>CM077087.1:9750728-10182197 GCA_039513925.1 Platanthera zijinensis
TTTATTTCGGTTCGGTTCCGGTTCGGTTCTCGGTTCTACCTATGCCTAACTAAATTTAAAAATGATTTTTCCAACTCATGATTCATTGTAATATAAGTTTCAATATCTCAAAATAGTTGAATCATGACTTTATATCATATTGAAATTATACAACTACACAAGTACAATAAATATTTTTTTAGCCATAAAACTATATTCTCAATTATTTTCGCGTATTTGGTCATACGACTATAATCTGTGCCTCAAAATATTTTATTTAGCATTGATATTCGGTTCTTGGGTCAGTTCTGGGTACCCGACCCGTGGAACCAGGAACCGAACCGAATTGTCGGTTCTGATATTATGAGAACCGGACCCGAACTGAAGCTATTTGGAACCGACCCAAACCATTCGGTTCGGTTCCGGTTCAGTATTTGGTTCTTCGGTTATTTTTGCACACCCCTAATCCCAACTTTAGAGGTGTTAATTTAGATCCAGGGTAAGATCCTGATTAATTTACAAAATTTGGAACGTAGAATCGTAAGATCCTACGATCCGGATACGCGATCCTGATAACCATGAGGAGTCGGTTGGGTATAATAAATGGAAGACTACACATAGCTTGTTGTATACATGGCTCCTAACTCGATAGTTGTGTCTATAACTGCCACTGTGGATGGCATAGAGACCGTCAGTGAAGTTTGGGGGAAATTGCAGCGAATCTATATAAGAGTGGACAACGGCATAAGGATATTTCAAATTAAGAGGGAGATAGAGACAGACACGCAGGGAGAAAAATTGATTCAGAAGTATGTCGCATACCTGGAGCGACTGTGGGCAAATTATGATCATTTCTCACCTGCGGTATGCTGCAAAGATCCCGAGTGTAAGAAAGAGGAGCGAGATGCTCAGAGGAGGATCATGCACTTTATGAGGGGATTGAAGCTGACATTTGAGCCAAGGTGTGCGATGTTGCTAGCTCAGCCGAAGATTCCTTCCCTGAATGAGACAATCTCAGTCATGATGCAGGAGAAAAGCAGGATTCGACTCTAGTCTGGTGCTGATGGACTTTCAGGGGTGAATTCAGCATTAATTGCCACCAATTCAGGTCATATAGGATACCCCGTGAGACAGAAGTGTTTCAACTGCAGTGAGATAGGTCATCTGAGACAGGCTTGTCCTAAGCCACTAAAGGAGAGAGACATGGGTGGAAGGGGACAACTTGGAGGTCGTGGTCACGGCCATAGGGATCACAGAGGTAGTGGAAGAGGGGGGTCATTGAGCACATTTGATGGTAGCAGAGGAAGAGGCAGACGGGGAATGAGAGAGAAATGTCACCCTAAGGAAGACCAAGCGATCTTGGATGTCTACTCTCAACTGATAATAAGGAAACAGAAGGGTGTGGTTGATGATGCATTAACTTCATCTTCATCTAGGGGTAATGTTGTCTCTTTTGCTCACTCTGCTACAGGTACTTGTGATACATTTGCTCTCGCCTTTATACTCTCCACTAAATAACCAGATTGGATAGTTGATTCTGGGGCTTCTCGTCATGTCACTGGGATTGCTAGCAAGTTTTTTCCCCATACTCACCTAACAGTACCGGAGCGCATTCAGACTGCCGATGGTACAGCTCAGTCAATAGTCGGTAAGGGTATCATGCAATATACCAACACTTAAACTTTGTCCAATATTTTGCATGCTCCTTTCCATGTAAACCTTTCATCCATTAGTTCTATTGTATCTCAACTAAAGTGTGTTGATTTGTTTGATATTCCAAAGGTGATCTTCCAGGAGAAAGAGGCTGGCAGGAGACTTGAGACGGGTACATGGCATGGTGTCTTGTGATACCTGGATAGGGGGGTATGGACTCAACTCTTTCAACTATTGTAGAGGGTGCTGGAAGAGATGGCAAGAATGTAGAGGACTTGTTGTTGCTTCATTATCGACGTTTGGGTCATTTTTCTTTTACTGTCTTAAGTAGGATGTATCCGTCATTGAATGAGAAAGCAAATATAGCAAAATTGGTGTGTGATGCATGTAAACAAAGACCAAGAGCTTTTATTCTAGTTCTGACAGTATTAGTTCTTCTTTTGAATTCGTACATTCAAATGTTTAGGCACCATGTACCACAACTAATATGAAGGGATTTTGATATTTTGAACCTTTCATTGATTGATTTTCTCATGTGACATGGCTTTATTTAATGAAAAATAAAAGTAAAGTTTTGCTTGCTTAAAAGATTTTCACACGGGAATTCAGACCTAATACGGTGCAGTTGTGAAGGTGTCAAGATCTGATAATATGACAGTACAACAACAAAGCATTTGAGGAATACAAATCATTCTGAGGGATAAACATTAAACCACTTGCACATACAAACCAGAGAAAAATGGGGTCGCTGAACATTTGGTGTCGTTGATAAAGGTACCGAAGTACAACAACAATATGACACCTTCTTGAAGTGACCCGGAGTATGATGTTGTCAATGAAGGTACCTAAGTATTTGTGGGGACAGACAATCCTGACAGCGGCCTATTTGTTCAATAGAATTCTCTCGCGAGAATTAGATTGGAAGTCTCAAAACATTTGGTGTTGTGTGTTTTGTGCAAAACAATAGACCAAATGTAAGAAAGATGGATACATGGGCTATGAAGTGTGCCTTTGTTGGGTATTTGGCTATTAAAAGAGGGTATGTTGCTGGAGTCCGACGGAGAGGAGGTTGTTCATTAGTATGAACGTCACATTTAGAGAGCTTGTGTCGTACTGCACCTCCCAGGTTAACTCATCCTTTGGAGACTCGCTCGTTACAGGTAGTATGAGGCAAGAGGGGGAGGGTAATGAGTATCTCTTAGCTGCTTGTACCGAGTGTGGAGCCGGTTGTGGTGCCAATACATGAGGAGAATGAATTTGAAGATGGTAGACATCAGGCTCAGAAGGAGCTAAAAGTGTATATGAAGAGAAGTCAATAAAATGGGAGAAACGTGCTAATAGTGCCCACAGTGTCCTTTATGCCAAGTCCCTTTCCTTTGCTTACTCCGATTCCTGGGACACCTACACCATCCACCTCAAACTCAGAAGATACAGGTGATATGATTCCTCTCTCACTATGCACTTCCCTACGGTAAGAAGGAGCTCCCACAGTAATGCGGGAGTTTCACCTGATCGATATGATTTTCCTCATGATATTATCAAATTTGTTTCCTACTCTCACATATCACTTGTGCATGGAACATTCATTGCATCATTGGACATTATCTCTATTTTTTAAGTGTTGGTAAGTTGCTAAGGAGGATCCAAAGTGGACATTTGCAATGCTAGAGGAACTCAGGGCCCAAGAAAAGAACAAAACTTGGGAATAGAGATCACTACCACTATTAAGAAGGCAGTTGGGTGTAAGTAGATCTTCACTGTGAAACAAAATCAGATGGTCAGGTTGAGCGCTACAAGGCCCGATTGGTGGCAACGGAGAACATTCAGACTTATGACATCGACTATGATGAGACCTTTGCACCTGTGGAGAAGATGAGCACAGTTAGGGGTGTAACTCGGATCGGTTCAGTTCGCTTCCACTCAGAACCAAGAACCGACCCGTATATGTTCGATTCCAAATTTTTGGAACAGGAACCGACCCACGGTTCTAAATTGTAGAACCGGAACCGAACCGGAAATATCGGTTCTTGGTTCCTTAAATTTATGATGTAAATACGTTGCACTAGAAAAAATAAATACAAACCCAATATTTATAAATCGAAGAAACTAGGAGACTTTAAACTTGCATGCCTCCAAAATCACCAAGGTTTCTTAGATTACTAAATACATTTAACAATCTCATCATACAATATTTCATGTTCAAAGATTCTAACAATTAAGCAAAAGTTTAACATTGTCAAAACATGAGCAAATAGTTTATAAAATTACACATGTAATACCTCCATCAAGTTAATTATTTATGAATCTCTTTCAAAAGCCTTTTGCTCACCACAAATATATATATTTTTATACATAAATTCAATAAGTAGGTTCTCGGGTCGGTTCTGGGTACCCGAGTGTAAGAACCGAGAACCGAACCAAATGGTCGGTTCTGAAAATTTTGGACTGATAACCGAACCGAGACACATAAGAACCGACCCGAAGCGCTCGGGTCGGTTCGATTTTGGTCCGGTTCTCGATTCTTCGGTTATTTTTGCACACCCCTAAGCACAGTACAAACACTAGTATCCCTAGTAGCAAATGGGGAATGGAAACTACACCAGCTCGACGTGAAATATGTCTTTCATGGAGATTTATTGGAAGAGGTACACATCGAGGTACCGCCAGGTTTTGGCACAAAACAAACGACTAGTAAGGTGTGTAGGCTCAAGAAGCTTCTTTATGGGCTGAAGCAGTCTCCTAAGCCTGATTTAACAGGATTAGGAGAGCTATGGTAGGCATGAGGTATCAACAGACCAATGTAGATCATAGTGTTCTTTAGGCGATGTGGAGCTCACACAACAATGTTTGTTGTGTGTGTGGACGATATGATTATCACTGGTGATGATGAGAAAATTGCTCGGCTGAAGACAATATTGGGCAAGGAGTTTGAGATAAAGGACTTGGTAGCTAAGGTATTTCTTTGGGATTGAGATAACTCGTGGTGCAGAGGGGATTGTTTTATCCCAACAAAAATATGTGTAAGATCTATTGAAAAAGACAGGTATGTTGATGTGCAGGCCTGAGATTGCTCCCATTGATCAGAAATCCAAACTCAGTGATGGGGCAGAAGAGTCAATCGATAAAGAGGTACCAGAGGTTGGTAGACCGCTTGATCTATCTGAGTCACACTCGTCCCGACACATTCTTTGTCATGAGTGTGGTGACTCGTTATATGCATGATCCTAGGGAGGGTCGCATGAATGTTGTGCATCATATCTGAAGGTGCTTGAAGGGTGCACCAGGGAAGTGGTTGATCTTTCGGAAGAATGGGCATTTGAACATCGAGGGATACTGCGTTTCAGACTGGGCTAGTTGCGCCGATGACAGGAGTTCCAAATCAAGATATTGCATGTTTAAAGGGAGCAATCTGGTCTCCGGGAAAAGCAAGAAGCAGACGGTGGTTGTGAGATCCACAATCGAGGCAGAGTACAGGGTGATGGCCATAGGTGTAGAAGTGATGTTATGGATAAGAGCCTGCTGGTAAAGCTCCAGATGGACCACGGGGGTAAAATGACACTGTCGTGTGATAGCAAGACTGTTATTAGCATTGCAAACAACCTGTTCAACATGACTGAACCAAGTATGTGGAGATAGATTTTTTATCAATGAAAAGTTGAATAGTGGTCAGCTGGAGTTGGGACACGCGGTTACTAAAGAGCAAGTGATTGTTTGTCTCACTAAGGGACTTGGTTCACTTGATTTATCTAAATTATGTGACAAGATGGTCTTAGTTGATATCTTTCGTTCATCTTGAGCGGGAGTGTGGATATTTTAAGTGTTATTTGAGAAATTGATGTAATACAGTAATAGGTATATAATAGATATAAATACCCAAAGATGGGGCAATAAAATTTAATTCCGCTCATTTTTTATGGTTCAAGCCTTGAACAGAGCCAATGGCAACAAAGGATCCATATAGCCGACCCCACTATACTGGGATAAAGACTTGAGTGTTGTTGTTGTAAGCCTTGAACAGAGCCAAAGGAAACACAACTTAACAACCATTATTGATATCCCAATAAAGTGCAAGCCCAACATCACAAACAAGTCCAACAAAAGAATACTGCTATAAACTTACAAATGCAGTTGGATTATTGGCACATCATATAATAACATAGCTGAAAGTGTATAAGTATAGCTTAAATGCGTACGAAAGACGGAAAGAATAAGTCACTAGATTATGCTTTGTGGAAGGTGTCGTCAAACCCGGATCGTGCAATGACCGGGTGTTGTAACCTAGTAGGAGTATTTTTGACATCACCAAATACTGCACAAGGGTAACACAGTGCCCTGCCTGTATCATAAATGCATACGAAAGACAGAAAGAATAAGTCACTAGATTATGCTTTGTGGAAGGTGTCGTCGAACCCGGATCGTGCAATGACCGGGTGTTGTAACCGCTTACTAGGAGTATTTTTGACATCACCAAATACTGCACAAGGGTAACACAGTGCCCTGCCTGTAGCATATTACTGTTATTTTACTTGGACAAGCTACTTTGATGGAAGAAATAAGTGTGCTTCTAATTTACAATAAATAAACTCTTCCCTCACAGCATTTACTATTATTTCTGATGGCATTGTGTGCTTAATCACGTTTGATGCTTTCATATAAATCAAATAAAAGAAAAAAGCTAATATAATATTGCTATCAAGAGGTCTTTGATATCAAATTATCAACAGATAAATGAACTGATGGTTCTAATTGTGGTGGAAGATAAGGTTGTCACATTGAAATCGCATACCAGTAACAACAATAACAAGGATAACAGCAAAGGCAATGCTTCCACCATCATACCAGCCTTCTTTAAGACCCTGAATCAAATAGAGGATACCAAACATTAGCAAACATAGTTTAAAAAGTAACATGTGCACAGACTTCCTTGACTTGGCTTTCCAAGTTGCACTCACCGAAAAGGAACGTTGTTTTATATTCCACATATAATTTTAAAAACAATCTAAGGAAATGAACCATTAATGGAGACAATAAATGCCACTTTTTCTCCTTTTATTTTTAATGTAGCCCTAGAATTCTCTAATAAATGGTGATATATTGCACTTGTATGACATGACTGGGAGTAATAAGAAACACTAGCAAAGCCGCCAACTTTTGAGTAAGAAATTCTGAACCTAGTACATCTTTGGGTTTTTTACTCTTTGCAAACTTTTGTTTTATTCTCTCAAGCAATTGTAGGAGTGTTTCATTTCTACAACTAATAGTTCGGCTTTTTGACCATATCAACCTATGCTTTAAAAAATTTCAATAAAAAAATTCCAATAATGGAGACAATAAGGAAATGAACCATTAATGAAGACAATAAATGCCACTTTTTCTCCTTTTATTTTTAATGTAGCCCTAGAATTCTCTAATAAATGGTGATATATTGCACTTGTATAACATGACTGAGAGGAATAAGAAACCTTAGCAAAGCCGCCAACTTTTGAGTAAGAAATTCTGAACCTAGTACATCTTTGGGTTTTTTACTCTTTGCAAACTTTTGTTTTATCCTCTCAAGCAATTGTAGGAGTGTTTCATTTCTACAACTAATTGTTCGTCTTTTCGACCATATCAACCTATGCTTTAAAAATTTTCAATAAAAAAATTCCAATCTCACACATAATTTGTGCTAAATCAAACATAAAACAGACCGATGTGGTTCTAATTCTAAATGAACACATGCAAGACATAACGACTATCCTATCAGTGCCGTGAAATAGCCAAATGAGTCAACGGAAAAATATCAGACGCGCAAGTAATCATCAAAATGTTAAAGCTCCCCCAAACAATCACAATTAATTTTAAATAGGTAATGGATAACAAGCACACGGGAATTAAATGTCAAGCAAATAAAGTCATAACTTTACTGAAAGAAAATTAGTAAAATATAACTAGAAACAAAAGAACATTTGTAAAATGTGAGGAAAATGAAATAAAAAATAACAACTCAACGAACAAATAGGTCTAGGGTTGAAATGATATAATAGGTAATTTTGGGTAGGGATGAAAGTGAAGTATAGGTGCTAGCATGTGGTAACTGGTAAGTGAATACGGTGTTGATATGAGATTTTAAGGACTTCGAGGGTTGAATTTTCAGCAGAGGGTCCGAATGGCAAAGAGGCATACTGGTAGGGGAGGGGATATGCGAGTTAGGAGGGAGAGCGCTTGCAGATAGGACTATAGAGCTGGAGGATGGAAGCAAGCAATGGGATTGGTGACAGCCAGCTACAGGTTGGGGAGGGGAAGGAATCAGGTGTGGGGAGACTAGAGAGGGGCTAGGGTCATGGAAATAGCAATGGGGATATGGAGGAGGATATGGTTGGCGAAGAGGGTAGTAGAGTGTCGGAAATCTATCATACGTGCAATTAATTATTAATTAAAGCGAGGAAAATGAAATCAAAAATAAAAACTCAACAAACAAATAGATTTAGGGTTGAAGTGATTTAATATGTGGTTTTGGGCAGGGATGAAAGCGAAGTGTAGGTGCTAGTATGTGGTTAGTGAATGAGTTGTTGATATGAGATTTTAAGGACATGGGGAGTTGAGAGAGTTTCCAGTAAAGGGTCTGAATATCAAAGAGTACTAGTGGGGGTGGGCCGTGGGGGTGGGCCGTGGGGGAATGCGACTTGGGAGAGAGAGCGCTTGCAGATAGGACTACAGAGTTGGAGGATGGAAGCAGACAATGGGACTGGTGACTAACTGCTACAGGTTGGGAGAGGAAGGAATCGGGTGTGGGGAGACTAGAGAGCGGCTAGGGTCGTGGAGATAGCGGCTAAGGACTGGTGACTGACAGCTACAGGTTGGGAGAGGAAGGAATCGGGTGTGGAGAGACTAGAGAGCGGCTAGGGTCGTGGAGATAGCAATGGGGATAAGGAAGTTATGGTTGACAAAGTGGGTAGTAGAGTTTCGGAATGGGGGCAATGTGGAGGAGTCATGGTTGTTGGCAGTCCCAAAGGGTCGTGTGATTGAAGTGCCTAGAGGGGATTTGAGCGCAAATGGTTGTGGGGATTCAATGGGTTGCGGGAGACACCATGAAGAGGGATTAGGGCACAACTTTGGCATTGTGATTGACCAAGAGTTTAGGTCATGTTCTCAAACTCCATCTCTAAAACCATCCTATAACAAGATATCAATAAACTCAGATTAAGGTGAAGTTGAAATGATTAAATGGACATAAAAAGGCTTTATTTGGCGCCGCGGCGGCGGACCCATCCGGCGTTTCCTCCCACGGCAATCGAACTGGAGGCGGGAGCTGGGGATCGAAACGGAGTGGTTTGTCGCGTTTTTCAGGTGGCGGCGGGGAGTAACGGAGCAAACGCCGCCGGAGGGCGTTTGTTTACCTGCCGTCCGGCGGCGTTTGCCCCAAACGGCCGGCGAAAACGCCACGCCAAACGAAGCCTTAATGTGTTGGAATTGTGGTGTCAATGTCGGCCTATTAGTGACTTTATGTGTATTGGGGTTTAGTCCCACATCGTGTATGTGAGTTAATGTGTCTATGTAAATCCTATATATTGCCCCTATGAGGAAGAATAATTTATAACTTCTATTTTTTTTATCTTTCAACATGGTATCAGAGCTGGTGTTATCTCCTCCTTGAAATTTTAGAGCCCTAAAATGATGGCAATCTGAAATTTCAGCCAGAAATCTTCCGCCCACTGTTGTTCTTCCCTCATGTCCTTTTTCACTCTCGGCCTCGTGGATCTCGTCGCCAACGACTCTTCAACGCTATTTTTTTTGTCGATCCCGGATTCTTCTGTGGCAGATTTTATCGACTATCTTTGCGCCTTCTTCACTTCTCCTGTCGGGCTCGATCGACAAAGTCTCTGAGCCAGTCGCATGCTGGTCTTCGAGCTCTCCCGACGACTTCTTTTGATCCCGACGACAGCGATAGAGGTCTTTGCGTTCTTTGTCACATCCAATGGTGATATTTTGATCCCGTCGACTTCTTCTCATGCGCATAATTGCGCTCTTCCTTTGGTTCGACGATCTCTCGCTCGATGGTTCACCTCCAGCCGATGGGACTGCTTTCTCTGTCGTCGGAAGGAAGGAAGAAATCTCTTTGTGATTACCTCGATGACTTTCTTTGTCGCTCCAGTCTGCGTTCTTTGCCACTCCGGTCTGCGTTCTTTCCGCTCCGGTCTGCGTTCTTTGTCGCTCCGATCTGCGTTCTTTGCCGCTCCGACCTGCGTTCTTTGCCGCTCCGACCTGTGTTCTTTGCCGCTCCGACCTGTGTTCTTTGCCGCTCCGATCTACTTTCTTTGTCGCTCTGATCTGTGTTCTTTGCCGCTCCGATCTGCGTTCTTTGCCGCTCCGATCTGCGCTCTTTATCGCTTTGGTCTGTGTTCTTTGCGTCAAATCATACTTCTTATGCTCATCACGATGTTGGGTCTTCTCTCTGCAACTTATCGTGGACGACATTGATGGTCTCCACTCCCTCTCCTTCCACTGCTTAAGATCTGGATGACGATCCTGGCGGCTGCTCTATCCAAAATGATTTCTCTTTTTATTGTTGTGATCCATCCTTTGTCATTCCATTGATTCAGATTCGGCTACTGCATGTCATATTTCTAACAATTCCAGTTGTCGTTACCTCTTCGGGGGCGATGATCTCTTGCCAATGAAGAAATTTCACGGTAGTTTTAGTCGTTTGTATGTGTCTTTAATTTTCCTTGTTTGATTGTTGTTTGTATTTGCTTTGTATGGACTTGGTATGCCCATGAGCACGTGTGTTTCACGTGAGGGGGAGTGTTTGGGGCGAATGCGACTTGAATGATCTTTTCCAATCTTTCGCCTTCGTTGAACGCCTCTAGGCTTATGTCGTTTGTTGTTAAGCATCTCTCCATATTTCTTTTGATTGGTCATGTGTTGGGACATGCCTGATGTTGGTGTTCTAATCCCAGCTGGTTATGTCGGGTGGGACCGTGACGTGTGGAACTATGTCGCAAGGGACCTCCCTTTGTGTGGATTATCCCGACGGACTATCCTGACCGATTTCCAACAAATCCGCGTCGTGTGTGGATCAGCGTCGTGTGAGGGTCAGCGTCGTGTGTGGCTATGTCCCCGGCTTGATTCCCCGATTTGAAATTTCCCTTGGTGACTCGTCTGTTGTTTTGTCCCGCATCGCCTACCTCCATTGCCGTTATTTAATGTGTCCAAGCTGAAGGGGGAATCTACAGCTTGAGGGGGAGTGTTGGAATTGGCGTGTCAATGTCGGCCTATTGGTGACTTTATGTGTATTGGGGTTTAACCCCACATCGTGTTGCGAGTTAATGTGTCTATGTAAGTCCTATATATTGCCCTTATGAGGAAGAATAAATTATAACTTCTATTTCTGTCTTATCTTTCAACAATATGCAAAGAAAATTTATAATTCCCGAGGAAATTATCAAGACCAGCAAGGTAGAAAGTTTTAAATACAAGGAAAAAGAATACTCAATTAGATATATATACCTCTGTTTTTATGCCCAAAACTAAGGATATAACTGCAGCTACAATAAGGATAACAAGAGTTAGGTCTTGGCAAGCTTCCCACAGAAATACCTGTACACCGGGAAGAACAATAAATAAATATTCTACCAATATCAGAAAGACAGTATTTCAAGCAGTATCAAATTTACATACAAAGAAGCTTCTTCCTTTCTTTTGAGGATACGTGTTGGCCCCAAATGCATTTCTCCTGCGTAATAATTCTGCATCATCTCCAGAAACTCCTTTTTCTATATTAGTCTTCAACAGATTTGCCAAACCTTTTACCTATAAAAAGTCTAATAAATAAGGAATCTCTAAACAAGAAGGGGATCATAAGAAATTTTTTAATTGTATAGAATACGTGCCCCTCCATATTCTTGCAGTGCAGACAAATCATGATCTCGGGTCATTGCAGTGAGCTGCTCAGTCCCAATCCCATAACCACCACAAGGCAACGGTGGTGTCCCAGGCGTCCCTACTATAAATAATGGCCAATAATCCATAAAAGCATGTCAGTCATGAATAACAGAAGCAAAAAACATGAAAATATTTTATTGTAAACAAAGGACCGGATATAACTTAGTTTGCAGATGCCAGTTGAGAACCATATAAAGAAAATTATCTTTAAACTATGCAGTTATACAAGAAAACAAATGTAATCCCACCTTATCAATGATTATAGGACATCTATGAAACTTTATTTCAGAATAGAACTTATAGAAGAAACATAGAGAGTATATGCTATCAATTAAAATGAAAGAAACTAAACTACTTAAGAATATGAAAAATAGAGAGGATCATGATGGATGAAGAACGTTTAACCACCTGATGGCTTCTTTTCAGCGGCTTCTTTAAAAAGAAAAGCAGCCTGAAATTCCAAAGCAATAACAATAATAATGAGCGCAGAGAACATTATAGTTATTCAGCTGCACTAAAGTTTGAATATTATACCCGTATGACTTGAGCATGAGCCCGAATCTTCCTCCTAATCTGCTCTTTCTCTTCCTCCTTCTTCAGGTCCAAGGTATATCTAAATCGTCGAGAAGCATTGAGCACAAGAGCGGCTTGCTGTCAAGTAGTTAGCTTGTTAGAAGCCGGGCAAATATCCAGAAAAATACATATTATTCCATTAATTTGCATTAATAATATGAAAAAACTCCAGCAATACTCCTCTAAATACAATAGTTTCAAAAAAAAGGTAGGCACCCCAATGTTGAAAACAACTTCTCAGCAATAAAAAAAACTCACTAATAAGATGCCTGATTCATGTCACCTTCATTTGAAAATCTAAGAAGGCCAGCCAACACATTATCATATTTTCAGTAAATGTTAGCGATCAAAATGCCGAGTCAAGAGATCATCAGGATGGATGTGAAAATATCACTTGGCATAATAAGCTTACCCAGCATGTTGCAAGAAGAGGAATTTGAAAAAAAAAAAAAAATAGATTTTACAGCCGTAATAACACTAGTTTCACCATGGATATGATAAGTAGAGAGTTTTTTAGATGCGAAATGCAAATTTGTATCACCAACCATACTTCTGATTGTAATGCATGAAAAATTAAGAGCAATAAACCCCATCGAAATCCCTTCAAATCAATCTCCAGTAATAATCCATGGTAAGCTGAAAAAAATGGATTTTACAGCAGTAATAACACTAGTTTCACCATGGATATGATAAGATAAGCAGATAGTTTTTTAGATGAGAAATGCAAATTAGTATCACCAGCCATACTTTTGATTGTTATACATGAAAAATTAATAGACACAAACCCTCAGCTGAAAAAAAAGAGATTTTACAGCAGTAATAACTCTAGTTTCACCCTGGATATGATAAGTAGATAGTTTTTTAGATGAGAAATGCAAATTGGTATCACCAGCCATACTTCTGATTGTTATGCATGAAAAAATTAAGAGACATAAACCGCATAAAAATCCCTTCAAATATATCTCCAGTAATAATCCATGGTAAGCTCGCACCCTCGCCCCAGAATATCGTTTATATGCCCTAAACCAGGTAGAAAAATGAGAAGTTCCAGGTAACCTATATTAACGGAAACCCAATCACCAAGCGCACGCAAATGATCAGCTTAATCATAACTTCAGTTGAGAAGAAGCGCCCAGGCTCAATGCCGGAGAAGATTAAGAAGAAGGAGCATCGGCATTGAGGAAATAGCATACCCTCCATCTGCGTAGCCGCTCAATAGGCGCATTCTTCGGCGGGATATCGAAGGCATCGTCAGAGACGCAGATCTCATCGTCATCCCCTCGATCTCCAGCACCCCCGATCTCCTCGTCCCGGTGACGGACGTATCTGTTCGGCGACGCCAGCTCCATTCCTCCTTGCATCGCAGACGAAAACACCGACCCCTCAAACCTTCCAGATGAAACAAACGTCTCAAACAAAGTAGAACCACAACGAGAAGCAGCAAGACAATGCAGAGATAGCACGCAAGGAATCAAGCTCCCGCGCTGGATGTATATATATATATATATATACAAACCTCGGAAGATCAGGATGAAAGCAACCTCAAACAAGAAAAAACGATCGAGCAGGAGAGAAATAGACGAAAAAGCAAATCGCCTCGAAGCTTCGCCCCAGCTGCTTCGATTCTATTCTCAGAAACAGATTCCTGCAATGAGAATCAACCACCCAATCTCTTCCCGATCGAAGTAACTCCGGTATGATTCGACCTCGATTCACTTCCACAGCTCGACGGATCGCCGGCAGCTGCACCGCCGCCTCCCTTCTCCCGTCCTCCTGCGGCGCAAAGAGGGGAAGGGCCACAGACAGTAGAAAGAGAATTGATGAGAGAGAAAGCACGGGAGAAGCTTCCGCGCAGCTTCCCCTTCAAAACCGAAAATTGAAAGCGAAAACAGCAAGCCATGCTGCTGCCGGAGAGGAGAGAATAAAAAGGGAAGGATGGGGATACGGCAGGCAAATCACGGCCGTCCGTTCGACCAGACACGCGTCGCAGCTAGGGGCTAGCGAGGTGAGGATTCTGTAAATAGAAATTAATTCGCTAATTAGTTAATTAGTTAAATAGCCCGCCGAAATGGTATGTCATTAGTTTTTGTATTAGTAATTAAACGTGGAATTAACGGTGGGGTTAATTGCACGCGGAATAAATATTTCTAATTAATGTCAGCCCGTGAATAAATTATTTAATTCATTGAAATAGCAACGGCTAACACCGGCTACTGTTCGTCTCATCACGATGTGCAGGTGGCGTTGGGCTAACGCGGCCACGCCGGCGACCGAATCCGGCCGACATAATTTTGAATAAATATTAAATAATCATTTATTTTTCACACTGTTAGTAGAAAGATGCGGATTAGACTGTATACTCACCGGTGGTGTTCAAATAATCAAAATGAACTTCTTATTTTAACGTCCCTGGCATATAATATATGTTTGATATCACGAGTGCGAGACATGGGGCTCAGTTCCTATGGTCATTTGGGATAGTATACGCCTATACGGACAATGACAGTGTATGGAGGGTCTCAAGTGCCCCGCACAATAGCACTTTGACCACAACATTGCTCTAGTGTCACGGTGCTCCCGCCGCTCGTAAACCCTGTAGCACTATAATACGTCTGTCACTCATTTTTTCCTTGTGCACTGGAGTTTGGGAGCAGTGAAGAGAGTATGTTTCTTATTGCTAGTAGGGACTTTGTTTATATGAGAACACATTTTTTAAAATAAAAAAATATTAAAGAAATCAAAAAAATTGTAATAAATAAGAGTAAAATGAGAAAAGTTTAATGTTTAACCGAATATTGAAATGACAATGGTTGGGAACACCGCCAAGAAAAAAAACTAGTTTTGAAGATAGAATTGAACTGTTGAAGCCAAAAATGACCGAAGCCAAAATTGACTTCCGTGGAGTTCGACCCTTGGGGAAAGGGGTGACCTCACACCTACTACACTCGGAAGAACGTCACGGACCGAAGACTTAGGAAGCTATGAACTGACCCTCGGCTCTAGCGTGGAGGTCCCACCTCACACCCGGAAGACCTTTGAGGTCTCCCCCTCCCTAGCCAATGCTTGAGCTAGGTGCCTTGGAGGAAAGCCAAAGAGAAAAATAGTGGCTAAGGAAAGAATGACAAGTCCCTCTCCAAGGCACCCCTAAGGGTCTATTTATAGTTTTTCCAAGTCTTAGGGGTAAAATGACCAAAACGCCCCTGGGGCCAAAATGCCTCCAGCCAATAGAAAACCTCCACACCGGGGGGCAAAAAGGGAAAATCCACCTCGGGGGTAAAACGGTAAAAGCATGAGAGGTCACGCCCTCAGGCCCCCCCCCCCTGGTCGGTCTCGCCCGGCCTGACCGCGAGGCCGCGAGGCAGGGGCGAGAACCCGGCCCCGGGCCGGTCTCGCCCCGCCTGCCCTCGCCTGGCCGCGAGGCAGGGGCGAGAACCCGGCCCCGGGCCGGTCTCGCCCCGCCTGCCCTCGCCTGGCCGCGAGGCAGGGGCGAGAACCCGGCCCCGGGCCGGTCTCGCCCCGCCTGCCCTCGCCTGGCCGCGAGGCAGGGCGAGAACCCGGCCCCGGGCCGGTCTCGCCCCGCCTGCCCTCGCCTGGCCGCGAGGCAGGGGCGAGAACCCGGCCCCGGGCCGGTCTCGCCCCGCCTGCCCTCGCCTGGCCGCGAGGCAGGGGCGAGAACCCGGCCCCGGGCCGGTCTCGCCCCGCCTGCCCTCGCCTGGCCGCGAGGCAGGGGCGAGAACCCGGCCTCGGGCCGGTCTCGCCCCGCCTGCCCTCGCCTAGCCGCGAGGCAGGGGTGCGCCTCTGGACTCCGGCCGGTCCCGCAGCTTCCCCTCACGCCTATCATGCAGGGACGGGTGTCTGCCTACTCGCCGCCCCCGCCCCTCAAAGGGGCTCAAAAGCTTAAAACTTACTAGCATGCCTTATGCCTTGCTTGGGTCCTCCCGTCGCGAATACGGGGTTGTACACGATCCCCGCTCTTTTCGAGGTTGGTACAAGCTCGGAAAGAAACATCCAACCCAACGTATTCGCTGAGCGAAGCTTGCTCTCGCGGTATCAAAAGACTGAGGCCTCTTCCGAGGGGTCAACTTGTCATGCCAGCTGATGAGAGCCTGGGTGGTGAGACCCCCTCAGGGTAAAAGGATCTAACCTCCTGGGGGGGTCAACCTGCCATGCCAGCTGATGAGAGCCTAGGTGGCGAGACCCCCTCAGGGTAAAAGGATCTAACCTCCTGGGGGGGGTCAACCTGCCATGCCAGCTGATGAGAGCCTGGGTGGCGAGACCCCCTCAGGGTAAAAGGATCTAACCTCCTGGGGGGGTCAACCTGCCATGCCAGCTGATGAGAGCCTGGGTGGCAAGACCCCTTCAGGGTAAAAGGATCTAACCTCCTGGGGGGGTCAACCTGCCATGCCAGCTGATGAGAGCCTGGGTGGCGAGACCCCCTCAGGGTAAAAGAATCTAACCTCCTGGGGGGGTCAACCTGCCATGCCAGCTGATGAGAGCCTGGGTGGCGAGACCCCCTCAGGGTAAAAGGATCTAACCTCCTAGGGGGGTCAACCTGCCATGCCAGTTGATGAGAGCCTGGGTGGCGAGACCCCTTCAGGGTAAAAGGATCTAACCTCCTGGGGGGGTCAACCTGCCATGCCAGCTGATGAGAGCCTGGGTGGCGAGACCCCCTCAGGGTAAAAGGATCTAACCTCCTGGGGGGGTCAACCTGTCATGCCAGCTGATGAGAGCTTGGGTGGCGAGACCCCCTCAGGGTAAAAGGATCTAACCTCCTGGGGGGGTCAATCCTGCCATGCCAGCTGATGAGAGCCTGGGTGGCGAGACCCCCTCAGGGTAAAAGGATCTAACCTCCTGGGGGGGTCAACCTGCCATGCCAGCTGATGAGAGCCTGGGTGGCGAGACCCCCTCAGGGTAAAAGGATCACCTCAACGAGAGATCAACCTGAACCTGCCAGCTAGTGAGAGCCTGGCAGCGGAATCATCTCGGAGCTAAAGGGCTTGGCTCCCACGAGAGATCAACCTGAACCCACCAGCTAGTGAGAGCCTGGCAGCGGAATCATCTCGGAGCAAAAGGGCTTGGCTCCCACGAGAGATCAACCTGAACCCACCAGCTAGTGAGAGCCTGGCGGCGGAATCATCTCGGAGCAAAAGGCTTGGCTTCCACGAGAGATCAATCTGAACCCACCAGCTAGTGAGAGCCTGGCAGCGGAATCATCTCGGAGCTAAGGGGCTTGGCTCCCACGAGAGATCAACCTGAACCCACCAGCTAGTGAGAGCCTGGCAGCGGAATCATCTCGGAGCAAAAGGGCTTGGCTCCCACGAGAGATCAACCTGAACCCACCAGCTAGTGAGAGCCTGGCAGCGGAATCATCTCGGAGCAAAAGGGCTTGGCTCCCACGAGAGATCAACCTGAACCCACCAGCTAGTGAGAGCCTGGCAGCGGAATCATCTCGGAGCAAAAGGGCTTGGCTCCCACGAGAGATCAACCTGAACTCACCAGCTAGTGAGAGCCTGGCAGCGGAATCATCTCGGAGCAAAAGGCTTGGCTCCCACAAGAGATCAACCTGAACCCACCAGCTAGTGAGAGCCTGGCAGCGGAATCATCTCGGAGCTAAGGGGCTTGGCTCCCACGAGAGATCAACCTGAACCCACCAGCTAGTGAGAGCCTGGCAGCGGAATCATCTCGGAGCTAAGGGGCTTGGCTCCCACGAGAGATCAACCTGAACCCACCAGCTAGTGAGAGCCTGGCAGCGGAATCATCTCGGAGCAAAAGGCTTGGGGCATGTTACCTGAACTCCTGCCAAAATTCAACATCCTCAAAAGGGGAAAAAGGTTGGGTTACATGACCCTCTTGACCCTATCGGCCGGGGGTTGGACTCATTACAACAACATAAAAGAAAGATACATTACTCCGCCGAGGCGAGGCTTCTTCAGGGGGTCCGGGCATGGTGGTCGCCCTCCGATTACTTCCCACTAGATACCTCCATCCTGCTCAGGCTCTCCATGATCTTCTCCATCTATTCTGCCTTAGCCAACCAAGAGATGGTGTTGACTGCCGTGACGTAGCACTGCCTCGCCATCCTGGAGTCTCCCTTGATCCTGACCTGGATCCCATCTGAGTTGAACTTGAGACATTGGTGGAAAGATGAGGGCACGCACCGGAAGGCGCTGATGAGGGGCCTTCCGAAGATGGCGTTGTAGCTGCTTGGAGCGTCAACAATGACGAACCTGCAGTTCCTTGAGGTCCCCCCCAACTTCACCTGGAGTCCGACTCCACCTTCCACCTCCTTCCTCTCCCCTGAGAATCCAAACAGAGGTCCGTCCGACGCCACTATCCTCCTTGGCTCCACCTTCATCCCCTCGAACGCCTTCTTGAAAATGACGTTGACCGAGCTTCCGTTATCAATCAAAATCCGGGAGACGGTGAAGCCTTCGACGGCTGCTTGGATGACCAGGGCGTCGCAGAAGGGATCCTCATGCTCTGGCATATCCTTTGATGAGAAGGTGACCCTTTCCTCCGGAGGAGGGGTCTGGGATGTCGAGGCAACGCTCCGCCGATACATCACATGGAGACTTGCCTTCCGAGCGGCTTCGATCCCCACCCCCCCGTGGATCACAGCTATACCACCTCGGGGTCCTACATCGACCCGATCCTCGCACACATCTTCACCCCCTCCTTGGGGTAGAACTTCAATCCGCTCCGGCGGCGGTTGCTGGGCAGGACCTCTCGCCCCTCTCACCTCCAGGAACTCGGGGCAGGTAGCTGTGGCGTGACCTTCTAACTGGTGGAAGTCACAGTACGGTAACTCTACCCTGCCTCCCCCTCTCCCCTTGCGATTCCTCCTATCCCTTCGGCCAATCGCCATCGCTTGCTGGGGTGGGGGCAGGAGTTGTCTTGGGGCTTGCCTCTGGAAGTTGAACCTCCCTTGGCCCCCATGATGGTTCCCTCCATCCTGGATGAGAGCCCTTCCTAGACCATAGGCAGGTCCTCCCTGCTGCCTCCAGCCTGGCTCCGGACCCTCCTGTCTCTGGAACCCTTGAGCTCTATGCTCCTCTCTCCTTCTCCCTTCATGATGCCTCGAGCCACCTTGCTCCTTTGACTCCACCTCTGTCAACCTTGCCAACTTCTTCACAAAGGCCGGGTTGGCTGCCTCCATGGCTATCTCCTCTGCCGCCCTTTCCATCAGCTCCTCAAAGGAAAGGGGGGCCTTCCGAGTCAAGCTCATCTTGAAGAACCCTTCGCGCAACCCCACCGTGAACGCCATCTGGAGGGCATACCCTGGCACCTCCTGGATGTCAAGGACCTCCTCCTGGAACCTGTCAACGTAGTGGGCCAGCGACTCCTCAGCCCTTTGCTTTAACAGGAAGAGGGACTCAGGACCCTTCTTCCTCTTCTTGGAGGTGGAGAAGCGAAGCTGAAAGCTCCGGCTCAAGTCTTCGAACCCGAAGATGGACCTCGGAGGGAGTTGATGAAACCAGTCCCTCGCCTTCTCCTTCAACGTGATCGCAAAGAGGCGACACTTGAAGGCATCCGTCATTGGCCTGATGGAGACGGCATCCTCGAACCATTGCAGATGCTGGACGGGGTCATCCTTCCCGGTATAGTAAACCATGTCTGGCTCTCTGAACCCCTCGGGAACGGGAGCTGAGGTGATCAACTCACTGAAGGGTGACCCCCTAAGGGGAGCTCTCGCCACCTCCACTCGCGCGACCTGCTCGCCTGGGGGGTTAGCTCTTGCCGGGCTAGGGAACAGCTCGCGGCCTGGGAGGTCTCGCTCAACCCCTTCTACCATCCGCTCTTTCCCAGGCCTCCTGTCCGGCATGCTCACTTCCCCCATGCTGGGGTGATCTCGCCTTGCCCCCTAGGAGCCAGCTCGCCGAGACCACTCTGAGTTAGCTCGCCGAGACCCCTGGGAGCTAGTCCCTGGGGGGTGGGGGTTGAGCTGTCAGCCCGAGGGGCAATGCTTCTAAGCATCCCCATGATGCCTTCGATGGAAGCCATGAACTCCTCTCTTCCTACAAAGGGTCCTAGGTTGGGGAGACCACCGAGGTCATCACTACCTCCCTGATCTCCAGTCATGACACTCTCCTGAGATCTTCTGTGCTGGTCACTCTCCACGCTCACCGCACCAAAACTGTTGAAGCCAAAAATGACCGAAGCCAAAATTGACTTCCGTGGAGTTCGACCCTTGGGGAAAGGGGTGACCTCACACCTACTACACTCGGAAGAACGTCACGGACCGAAGACTTAGGAAGCTATGAACTGACCCTCGGCTCTAGCGTGGAGGTCCCACCTCACACCCGGAAGACCTTTGAGGTCTCCCCCTCCCTAGCCAATGCTTGAGCTAGGTGCCTTGGAGGAAAGCCAAAGAGAAAAATAGTGGCTAAGGAAAGAATGACAAGTCCCTCTCCAAGGCACCCCTAAGGGTCTATTTATAGTTTTTCCAAGTCTTGGGGGTAAAATGACCAAAACGCCCCTGGGGCCAAAATGCCTCCAGCCAATAGAAAACCTCCACACCGAGGGGCAAAAAGGGAAAATCCACCTCGGGGGTAAAACGGTAAAAGCATGAGAGGTCACGCCCTCAGGCCCCCCCCCTGGTCGGTCTCGCCCGGCCTGACCGCGAGGCCGCGAGGCAGGGGCGAGAACCCGGCCCCGGGCCGGTCTCGCCCCGCCTGCTCTCGCCTGGCCGCGAGGCAGGGGCGAGAACCCGGCCCCGGGCCGGTCTCGCCCCGCCTGCTCTCGCCTGGCCGCGAGGCAGGGGCGAGAACCCGGCCCCGGGCCGGTCTCGCCCCGCCTGCCCTCGCCTGGCCGCGAGGCAGGGGCGAGAACCCGGCCCCGGGCCGGTCTCGCCCCGCCTGCCCTCGCCTGGCCGCGAGGCAGGGGCGAGAACCCGGCCCCGGGCCGGTCTCGCCCCGCCTGCCCTTGCCTGGCCGCGAGGCAGGGGCGAGAACCCGGCCTCGGGCCGGTCTCGCCCCGCCTGCCCTCGCCTGGCCGCGAGGTAGGGGCGAGAACCCGGCCTCGGGCCGGTCTCGCCCCGCCTGCCCTCGCCTGGCCGCGAGGTAGGGGCGAGAACCCGGCCTCGGGCCGGTCTCGCCCCGCCTGCCCTCGCCTGGCCGCGAGGTAGGGGCGAGAACCCGGCCTCGGGCCGGTCTCGCCCCGCCTGCCCTCGCCTAGCCGCGAGGCAGGGGCGAGAACCCGGCCTCGGGCCGGTCTCGCCCCGCCTGCCCTCGCCTAGCCGCGAGGCAGGGGTGCGCCTCTGGACTCCGGCCGGTCCCGCAGCTTCCCCTCACGCCTATCATGCAGGGACGGGTGTCTGCCTACTCGCCGCCCCCGCCCCTCAAAGGGGCTCAAAAGCTTAAAACTTACTAGCATGCCTTATGCCTTGCTTGGGTCCTCCCGTCGCGAATACGGGGTTGTACATGAACGGTGTTTCTTAGGTGAGGTCGGCGTTCTCGAACGACGGTACATAACCAGCGTGTTCATGATCGCTATCGCTGCGCCAAACTATGCTTTTAAATGAACGTGTTATGTGTATGGCGGCACGAATCCCACGTGGTCGTGCGAACAGCTCCATTCGGTCACGGCCGCAATACGTTTGGTGGGGTGGCCAGGGTGGCATCCACACACACGTGCACCCAAACTACTCCATGAGATGCTCTCTCGCTCTCTCTCCCTCCCTCTCCCGCTCGCTCTCTCCCTCCCTCTCCCTCCCTCTCTTGCTCCCTCTCTCCCTCCCGCTCTCTCTCTCCCTCTCTCTCTCATATGTGATGGGGGCTCCCCTGAAATTTCTAAGTCAAACCGGTAAGACTCGGACCAAGTACGCATGGGCTCGATCAGACCGATCACGCGCATCAAAGCCACAAGCCCCCGAGAGCCCCCAAAGAAGAAGTTGAACCCGTGCACGCTCAAAGGCAGGGCCCCGCTAGTGCACTCGGCTTGTGCACAGGCGCGCACGAATGACCGCGCCCCGTGTAGCTTGCGCGCGCGCGGCCCGCGTGCAGCCGCCCTCCGCACGATTGCACGCGGCCGCACTCACTCCGCGCGATTGCATGCGGCCGGACAATCCGCGCGATCGCACGCGGCCGGACAACCCGAGCGGCCACTGTGTCATACCCTCGCAGGGTCGCGCCCCCGCTCGGCCTTTGTGTCACACCCCCGCAGAGTCGTACCCCGCGACATCGTGCGGGGACGTACGGGGACGTCGTACCCCGCGCGCCCGACCCGCGAAGCCGCACCGCCGCGGCCGCGCACCGTCGAGTCGCGACCCCGCTCGACAGCACCCCCGCAGCCACACCCCGCGCGGCCGCACCCTCATGGCCAGTCCGCCACACCCCCCGCAGTCGCGCTATGCGAATGCGCAACGCGACTGCGCGCCGCACGGCCTAGCCCCACGCGCGCGCCGTCGCCGGCGACCCCCACCGTCTCTGGTCGCCGCCTCCGCCTCTGGGCACCTTGCCTGGACAACCCAAACTGCCTGGGGGCACTCCCGTCATTTCGACGAAATTGGTAATCCAGGTGATCGAAACGGAGCCACATCATTCGCCTGCACAAATCACTCCCCGACACAATTACCAGCATAACTCTCCAGAAAACTATAAATAGTTTCTCTGATCCTTCATTTGAGGACAAACAACTCCAGAGACAAGAAAGGGTTCTGGGATTTTTCAACATGATTGTGGACTTCGGTTGATTCTTCGCTCTTCTCCTTGCGCTAAGGTTTCAACATGCTCCAAGTCACGTCAACCGCATCTGCAAGAGCGCTCTCATCAAGGCTCTGCATTAACGAGAGCGCTCTCTCCAAAAGTGTTGAGACCGAGCGGTCTGTCGATTGAGACCGGGCGGTCTGGTGGTCTGGCGGTCTGGCGGCTTGTCCCAGCAGTTTGATAGCCGGGTTGGAGACCGGGCGGTCTGGCTGTTTGTCTGGTGGTCTGAGTGGTCTGGCGACTTGATTATGCCGGCTTGGGGATATTGGCCGTCTATCTTCCTCATTGTTCTGGTCGTGCGGTTAGTCTAACTGTGCGGCTTGTGCGGCTTATGCGGCTTGTATAGTTTCATATTCTTGTAATTATTAGTCTCACATTGCTTATTTGTAATCTCTCTTCTCTCCTCCATTCTATAAAAGGGAGGTCATATCTTTATAATAGATACCTTTTTTGGATAATAAAATTTTTGTTAATCCATTTCCGGCTTATTCTTGTTCGTTTCTAACATGGTATCAGAGGACTCGATCGTTTCTACCTGATTCAGCTTGCCTTTATCCGCGCGGTTTGTTCTGTCTTGTCCGCGCGGCCTGCCCTTCTCCTTCTGTTCTTTGAGCCCTCTCTGTCCGCTCGACCTGTTCGAGCGGCTTGTTCCTGCTCTCGCGACCCGTTTCTTCTCTTATCGCGCTCTGTTCGCGCTTGTTCCTATTCGCGCGACCTGTTCGCACGCCCTGTTGCTGCCTCTCTATGTGTGCGGCCTTTCTGCTCTCCCTCCTTGTTTATTCGCGACCTGTTTCTCGCGGTCTCCTCTTCTTCCCGCGATCTCCTTTAGTCGCGCGGTTTCCTCTCTTTCGCACGAACTCTGTTTGTTCGCGCGGCCTGCCTTGTTTCGTGCGATCTCCTTTGTTCGCACGACTTCTTCCCCTTTGTCTTGCTCTGCATCTTGGTCGTGATCTTCCTTGCCGCTGGTGTGCTGTCACCGTGACCGCTGCAGAATCTTCTCCTTATCCGCTGCGGCCTTCTTGGTGCACGTCCTGTTTGCTGTTCGCGCGGCTTGTTCTTTCTAGCCATGCGACTTTTTTCCCACTGCTTCTTGGTTGTGGCCTTCCTTGTCGCACGTCTTCCTGCTGTTCGCGCGACTTTTTGTTTCTTCTCGTGCGGTTTCTTCTCCTCCCTTCATGGCTTTCACATCCTCCTCAACGTCGTCCGCATCGGTGGTCACGTCTTCTGGTCGTGCCCACGTTGTTACTCAAGAAAAATGGTTGATCGACACCGGTGCTACCAATCATATGACCGGCAATCCCCAGTGTTTTTCTCTCCAAGAAACGCATGATCGGTTGCCCCCGATTATTCTTGCTGACGGCTCTCCTTCACCGGTCAATGGGACAGGAGTGGTTCATATCACTCCGTCTCTTCGCTTGGCGGATACACTCTACGTACCCAAGTTCCCGTGCAACTTATTATCTGTTACCTCTCTATGCAAGCAATTACAGTGTTCCGTCACATTTACTTCTACTTCTTGTTCTTTTCAGGATCCGGACTCCCAACAGACGATTGCTACTAGAACTGAGAGTGGCATCCTATACTTCATTGACAACGTTTCCGCTCTGTCCACCTTCTCTTACACCTCCACAAATCTTCCCCAATGGCATCTTCATCTTCGTCATGTTCCTCCAAGCCTCCTTCGTCAGCTTCTGCCCCAACTTCCTCCACAAAGTCCTCCCCTCAACTGTAAGGCATGTCATCTTGGCAAGCATCACCGCTCCTCCTTCCCTCCAAAGCAAGTTCGTGGATCTACCCGTCCGTTTGATCGCATCCACTCCGATGTTTGAGGTCCTTCTCCTACCCACACCGTTGGTCGGGGTAGTTCATATTTTGTCACGTTTATTGATGATTTCTCTCACTCTACGTGGCTGTATATGTTAAAAGATCGCTCTGAATTATTCTCTGTATGGATGTCCTTCTATCTTATGATAAAAACTCAGTTTAATGTTTCTATTAAAGTCATTCGATCTAATAATGCTCAAGAATATATCAGTCATGGCTTTTCTATCTTCTGCATGCAAAATGAGATTATTCATCAAACTAGTTGTGTCTATACTTCACAGCAAAATGGTGTGGCCGAACGCAAAAACCGTCACCTCTTTGATGTCGCGCGCACTCTGTTGACTCAAATGCAGGTTCCTCGTTCCTATTGGGGCTATGCTGTTCTCATCTCCTGTTATCTTATCAATCGCCTTCCCTCCACGGTTCTCCACGACAAAACCCCCTTTTTCATTATCTATCATGGGAAGGATCTGTTTCCTCTCCCTCTACGTGTCTTTGGGTGCACAACCTTTGTGCACTCTCCCTCTGCCACCCGTGACAAACTCTCCCCACGGGCCACCAAGTGTGTCTTTCTGGGATACTCTACCACTCAGAAAGGCTATTGTTGTTTTGACCCGGTTACCCACAAGCAGTTTGTCTCTGCGGACGTAACCTTCTTTGAAAATACATCCTACTTCTCTTCTGACTCCTCTTCCTCTCCTGATATTCCTCCTTCTCCTACCACCCCTTTCGTTCCCTCTACACCTACCGAGATTACACCACCTCCTCCCTCTCCACCATCTCCTACACTGTGTCCACCTACCGAGATATATCCTTCCTCTCCGCGGTCGTCTCTCTCTACTCCCGGGCAAGCTCTCTCCTCCATGGATGCCCCAGAAACTGAGGAACATGCCGACCTGGATATTCCCATTGCTCTTCGCAAAGGGGTGCGGACGTGTACTCAACACCCGCTAGCTGTTGTTGTTTCATATGATCATCAAACTCCTTCTCGTAAGAACTTTGCCTTGGCTATCTCTATCACTGCAACTTCTCGCACTTACCAGGAGGCTCTTACTATTCCTCATTGGAAGACCTCCATGGATGAGGAAATTACTACCCTCACTGAAAGGGGTACATGGACCCTTGTTCCTCCACCTTTGAGCATTGATGTGGTTGGCTGTCGATGGGTATTCGCTGTGAAGTTCCCCTCGGATGGCAGCGTTGATCGATACAAGGCCCGCTTAGTCGCCAAAGGCTTCACTCAGACTTATGAGGTTGATTACTTTGACACTTTCTCTCCCGTTGCTCGTCTCAGCACCATTCGGCTTCTTCTCTCTGTGGTTGTCAATAGGGATTGACCCATTTCTCAGTTGGATGTCAAGAATGTCTTTTTCTATGGTGACCTTCAGGAAGTCGTATACATGGAGCAACCTCCTGGGTATGTTGCTCTGGGGGAGACACGAGTATGTCATCTGAAGAAGGCCATCTATGACCTAAAGCAAAGCCCTCGGACTTAGTTTGAAAAGTTCAGCGGCATTGTTGCGGCCATTGGTTTTGCACAAAGTTCAGCCGATCACTCCTTATTCATTCGCAAAACCTTCTATGGTATGGTGGTTCTTACTGTATATGTGGATGATATTCTTCTGACTAGCGACGACCAGGCTGGGGTAGCTTTGACAAAGAAATACCTCCGGCAACACCTGGTCACTAAGGATATGGGCTCTCCCAAATACTTTCTGGGGATTGAGATTTCTCGGAAACCCAACTCTTTAGTTCTCTCCCAACGGAAGTATGTTCTTGATTTACTAAAAGAGGCAGGATTGACTGGTGTTAAACCTGTCAGATGTCTCATGGCTATTGGGGAAGATAAAACTTGGACAGATGACTCGCCTCCTCTATCTGATTCTTTAAGGTACCGGCGTCTGGTGGGCAAACTCATTTATCTCACAGTGACTAGACCCGATATCTCCCATGTTGTAGGCAAGGTTAGTCAATTTATGCAAGCTCCTAGAGAATGTCATCTACAGTCTGCCCTGAGGATATTGGAGTATGTTAAAGCAGCTCCAGGGAAAGGACTCCTTTTTCAGAAGAATGGTCACTTGAGGGTTGAAGCGTACTCAGATTTAAGCTATGTTGATGATAAAGGAGACCGCAAGTCAACATCGGGTTTTTGCACATTTGTTGGAGAAAATCTGGTGAGCTGGAAGAGCAAGAAATAGTCTGTGGTCTTCAGGTCTAGTGCAATGGCGGAATATCGTAGTATGACATCGACCACATGTGAGTTAAAGTGGTTACGGGTTCTCATGCTTGACCTAGGAGAGGTCTACAACTATCCTCTTCCTATGTTCTGCGACAATAATGCTGCTATATACATTTCCAAAAATTCGATTTTTCATGAGAGAACAAAACACATAGAGGTCCACTATCACTTTATTCGAGAAGAGATTTTGAAGAAACAGATTTGTACTCCGTTCGTCACTTCTGACAACAAGTTGGCAGATGTCTTCACCATGCCGGTGTCCGCTTCTTTGTTTCACATTTGCGACAAACTGGGCATGATTGATATCTATGCTCGAGGTTGAGGTGGAGTGTTGAGACCGAGCGGTCTGTCGGTTGAGACCAGGCGGTCTGGTGTTCTGGTGGTCTGGCGGCTTGTCCCAGCAGTTTGGTAGTCGGGTTGGAGATTGGGCGGTCTGGCGGTTTGTCTGGTGGTCTGAGCGGTCTGGCGACTTGACCATGCCGGCTTGAGGATATTGGTCGTCTGTCTTCCTCATTATTGTGGTCGTGCGGTTAGTCTAACCGTGCGGCTTATGCGGCTTGTATAGTTTCATGTTCTTGTAATTATTAGTCTCACATTGCTTATTTATAATCTCTCTTTTCTCCTCCATTTTATAAAAGGGAGGTCATACCTTTGTAATAGATACCTTTTTTGGATAATAAAATTTCTGTTAATCCATTTCCTGCTCGTTCTTGTTCGTTTCTAACAAAAAGTTCCATGGACTTAAAGAATTTTCCGGATGGAGCGCTCTCACCAAGGTTCCGCGAGCTCAACAACATTCCAAGGCCGGGGTGCTTCCATCGAGGCTCCTAGGACTTGACTGGTTTTCCTCATTTTCTGTACTTTGCACCTGTAACGGATTAGCGGCATGTCGTCCTCTAAGATCAAATCAATTTTTGTAAAACTCCGAGAAACTAGTGGATTTTGGCTCGGCACAGTTCCAGCCACGTGGTTTTTCACCCTTTCTGGGTTTTCCATGTAAAAAACCTTTTGTCATTTGCTGCGATTTGCCTTGACTGTTTGTGCACCCAATCTGATTCCGACCTAAGGCGGCCCGATTTCTTCAGACTAGGAAAAAATTGAACGACCCACAATAATATGATTCAGATAAGTATATAGACTGAGATAAACCAAAGCGCGTTGCTCACTGTACTCAACAACGTACGTGCAACCATCCATCTGACCTGCTACAAGTACCATTTTCAACCATAGTTAGATTTACAGATCGTACAAACATACTCGTCGATACAACTAAATTATCCGCTCCGACATGATCACGTGTCAGAGAACTAGAATCAAAGGACGATAAAAGTTGCGACAGAAATATAAACAATAAGCCTCTGCTTGACGAATAATAATTGTGTACGAGTAGCATTCTTTCCTCTGAGAACTGGTGAAATTTATGTCGTTGATCTCACATAATCAACGTCGGTGATCTCGCCAAAATAAAAATAGAAAAACAAAGAAAAAATAACAAATTTTGAAACATAATTGGACGGCGAGATCGTTACCCGCACTCCTTCCTCCGGGAGCGAACAACAGACTTAAAAATTATTTCTGCGTGACACAATACCATTAGTCTAGGTGAAAGCCAATGACATATATCTTTACAACAACACATCTTCAAATTGCATAGTGTACACTGAAGGAAGATCCCTTTCCAAACAACTTGAAAAGAGCATCTAAATAATATACATATAAAATTATATATCTTGTTATATACAAAAGAATTCTTTTGTTATGTCTAGGAATTTAAAGCAATTCTATTTGTTAGTCACATTGGGTATAGTTTTTTTTTGTTGTAAACAATGATACTCAGATTTGAATTTTTAATTAAGGTTCGGTTCATGCGATCGTAGCCGCTTGACCGGTGAAAATAAATCCTCCCAAACAGAACCTTAATCTAAGATATTAATACAATACATTTAACCAACTAAATCAAACAAATTTTATTTAATAAACACAACTTTATGATATATATAGGTATACAAATATATATATATATACTAAAAATTTAAATTATAATTAATACAATTTCATAATATTACGAGTATCACTATACATGCATGAGAACATCGTGCTGCCGCGAGTCCGCGACAGTACACCAATCGTGACGGTTTCGCAGGGAGGCTTCCCTTGCACCCTCATAGTTTAGTACTCCGACTGGCGGTCAAAATTTTAATGCGCTCTAGGGGAGTTAGTGGAGGGAGCGTCATTGCGTTGCGATACATCGTGATCGGGATACTGTCGCGACGGGGCTCCCCTTGTGTTATATTTATATATATTTATATATATATATATATATATATAATCGGAATGATATCTTTGCCCACAAGGCAAGCAAATGCCGGCCACTTGCAGCTATTTATTTGGTCTCTTTGTGCTCATTGCGGTTGAGAGGAGTCCAACATCTTTACATGCATGATTTATAAATTTAGATATGGTTTATTTTATAAAGGGAACATATCTTTTTTTAATGGGAATAAAGAAAAAGATATTATTCTCACTATTGGGACTCGGGAGGCTCACATTAGGATTAATGTAAAAGAATTAATTATCTAAAACTAAAAGCAGTCTCGCTAAATGTAAAATTTAATAAAATTAAAGTAATAATGACATACTTATTAAAATAAAACAAAACATAAATAAATTTTAAAAGAATAAAATTGAACAGATGAAAAAAAGAATAAAATTGAACAGATGAATATTTTTTCAAATATTTTTTCCCGTATAAAATAGTTGTTGCGGATCGTCCGATTTTTAAAAGAATCGGAGCCGGGCTCGCAAACAGTCAAAGAAAAACTACAACTAATGACAAAATACTCTCTATTTTAACGAGCAAAACTCGAAAAGGGTGAAAAATCACGTGGTTTGATCTGTGCCGAGCCAAAATCCACTGATTTACTTGGAGATTATAAGAGTTTGTGATGATTTCTCGGAGGGTGATAAATCACATCTCCATTACAAGTACAAATTGTGAAAAGGATGAAAAGAAACTAAGTCTCTGAAGCCTTGATGGAAGCGCTCCGGTTAGGAAATGACTAAGTCCACGAAACCTCGGTGAAAACGTTCCGGTTGGGAGAAATCTCTAAGTCCACAGAGTCTCGATGGTAGCGCTCCTACTAAAACGGAGCCTTGGTGGGAGCGCTCTCGCAGAGACGAATGTCGTGTCTTGGAAGCATGATGGAACTTTTATGTTAGAAGGGGAGCGGAGCGAATTCCTGAGTGGAGGATCGACTTAAGTCCACGACCTCGCTGGAAAACCTCAGAGCATTTTCTAGTTTCTAGAGTTGCTTGTTTTCAAATTAAGTTTGTGGGCCTATTTATAGTTTTATTGAGGAACGTGCCAGTAATTGCACTGGGGTGAAATTTGTGCTGTCGAATGGCGTTGTTCCGTTTCGGTAACTTGGATCACCAAAATTATCGAAATGATGGAAGTGCCCCCCAGGCGGTCCGAGCGGCCCGGGCTGAAGGATTTGTGTTTTGAAAGTTGTCTTTAATTTTATGTTTTTGATGAATGTTCAAACTCATTTTGTCCCTAGATCATTTGATGATGCTTCATGATGGCTCGAGAAGATGCCCTTGATCTTGAGCTGTAGAACACTTGAATTCCATCACATGATCTTAGTTTTATATGCTCTCGATCCCGGTAATCAAAGAGGGACATTGACCATCACCTTGGATTGTCATTTGCATTAGAGTACATTGTAGTTCTACAAATGTTGATAATCGTTATCACTTAATCACATGAGTATGTATATGGTTTCATACATATTGAGCTTGACCTATCTTATGTTGTAACATTAAGTGGAATGTGTTAAGTGTCATTAGTATTTACAACGTGTCTAGTGTTTTGTAGATATGAGATATGTAGATTGAGCGCGTTGGTGTGAGCAATGTGATTATAGTTGAAGACTATCTTCTGATGGTGATAAACACTATGATTCGTTGTTCATACCTGCGCGTAAGGGATGTATATATCGAAATATCATTTTGTCCCCAAATTATTTTGGTAATGATATAGTCGGGCCCCTTGGCAGAGCGAGGTTGTATAGCATGCATTATAACTAACGTAGTTATAAATACAACTCACTTGTGAGACCAAGAAAGACAAATATAGTGCGAAATGACACAGTCCCAGTTTGCACAATATTTATGATATCATGTAACAAAGAAATAGACGAAGGTCGTTCATTGCGTTACCTAGTTACCATGTTGTTGGGGCGACTATTATGCAGTGACAAAGCCTCTTATAGTCAGTAATATAGGATGTTATATTATAGCCTCGACGACATGGTTCCTCTTTAAGGTCGCACCAAATGAACGGGAACAGCATCCGTTCGGCTTATCTGGAGTATTTGATTTTATGAAACATTTAATCTAAATACTATAATAAGTGCGGACATCTAATGTCGTGACTCGACATGCTCAGATAGTATTCCTGTGCGACTATCAAAGAGAAATAATTATGACGGAGCGAGTCGTCATAATTATTTTGGTAGGAACGCACAGTTTTTTGGAGTTATGGGATTATGTATATATATGTAAGTATTATATACATAAGTATATATATATATATATATATATGTTAGATATATATATGTAAATATATATATATATATATATATATAAATTTATATATAAGTTTATACATATATATAGATATATAAGAACCGGGTGAGTAAAAAGGAGAGTGCAGAGTTTTTCACGGGTTTTTAGTTTGTCTAAAACCTAGCCGCAAGAAAAGCGAAAGGGAAGAGGGTTTTTTGCGATCTGAAGCTTCCGGCCGCCATCGTCGCGCTGCTCCTTGCTCTGCCGCCGGGCTCGCTTGACGCCGGCATCGCCGCCCGCCTCTCCGTCGCCGGGCAATCTTGCCGCCGCCACAGCCTTGGCGTCCGCTGCTCCTTCTCCGGGCAAACTTGCCGCCGCCATCTCCGTGCGATTCGCCGACCTTAGGTGGTTCTTCCCGGTCGGCCATGGCTTGATTGATGGCTTGAGTTTGCTCCTCCTCCTCAACGGTTTTAGATCCCTCTCCACTTTCCTCTTCCCTACCCGGCGACTAGTGTGGCTCGACCACTTGGAGTCATCGGTGCAAGAGGAAGTTAGATCTGAGCTATTGCTTCTATTCCCCGTCAACGGAATAGAGCTTTGTCGCTGTTCGGGTTCAAGGTGAACCAAGAGGTGAGGCGATCGGCCTCTTTGTTGCGGTGGGATCGTTTCCATTTTCTCCGGCGCGCTTTCCTCTTCCGCCTAGAGATTGTTCTCTAGATGTATAACTTCTAACACATGCGATGGTTTAGATGTGATGAGTTAGGGTTTATTTTTGTTAAGCCTTTGTTGCATTGTTTTGGGATATCCGATCCTTATGTATTATGTGGTGTTTGGAATTTTTTTTTTAAAATTCGCCCCACTACCGCACGTGAAATCCTACACGGGCAGGGTGCCCGATGGCGGCGGCAGCCTGAGGCGGTGGGGGACGGCGGCGGCGCGCGTGGCTGGTGCGCATGCGCAAGGTTCGCGTGTGTGGTTGGGCCTCACGGGCTGGCCGCACGGGCGGCCATGCACACACAAGCCGTGTGTGCCTGTGCGGGTTTGGCCGTGTGCTCGCGGGGGCACTACTTGAGTGTGTGCGGGGAATTTTCCCCCTGCTCGGGTGTTTCCGGGCCTTGCGGGAGCATGGTGTGGCTCGCGCGACTTGTCCAATCGAGTTGTCCTTTCCTACTTGTCTTTGGTCCAAGTCCTTTCAGTTTGGCTCAGAAACTTCAGGGGGAACCTCATCAATAGTATTGTTTGCGGACAACTTAAAACTCCTAATAGACCAGACTAAACTAGACCGTTTTAGCCCGTGCAGCAGTCGAGTACGAAAACAGTCACAGAGTAAATGGATGAGTACAGAAGAAGATTTTTAACGTGAAAAAACTCCTCGATTGGGTAAAAAACATGTGACCGGTTCGGTGTCAGTCAAACTTCACTACCAGCAACAGTTTACAAATTGTCATTAAAATCAAAGGCGACGGACCGCCCATCATTACAGCTTGGGGATGAGAGAAAATACAAGAGCGCTCGGAGGGTGACAGACCGCCACTCACTGAGCTAGAAATTTGTCTCTTTTTGTAGGTGGTGAGCTGTAAGACCCCACCCCCCACCCTCAAACCTTTGCCCGGGTATGACCGGAGGGGATCTTACTTGCCCAAGACATCTACTGAGTGCTCCTAAAGGGGTAACGACCCGTACCACTAAGCACTAGTTGGCTGCCTTGCTCGGCTTGAATCACAACATTCACATCTCATCACAGAGTTTTGCGGAAGCATTAATAGGAAGCCGCATTAAATATATATAACAATATATATTTAAAAGAGAACGCAAAAGGTCATAGCCACTGTTTATACATGAAGCTCGTAGGCTATACAAGTACTACAACTAACAGCTTCTCACTCTCTCAATCCTACTTGCTAGTACTCACGTCTCAAAACTCCGGAGACGACGGGGGTATCTCTGCTCGAGTAGTCCTATCAGCTGACGTATCGTCCCGCGACAGCTAGTCACTACGATGCTCCATCTCATATGAATGGTTATTAAAATAACCATTAGTCATATAGCTAAGCGAAATCAAATCTTCTCCCCGGATGCATATCCTGGGGACAAGCGCACGCACCCAACAAAAGTAGATAGCCGAAGTAAGAGAGATTTAGTACAACATTTCACATATATATTATAAGATATGCGCATCCATGAAAAGAGGTGAAACATAGTATAACCGGAATAACAGCATCAATATACATTAGTTATGATTAAAACTCCACTAACACATCAGCATAGCAGGTATTCACAACATGTATTCATACAACAGGCATTCATAGCCGCGCACGCATTGCAAATATTCACAGTCACTCACACATCACAGACATTCACAACCGCACATAAGACCCTATGTCGATATAGTATGGATCATTTCTTTTCAAGCAGGGTAGCGAGCCCCGCGGGCCTCACCGATGTGGCCGTCGGTGATAATGGCCAGTCCTGCCACTTCTGGGGGTGGTCGTACCGCACAACTCATGCCCCAACGTACAACCCTGTGTATTCTTGGATGTGAGCGACATCCGACGATTCAACATTTTGGCCGACCAGTGGAGGAAACCTAACGGGGAAAAACATAGCGGTCGGTCACCCGTGATACACATCTCTCTGTCGCCTTAAGTCGTCAAACAAGCCGCACTAGTTTTTCCCCATTAGGTTTCCTCCACTGGTGCTTACAAGTAAAGAAGTATAAATAGTTTTGCTAGCAAGCACCAGGTCTATAGCGGCTTGCCCTACTGTGATTTAAATAATTCAGACAAATGACACTTGACTCGACTTTCGACGAGGAGCATGGAAGCGTTTATTTGGTCTAATTTAGAAGGAACATCTCAACTTCTGTTATCCTTAAATAAGGCTCAACTTATTAAAATAACTACCCGTCAGAGCAGGTCCTGTGCTTAAAATAGAAAATTGCAGAAACAAAAGTGCGGTAATAGAAGCTGTTGTTAGTATAAGTTGCAGAATTTAAATGTTGTAATGAAATAGAACCAGTATGAAACTGGAGTAGTACTGAACTGAAAGTAAGAACTGAAAAGAACTTGACCTGTACGAGACTAAAATAATACTTAAATAAAAGAACTGAACTGAAAGTAAATAAGTAGGACCAGTACGAGACGAGAGTACTTGAAAAGAAATAACTGAACTGAAACAAATAAATGAACTGGACCCACTACAACATTTTAGCTCCATGACAAAGTTTTTTTGCGGCGTTTCTAAAAACATCACTGTAGTTTTCAGTTTATGAGGCTTTTTGGCGGCGATTTAAAAAAACGTGGCCAAATGCATGAAAAATAACAAAATAAAATTAAGCGCTTATTTTAATGTGGTGTTATTCATCCGATGACCTAAATTTATCCCGCCGCATCCCATTCATCGCGTTGCATCTCATTCTCAATCTCCAAGCCGGTGAAGCTCTGCTGGAGTCCTGCATCTCAATCCAGCCCTAACATCGCCGATCCAAGCTGTGTTGGAGGCCTACTTCTCGATCTCCAAGCCCTAACATCTCCGATCCAAGCCCTAACATCTCAGATCCAAGCTCTAACATCTCTGATCCAAGCTCTAACATCTCGCAGCCATCGACGACATCTCCAAGCCCTAAATCCACGCGCGCGAGAGAGCTCCGGTGACAATTAGGTGATAGCTTCTTTCATATGTTATATGCCCTTACATTTGTGATTTTCATGTTTTGCTTTTTTTAGGATAGCTTCTTTCTTCGCGCCAATATTGCTATTATATAATAACTTCTCGAATAGCTTTGAGATCCAAGTTAAATGACGTGATGAAAACTGAATATCGAATAACTTTGAGATCTTCATGTTTGGATGGAATTTTCTGAAGGTGTTCGTGCAGTTTTAGTGGACAAGGACCAGGTATGTCTTATTATAAGGATAGGTCATATGGAATGGAAAAACCACTATATTTTGATTTTGAAAACTCTTTGATGCTAATTATCCCTCTACCTAACATAAATTTGATTTTTGAATAACTTACAAAATTTGATTGGTTTTGTTTAGTCACGAGCTGTTGAGAATAGTCCTTACGTCAGCAAACTAGTATAATCGTGTGCACTTAAAGAGACTGGGTGAAAGTTGTGCAATCAAGAATGAATAAAGGGTAGTTACTGGTTATGCATCTCATTCATATAATCATCTTGAGTTGTCTCCAGACAACCCACTAGAACCATCCAGTGTCACATAGGCAAAATCGTGGTGAGTGCTCAATACAACTGTTATCTCTTTCATATCTTGGAGTACCCTCTTGAGCAACACTTCTTTTGCAACTTCATTAAACTTGTCATCCTTAAATTTTTTCTATAAAATATGCTTTTATTTTATCATAATTTTTTGTCTTTATGTAGGTACATAGCTAACTGAATATTTTATATATAGCAATAATGAATAAAAAATAGATGCTAGAGCCACATCACTCAAAGGTTTATTTAGATGAAATGAAATATTTGCTAGATTTATATTACGCAATCACACCAATTTCGGAGAAGTGTCCATGTCAATGTAAAAAATGTTTGAAAATGAAGATGTGGAATCGAAATGTGGTAGAAGAACATCTTGTTTGGAAAGGTATAATTGAAAATTATATAGATTGGATTTATCATGATAGACGATTGTCTAACAATAGGGTCTTGCACAAAGATAAATGCCCTTTTAATGCAAATCCATTCTACCCTAAGTACAACTCCAGTGATCCAATCGATGAACTTTTGCATGCAGCTATTCCAGATCTACAACAGGATGAAAATATGAATGAACATGATTTGCCTCATCATGATATTGATGAAGATGAAATATTTGATCATCCTGAAGATCTCGTACATATAGATGCAAATAATCTATATGCATCTCTCTTAGAGGAAAACAAACCATTATCGAAAGAATGTCAAGATTACACAAAGTTATCTTTTTTATTGAATCTTCTTCATGTTAAAACATTTGGAAATTGGAGTAATGTGCATTTTAATATGTTATTGAAAATTCTACAATGTGCAATTCCAGGTGGACATAAATCAATTCCTGCTAATTATCATGAGGCTAAGAAAATTACTTTCAAATTAGGTCACAATTATATTAAAATTGATGCATGCGAGAATGATTGTTCTTTATTTTGGGGACCATACAAAAATAATAATGTTTGTTAAGTGTGCGAAAAGTCGAGATGGGTTGAAATCCTTGAACAACAAGTGGTTCACAGCTCAAGAAAACGTACACAACAAGACAAGAAAAGTCCAAAGAAGATTCCAAAGAAAGTTTTTAGGTACTTTCCATTGAAAGAACGATTGGAGTGATTATTTCTTTGTAAGCAAACTGTTGACATGATGCAATGGTATGCTAATGAGCCTAATCATGACAACTTAATGCACCACCCTAGAGATGGTTTGGCCTGGATAGACTTCAATAATCGTCATAAGGAGTTCTCTAATGAGCCTAATGTGTGTGATGATTTTATGTTTTATGTTGATTCTTGATCATCTTTCTCACTTTTTATATATGCACACTTGCATATTTGTATATGCAGTAGGTGGATGTAAAAGATATCTTAGCTGAGCAAATGCATGCATAATTGATCTGGAATGACCTACAGTAGGTTCACATTTTTGATTTTTTTTTAAAAAAATACAAAACTTGCGGCGATTATATTAAAAAACGCGGCGAAAGGTTCCTCTAGCTAAAAACAGCTACTCCGGCGCTTATATAAGAAGCGTGGCAGTAGCTTTATGAGATACCACAACGCTTTTCTAAGAAGCGCGGCGGTGGCCTTTATGAGATACCGCAACGATTCTTTTAAAAACGCTGCAAATATCTATAGCGACGGTCGCAACCGCCGTGCTTTTGCGACGCTTTTAAAACCGTTGCTATATTAATAGCGACGCTTAAAAAACGCTGCAAAAGGCCTAAAACGTGGTCGTAGAGCTAAAATGTTGTAGTGACCAGTGCAAGACTGGAATAAATCATTAAAAAAATGGTTAGTAGTCCAATCACTCTATTCAGGAGACTTTAGTACCATCTCCGTTCTTAGGAGGCAAGTTCGGTTCCATCTTCGTTCTAAGGAGACATGTTCAGTTTCATACTTTCATCTCCGTTCTCAGGAGGCATGTTCAGTTTCATCTCCATTCTCAGGAGACATGTTCAGTTTCATTTCATCTTTTAGGAGGCTTCTTTGGTTCTCGTCCATTATTAAGATCCGATAATAATTCAGTTGCGCCCTTTTTAACCACGGCTTAATAGGATTAGGAAGACTTAATAGGATTTACATCTTTATTATTTGTCGAGAATAATCAGCAACTTATTTGCCGTATTCTCATTTTTCGAGTCCACTCGATTGTTATTTTAAGAACGAGGCGCTCGATGATTTTGCAAAAATCTCAAAATACTCAGAGCTTGGACACTTGCCTCCATCATTCTTGTTAATAAAAAATTGAACTTATCATTTGATTTAGAAGGTGGTCGCGCGCTCCAATTTTCACTTTCGAAAAAATTGAGTGCATCAATTTCAAAGCATGACCCTAGGCTCCAATAAATCGGGAAATCTTTAGTTTTTATCCCAAGTTTCTCAAATTTTGATACAACCTTTAGGTGAGTTTTTAATAAGCCTAGTAATTTTTCCAAAAAAAATTGAGCAATTTTGAGCCTTAAATTTGGTCAAATAAAAATTATTTAGACATTTAAAAATATCAGATCAACTCTAAAATTCTCAAATTTTTTGTAGAGTGAGCCCTCATTAAGGAGAACAATTTTCATGTTCAACACTTTTTTCATAGAAGCCTAGATTTTCTTATAAAAATTATACAAAAATATGGTTAAACTTTGGTCTCCATATAGCCAGATCAAAGCCCCGTCTTGAGGCCAGGATTGTGCCAGACGAGATATTAGCTAAATCTTCCCCCATAATAGATCGGTCACAAATCCGTTGGGGGGCGCTGAAGTTGAGGCAGGGGAAATAAGGAAATCATCGTCGTCTATCTCATCCCCGAGATCGGACGGTGGTTGTTCCTTCCCGTCAATGAATAAGACGGTGGCCACTGCCACCACTAGCCAGCCACTACTAGATGCTGTCTCCGCCCTTGATCAACTCGTCGGGGGCCGACGACCTCATGGGCGGTGGTCCGGCGACCTGCCGCCGCCGGCCACTGCCGAAAATTACAAACCGAGAGCAGGGTGGCGACCGACTCTACTCTCAACGCCACCGCGCCACCCTACCTCTCTGGTGACTGCCCTGGCAACAAAACCACCCCCGACCGAAGCGTTGGGGGTTAAGATTTTCTCCGGTGGTGGTCCGACGTCTTAGCACTGCCGCCCGCTACCATAGTAATTAAATAGAGACTTACTCTGTTTTAGGTGTCGCCGGAGCGGCAATTTCCGATGGCACCTCGGACTTCCACCGCCGGGGAAGCTATCCCCAGTGGTGTAGCCCTTCCCCAAAGCCGCTACTGACACTGGGTAAGGCTAACCACTTGCGTCCACCACTCGACCTAGAGCTTGGCTCAGGTGGTACCGGCAGCGCTCCGGCCGCTGGGAGACGCATGCAAGGCGTCAAAAAGGTAGGGAGTGGAGAAGGGAGAAGCTTCCACCTGAACTGGGGGAGTTTGGGAGGGCCTCGACTGAGCCGCCATAGGAGGTGGTGGAGGAGCTCGGGTGGTGAAATCTTTTCCGGTGAGCTGGAGCTCTAGGGAGGGTGCTATGAGCTCGGGTAGGTTTGTGAGGAGGAGAGCGGGGGGAAAGGGTATTTTATAAGCTTGGGGAGGGTGGCCACCCCTCCCCTCCCCAATGTAGGTCTAACCCATGAGAGAGGAGATGCTCCTCCCCTCCTCCACTTGCTCAGGCCAGGTGGCATCATCCTAGGGCTCCTAGGTGGCAGCCATCCAAGGGGGGCTTGGTGGGCTTGGTGGGCTTGGTGGGCTTGGGAGTAAGAAGGAGGGGAAGGGAAAGAGGGTGGTGGGCTTTTGCCAAAGTCCCACCTACCAAGCCCTTGCTGGTTTGGGTGGCCCAAAAGGTGAGGAAGGCCAATCCCCTAGCTAGTAAAGGAGAGGAGGTGCCCACTTTTTTGAGAATATTTTCCAAAAAATGGAATTTTATGGGGGTTTGACCAAAGTCAACCCTAGGGTGGGTCCCCCATGCTGGTCAAAGTCAAAAGAGGTCCATGACATCGGGGTCGGTTCAAAGTTGGGGTGTCGTGTCATAATTTGTGTGCGCACGCTTTTCAATGCACAACTATGTTTGATTTGACCATGGGTTGACCACCTATCACTGAAATTGACCGGAACGAACTCAGTTGACATCGTATTGACCATACGAGTCCAATGTCACTGACCGAGGTCGAATTGGAGTTAGTTTGCTAAATATTCAAAATCTGCACGTCTCAGCGCGCTAAGACGGTCAAAATGCTCATATTTTTCGTTAGATTTCAAATTGTGACGCAACGAATTCCAATGTGTTCGTATCGGTTATACGAGATCATAGGAACTGACTGAACTCAAATCGGAGTTCCCTAGCTTTATATTCCCGTCTAGGGTTACCTCCTACCCGGGTGTGGGTCATGGGTAGAGGTTCATGTACCTTTTATTGAGCTCACTAGGGTTCTCATGGCCCAAAAAAGTCGGGATGTTACATGAGCTCTTTCTGGTGTCACGCTAGCATAGTGCGTTGCTGTGACGAGTGTGGGGGAACAGCTTACGGAAGTCTCGCAGAACACCTTGCATGTTTGAGGATTTTGGAGACGGGCGGAGAGTCAACATGCGCTCTGAGATGTCGTGGACTTAGCCAATTTCTCTAAACATTTGAAGGGAGGTGGCTCGTAGGAGGATTTTGGCATAGCTCTAGCCTGAGAAAGAAGAAAGATGAGAGGAGAAAAGTTAGAAATGAGATGGGTCTATGGGCCTTTTTACAGCCCCAGTTGGTGGTTACGGAAGTTATACAGTTATCCGCACACCGTAACCACCCAAATTATTGAGTGTAGACTGTATTTAGTATAATTTTAAGTGCACATTTTTTATAATATTTTTATATGCACATTGTATTTAATTAAATAAATTTTCCCACTAACAATGGTGGTTACGTGGATGCTTATCCACATAATGGATGACGACGATCACGATGGAACGATCGGGTCGTGGAGAGGGAACACCATCAATAGTTCACTGGCGACAAATCCCTAGTGGTGGGCGGCCATTACGAGAGGAAGAGGAGTCGCGACCGACGGAGCGGTCGGGGAGTGGACGAGCAAGGAGGGCAGCCGGCCTTTGCGTCGAACGCACCTCGCAACCGCGACGCGCAAGGAGGGTCGTCCGACCACGACGCCAACCACACCTTGCGGTCAGGGTGTCGTTCGCACATGGGCGGATCTATAGGGGGGCCATAGGGACACGTGCCCCCCCCCCAAATTTTTTGAGATTTAGGTTTAAGGGTTCAATTTTGGAATCATACCCCCCTAAATTTTTGGAATCGTGCCCCCCCAAATTTCCCGTCCGCATTCTGCTTTCCGCCATCCGCGAAACAGCGAAAGCGAGCCTATAGCCTAAATGCAGAAGCTGATTTATGCTATTTTTTCTTTCCATTCGCACGACGGCGCGAGAGAGGTCTCCCGATCCCGTCTGGAATCCCTCTCCCCCATCGCAGATCTTCTCGCTGGCGGGATTGAAGTGAGCATCCTCAACCGCACAAACTTCCGGCGACCACACCTGGCCCTCGTCGACCTCTCCAGGCTCGATCCCGACGCTTGATGACTTCTAAAAAGAAGTCATCTATGCGGTTATTTCCAACAACTTATTCAGTTAAAACAATTAAAATAAGTTTAAATGATATGGAAATGAAAGCAAAATCTTATGTATTTGAATTGTGGCTAAATTGGTTTTGTTTCGATGTATTTGTATCAGATGCGCCAAGAGATTTGCCTGGAAAAGGAAATCTGCCAAAACTTCATAGCTTGAACAAGAGGTTGCAACGTCCACAAAAAAAATTAGTTGCAACTATCAGGTTTCGGGTGGGCAAGGCAGGCGCAGGCGCAGACGTTGCAACGTACAGAAAAACAAGGTTGCAACAACCTGGGGCGAAATTAAAATCCGAAATTTGAATTTTGGGGCTGGACGAAAATATGGAAGGGTGCGTCTCTTGGGGATTTTTTGGGGGGAAATTAGACAGCAGTTATGGCAAGTAATAAAAGGGGAGAAGGAGATTCTTATAAGGGAGATTCAGATAGAAAGATAGGGAATTCGAAAGAGGACAAGGGAGAACCGGGCGGAATTCGTCTAGGGCTGGAGATCGGGAGGAAGAAGAAGCCGCGCAGCAATTCCAGATCCGTGCAAGGAGAAGCGACAACATCCTTTGTAGGGGCATTCGCAGAGATCAATTGGTTGGCTTGTTCTAACTCTTATTCATCATGTTTGTTGAACTCCCACTCCGATTTCTCATACTTTTGACTATGATGAACTAATTCGCTTGCGAGTCTTATATGTTGTGAACTATTCGATGTTTGCTTTGATATTTACATGAACAATTGAGTTAAATTTGGTTTGTATCTTAAATTTCATTCTCTTCTTCAGTGATGACGTTAAGAGATTACCATCTAGTGCTTCATACTGCGTTCTATATGCGAGAGCTGCGTTCGTAAGTCTCGGGAATTTAATTTGGCTACATATGATTTAGCGTATCGCTATCATTCTAGTTGTGGAGTTAAGATCCATAATTTTATACGTATGTTTACTTGTGAAGTCTTGATCTAAGGCTACTCACTAAATATGCATAGTGCGATGATGAAATCGAGAGATGCTCATCGCGAGTTTAGGATTTTCACAAGATAAAAACTGAGTTGAAGTCAATTGTATTTCTCATCACAAAAAGGCAAACTAAGATTAGGGATCAATATATGAGACTCGTTCTTCTCATCATTATATTCTCATCTTACTTTAGTTTCGTTATTTAGTTTACTTACTCTCAAAACCTTGTGATTTTGCTTGACTTATAAGAAAAGATCATTACTAGTACTCATAAGCTAAGGAAAAATCTTGTCTCTGTGGGTTCGACACTCTACTTCCATTTTGTAACTTGACACGACACGTACACTTGCGTAGCACTTATATATTCACACCACAAAGCGTGCATCAAGTTTTCTGGCGCCGTTGCCGGGGACAAGTTTTTTTCTAAGTATTATCTTGTGATATTAGTAATTCTGAGTAATCTGAGTTCAAGTATTGTTGTCATTTTTACTCGTTAACTACTGGATATCAGTGTATGTCCAGGTATCGAACCACTGAAATTTTACCATTGAATTCTGAAATCGAGAGAACTTGTAGGCTGAATAGAAAGAATTTGAGAAATAACAATAATATTAATCTTGAGATGGATGTTAACGGACAAAATAATGTGGTTAACAATGAGGAGCAAGTAGAACCTAATGAGCAAGTTGACCAAAATGTTCAACCAAATGTTCCTAGAATGACTTGTCGAGACTATAACACACCCTTGCGAGGAGGATTGCATTTTAGCATAGCCCGACCTACCATAGCCGCTAATAATTTTAAAATTGACTCCACTATTATGCAACTAATTCAACATAACAAGTTTGGGGGTCTCAACAACGAAGATGCTAATTCTCATCTAAGGTCATTCTTAGAAATTTGTGATATGTATAAAGTAAATGGGGCCTCAAGTGAAGCGATTCAGCTAATGTTATTTCCATTCTCCCTAGAAGGAAAAGCTAAAGATTGGCTTAACTCGTTACCACATGGTTCTATAACCACTTGGGAGCAGTTAGTAGATAAATTTTTAAACAAATATTTCCCTCCCTCTAAAACCGCTAAGTTGATTAGAGACATCACCACTTTTATGCAAAATCACGGAGAAACTCTTTACGACGCTTGGGAGCGTTTTAAGGAGTTGTTGAGAAGATGTCCACATCATGGTTTACAACAACACCAACAGGTATCCACATTCTATAATGGGTTACAAACGGCTACCATGATCTTAGTTGATGGTGCGGCGGGGGGGTCATTGATGAAAAAGTATCCCGAGGATGCTTATGCTATCCTTGAAGATCTTACCTCTAACAACTACCAATCTTTTGAGAGACAAGGGAATAACAATCCAACTGGAGTCCATCATGTTGATCAAATCACTTCGTTAGCCGCACAGATGGCTTCACAGTTCAATATGATAAACAAACGTTTAGATTCCTTGAGTCAAAATCAAGTAATGCCATCAATTAGTAGCCTTCAATTGTCTAATCCTAACACCTCCTTCACCATAGAACAATTGAATCAAGTTTCTGAAGAAGCCAACTATATAGGTGGTCAAAGACAACATATTCTTCCAAATCATTACAATCCTGAGTGGCGGAACCACCCTAACTTCTCATGGAGAAATAATCAAAATGTTAATCACCCGCCTGGATTTAATCATATTCCACATAACAATCAAGGGAATTCAAGAAAATTAACAGATGAAGTAATCTTAGAAATGTTCCAAAAGAATGACGCAAGGGTAGTAGGTATAGAATCATCTCTTAGATCATTAGAGAATTCCATTGGACAGATTGCTAATGCATTAAACCTAAGGCCGGTTGGAACATTACCCGCCGATACCACTCCTAATCCAAAAAGAGATGACCCATCTAATCAATGCAACTCTGTTACCCTAAGAAGTGGGAATAAGATTCCGGGTGGGGACTTGTTACTAGAAAAGTTAAAGAATGATGAAAAGAGAGAACATGAAGATAAGATGAAAAAGGTAGAGGACCCTATGGCTAAAGGAGGAGTAGAAATTGTAGATTTAGAAGAGGAAAGAAAAGTCTACCCACCTCCGCCTTTTCCATCTAGGCTCACTAAGACAAGGCTTGATGCACAATTCCAAAAATTCATGGAAATTTTTAAGAAGCTGACGATAAATATTCCTTTTGCTGAAGCTATAGAGCAGATGCCGAGTTATGCAAAATTCATGAAGGATATTCTTTCTAAAAAGAGAAAATTTGCTGAAAAGGAAGTAGTGGCATTAACTGAGGAATGTAGTGCTATTCTACAAAAGAAGCTACCCCCTAAATTAAAAGACCCAGGAAGCTTCACCATACCCTGTTCCATAGGTGTTAAATTTACGGGTAAGGCTTTATGTGACTTAGGGGCTAGTATCAATCTCATGCCGCTCTCTATTTATAATACATTAGGCCTTGGAGAGATAGCTCCTACTTCTTTAACCCTTCAGTTAGCAGATAGGACGTTAGCATTCCCTAAAGGCATAGTTGAAGATGTCTTAGTGAAGGTTGAAAAATTTATTTTTCCTGCAGACTTCGTGGTTCTGGATATGGAAGAGGATAGGGATGTACCTATCATTCTTGGTAGACCTTTTCTGGCTACAGGAAGGACTCTTATTGACGTTCAAAAAGGAGAGCTTACCATGAGAGTTAATGAGGAAGAGGTAACATTCAACGTCCTTAAGGCAATTAAATACCCCAATGATAAAGAGGAATGTCATTTTATTGATAACATAGATATTCCAACTAAAGCTTTTAAACAGAATGATCAATGGGAGAAAACATTATTAGCAATCCTTAATAATGAAGAGTGGAACGAGGAAGAAGAATATGGTAAATTAGCTAAGGTTTTTAATGTTAGTGAAAGGTGGAGAACATATAGGAATGTTGAAGCACTTGAGAGATCAAGTGAAACTAAAATTCTGAAACCATCTATTATGGAACCACCTCAATTGGAATTAAAACCTTTACCCAGCAATCTAAAGTATGCTTTCTTAGGAGAAGATAAAACTTTGCCGGTAATAATTGATGCATCCTTAGAACAGAGTAAGGAAGACGAATTGTTAGAAGTCCTTAAGAAATACAAAGGGGCTATGGGGTGGACTATTGCCGACATACAAGGCATTAGTCCCACTATATGTATGCATAAGATATTATTGGAGGATGATTCAAAGACCTCCATTGAACATCAAAGAAGACTTAGCCCTCCGATGAAGGAGGTAGTAAAAAAGGAAATTATTAAATGGTTAGATGCTGGAATTATTTATCCCATCTCTGATAGTAAATGGGTCAGTCCGGTCCAATGCGTGCCAAAGAAGGGTGGGATGACCGTAGTGAAAAATGAGAATAATGAATTGATTCCTACTAGGACAGTGACCGGATGGCGTATATGCATGGATTATAGAAAGTTAAATCAATCGACTAGGAAGGATCACTTCCCTCTTCCATTCTTAGATCAAGTGCTGGATAAGTTGGCAGGGAATGAGTATTTCTGTTTCTTAGACGGGTATTCAGGTTATAATCAAATAATGGTTGCCCCTGAAGACCAAGAAAAGACCACATTTACTTGCCCTTATGGTACATTTGCGTTCCGCAAAATGCCCTTTGGGTTATGTAATGCTCCTGCTACGTTTCAGCGTTGTATGATTTCTATTTTTTCTGACTTAATGGATGAGGGAATTGAAATTTTTATGGATGATTTTTCAGTATTTGGCAAGTCTTTTGATGAGTGTTTGGAGTCTTTAAAAAAGGTTTTGAAGAGGTGTATGCAAACCAATTTAGTCTTAAATTGGGAAAAGTGTCACTTCATGGCAAGAGAAGGCATAGTCCTAGGTCACAAAATCTCCAATAGGGGTTTAGAAGTAGATCGTTCAAAAATTGAAGTAATTGAGAAACTTCCACCCCTACAAATATTAAAGGTATAAGAAGCTTTCTAGGACATGCCGGTTTCTATAGGAGGTTTATAAACAATTTTTCTGCAATATCTAAGCCTCTTAGCCATCTACTAGAAAAAGACACGCCTTTTCATTTTGATCAATCATGTCTCGAGTCTTTTAACACATTAAAGAAAAGTCTGATTTCATCACCTATTATAATAGCACCTGATTGGAATTTACCATTCATTCTGATGTGTGACGCTAGTAATTATGCTCTAGGGGCGGTTTTAGGGCAAGCCCATAATAAAATATTTCATACCATTTACTATGCAAGTAAGACTTTAAACGAAGCCCAAATAAACTATACAACCACGGAGAAAGAATTATTATCAATAGTATTCGCGTTTGATAAATTCCGCTCGTATTTGATTAACTCGAAAGTTATAGTTTACACGGATCACACTGCAATAAGGTATTTGGTAGATAAGAAAGAGACCAAGCCTAGGCTTATAAGATGGATGTTGCTATTACAAGAATTTGATCTTGAAATTAAAGATAGGAAAGGGGCAGAAAATCCAGTAGCAGACCATCTGTCTAGGTTAGAGCAAATTGAAGAGAAAGATAAAGAAGTAGTAATTAAGGAAAATTTTCCTGATGAAAGTATCTTAGCAATCTCAGAAAATAGTTCACCATGGTATGCAGATTTAGTAAATTATATTGTGAGTAGAGTATTACCACCGGAGATGAGTTATCAACAAAGGAAGAGGTTTTTACAACAAGTTAGGACATACTTCTGGGATACGCCTTATTTATTTAAACATTGTGCGGACCAAATCATAAGACGCTGTATCCCTGAGGTGGAAGTACCTAAAATTCTAGAAAGGTGTCATGCTTCTCCATATGGAGGACATTTTATGGGACATAAAACGGCATTGAAAGTATTAGAGGCAGGATTTTATTGGCCAACATTATTCAAAGATGCGCATAACTTTGCAAAGTGTTGTGATGCATGTCAAAGAATTGGAAATATAGGCCAACGAGATAGTATGCCCCTACATAATATATTAGAGATAGAGATATTTGATATGTGGGGAATAGACTTTATGGGTCCGTTCATAAATTCAAACGGAAACTTATACATTCTAGTAGCGGTGGACTATGTATCAAAATGGATAGAAGCCGTTGCGACAAAAAATAATGATGCCCAAACTGTACTTAAATTTTTAAAGAATATTTTTAACAGATTTGGCACTCCTAGGGCCATCATCAGTGATGGAGGGTCGCATTTCTGCAATTGGCAATTTAAATCATTGTTGAAGAAATATGGTGTGAATCATAAGATTGCTCTGGCTTATCATCCACAAACCAATGGATTAGCTGAGGTGTCTAATAGAGAAATTAAAACAATCTTGGAGAAAACAGTAAACATTAATAGAAAAGATTGGGCTCATAAACTCAATGATGCTCTTTGGGCATATAGAACTACGTACAAAACACCTCTAGGATTGACTCCGTATAAATTAATTTATGGGAAAGCCTGTCGGTTACCCGTGGAGCTAGAACACAAGGCATATTGGGCGGTTAAAAAATTAAACTTCGATTTTCAAAATGCCGGAAGGCAGAGATTTTTCCAACTAAATGAACTAGAGGAAATTCGGATGAATGCCTATGACAACTCTGAAATTTATAAAGAAAGAACTAAAAGATGGCATGACTCAAAATTAAGGAAGAAGGATTTTAAACCGGGGCAATTAGTCTTATTATACAACTCAAGATTGAGATTGTTCCCGGGTAAACTAAAATCTAGATGGTCAGGACCATTTTTGGTCAAGGAAGTTCACCCGTATGGAGCAGTAACAATTTATAATGAAGTAAGTGGATCGGAGTTCAAAGTTAATGGTCAAAGACTGAAAATTTATATGAGCAACAACGAGGATTTACAGAAATCCTCATTTATTTTTGAAAACTAAGTGGAAAGGGAAGTCCTGCCGGGACTGAAAATTAGGCGCTAGGGGGAGGCAACCCACCATTTTGTCTATATTTTAATCTTAAGCTAAGTTAGTTTTAGTTAATTCTTCAAGTTATGAGTCATGTCGAGGAAAGAAATCGCAAGGGGAGAAAGTCAGCAGTACAGTTCTGGAAGTTGCAACGTGCGAAAAAAAAAATTAGTTGCAACCTCTCCTGTTCGGGTCTCATTCAGGCGTTATACGTAGCGCCGGCTTGGCTGAACCGTTCCGCCGTTTCACATATCAGCGGGGCGATGGTTGACACGTGGCGTCATCTTAAGTGTTTCGATCTGCCTTTTCATTCACGAGGCGTGAGGCATCATTTCGACATTTTCCCCACACTCTAAACCCTAAGTCAGCGATTAGGAAGCCAACTGAATCAACCCTCGCCTACCAGGCGAATCGCGACGGAAGGGCGTGGGCTCGGCGGCGGAAGGGGAGGCGAATCGGGAGGAACAAGAAGCTACAAGCAGTGCCTCTGCCCGACACCCGGCGGTCCTATGTCTCCAGATGCGGTAAGTTCTTGCGTGCCTCCCTTAACATTTTATCTCGAGTTCGAATAATGGACGGCGAAACTTTCCCCTTTCTCTAAAACCTATCCCTCCATTTACCCTTAATGTAGAAAATGTCATCCAAGAAGAAGGGGAAGACCATAGCAAGGAAGTCCTTAAAGTTTATAAATGAGGATGCTAAGGAGCGATTTGAGATGTTAAAGTCTATCCCCATGATTTTTGAGCGGGGTTTTAAGATGGAAAAGAGAGCTTGGAGTTTACGCTATACACTCCAAATCCAGGCTCTGCAATGGGAAACCCTCTGCCACCCGCGAGATGAAGCCATCCTCCCATGGGTGTACGAGTTTTATTCGAATGCTAGGTTCTCCGAAAATGAATCAGTGATGGTAAGAGGAAAGCTAATCGATTTTTCTGCGAAATCAATTAACGTGCTGTATAATTTGGGATGTGAAGAAGATTTCTTTAGTCTGAACCATGTGATCGACAACTCTGAAGTAGCTACGTTGGTATGCAACTCCCCCGACCTGGCATGGTCCAATTCATCGACAGGATCGCTTAAGTCTACATCTCTGTCAAGGGAGGCTAAGGTTTGGTTGTTATTTATTAATGCCAGCATTATGCCAACACGACACTTGAACAATGTGACATTAGACAGAGCAACTCTAACTTATCATATCTTGAAGGGAAACCGGGTTAACGTGGGGGAAGTGATTAGCACTCATCTGAAAATGAAGATCAAGGAGAACAAGGTCAGGCAATTGTGGTTCCCGGTACTAATCACTGAGTTATGTCGAAGTGTGGGGGTGGTGCAGAGCATGGAGGACTTGGTGACACATGTGGGCCGGGAGATAACCGAGCGAGTCGTGAAGATAAACATTAAGGTGGGGAATGAGCTTGAGCCTAGAAAGAGGAGCATGGGGATCCCTTCCTCTTCGGGCGGCAAACCGGATGAAGTTTTGGTACCAAGGGGAAAGGGAGCAACACTAGATGATATTCTAGGCAATATTGAATATATGAAAGTCTACAACCGATGCCAGCACCGTTACTTCAGATCTAGACTGGATTATCTGCAGAATAGTCTAGATAATTTAGCAAGGAAAGCAAAACAGCCAATCGAGGAAGCCCAATTCGAATATCAATGGCAGTTTGATGATCAGGGGAACCTGGTGGACATGGATGGTGATAGCCTCGACCCGACTGAAATAACTGACGATAAGGGCGACGAAGCACAAGATGATGATGAAGGCTAGCACTCATATGCTTATAGCTTACTACTGTTCCGATTGTCAAGCAATCTTTTGCATATTTTGTGTTTAAAAACTTGAACAATCTTTTGCATATTTTGTTATACTGCTTAAGTATATGACAGTTCAGTTTTCTGTACAAACTATATTTTGCATATTTTGCGCTGGGTTAAATTTTGGACTGCACTGTTAATTCTATATGCTTGATTATATGATATTTTTGTGGACTTCATTGGCATTTGTGATCTACATATGGCTACTTCTTTATGCTTGAGTATATGATATCTTTGTGGCTGTCATTGATGTCTGTGGTTTACAGATGCTGAATAGTTTATGTGATGGATTCAATCATGTCTTTGATATCATTAAAGTGCCCTCCATTATTCTTTTCTTTTGCCCATATATGTGCATGCTCGCTAGCAACAGGGCATTGTTTTGGAGTCGGGAGGGGAGGACTTATACAAGCATGAGCATTGAGGATAGAAAGACGGCAACTTCCCTGGATGGTCAGCTTGAGAAACTCTAGGGGAGTACTTCCGTTTCAACTATATTTTCTGAAATTCTCTTATATGAACCAACCTTGCTAGAATCTAGTAGCGTTTTAAGTGTGAATTGATCGTGATCTTGGTGATTCAAAATGCTTGCATTACTTAATGAGTAAGTTATCCTAGAGATCCAATGATCACTAATTGGTATGGCTAAACAATCATAAGAGCTCGGATTTTTTTTTTAAATTGAAGTTAGTTTGATTTTTTTTTTTTTTGGTAAAGCGCTCTTAAGCGTTCGTATCATGCACAATTTTCTTTAATTCATTTTTACTCCCCTCAATATTTTAAATTGACTTTCAAAAAAAATTTGGGAGGGGTGAGAAGAACTGAGTTGATGATGTAAGCTTAGATAAGTGTTTAAGTGGCTACTTCATTCTGATCACTCATGAAACCCTTGAACTTGTTCCTTATCATTTTGCTAGACACTAGTGAATCTAAGTTCCCTACATTCCACTAGTTGTATCTTAATGCATTATTCAATTATGGGTGTTCGACTCAACATTTTGATGATAAGATTATAAGTCATAGTGATATGCGGTCTGAGTATGTACGTGCCTACTTGGAATGATCCCAACTGTGACCAAAAAAAAAAAAAGAAAAAAAAAAGAAGAGAACTAAAAGAGAAATAAAAGCAAAGGAAGGAACAATTTGGTCATAGTGATATGTGGCCCAGGTATGCACTTACGTACTTAGAATGATCCCAACTATGAGCTTTATATTTATAAATACTTATTGCTTAAGAGTTGAACTCCATAAGATGAGGGAGTATGAAGATTATTAACTAGGGAATTACCTCTCCATTATTAATGCATGTCCATGAATAGCTAATCTAATCCAGCCAAGGCCAACCCTACTTTCACGTGTGCTACTAACGCTTGTCGAAGCCAAATCAAAAACTTAGCTTATTTTTATCCTTCCAAATTAGTGCGGAAGCTCAATAAGAAAATTTTTGCATGGGAGTGAATAATTTGAAGAAAGCACACACAACACCGAAATTCTTAATTTCGCTTTATCTTTCATCAACTAACGGATTTGTGATGTTTGAGCTCTCAATGATTGATAAGCTTATCAGTTGGAGAAATCGGATTTCTTAAGTATGCTTTGTTTAATTTCTGTTAAGATAAAAAGATCATCGAATTGTTCTTTTACCCAATTCGCTGTTAGGAATTGTCTTGCTAGGGACTAGCAAGGGTTAAAGTGTGGGGGTGTGATGACTTCTAAAAAGAAGTCATCTATGCGGTTATTTCCAACAACTTATTCAGTTAAAACAATTAAAATAAGTTTAAATGATATGGAAATGAAAGCAAAATCTTATGTATTTGAATTGTGGCTAAATTGGTTTTGTTTCGATGTATTTGTATCAGATGCGCCAAGAGATTTGCCTGGAAAAGGAAATCTGCCAAAACTTCATAGCTTGAACAAGAGGTTGCAACGTCCACAAAAAAAATTAGTTGCAACTATCAGGTTTCGGGTGGGCAAGGCAGGCGCAGGCGCAGACGTTGCAACGTACAGAAAAACAAGGTTGCAACAACCTGGGGCGAAATTAAAATCCGAAATTTGAATTTTGGGGCTGGACGAAAATATGGAAGGGTGCGTCTCTTGGGGATTTTTTGGGGGGAAATTAGACAGCAGTTATGGCAAGTAATAAAAGGGGAGAAGGAGATTCTTATAAGGGAGATTCAGATAGAAAGATAGGGAATTCGAAAGAGGACAAGGGAGAACCGGGCGGAATTCGTCTAGGGCTGGAGATCGGGAGGAAGAAGAAGCCGCGCAGCAATTCCAGATCCGTGCAAGGAGAAGCGACAACATCCTTTGTAGGGGCATTCGCAGAGATCAATTGGTTGGCTTGTTCTAACTCTTATTCATCATGTTTGTTGAACTCCCACTCCGATTTCTCATACTTTTGACTATGATGAACTAATTCGCTTGCGAGTCTTATATGTTGTGAACTATTCGATGTTTGCTTTGATATTTACATGAACAATTGAGTTAAATTTGGTTTGTATCTTAAATTTCATTCTCTTCTTCAGTGATGACGTTAAGAGATTACCATCTAGTGCTTCATACTGCGTTCTATATGCGAGAGCTGCGTTCGTAAGTCTCGGGAATTTAATTTGGCTACATATGATTTAGCGTATCGCTATCATTCTAGTTGTGGAGTTAAGATCCATAATTTTATACGTATGTTTACCTGTGAAGTCTTGATCTAAGGCTACTCACTAAATATGCATAGTGCGATGATGAAATCGAGAGATGCTCATCGCGAGTTTAGGATTTTCACAAGATAAAAACTGAGTTGAAGTCAATTGTATTTCTCATCACAAAAAGGCAAACTAAGATTAGGGATCAATATATGAGACTCGTTCTTCTCATCATTATATTCTCATCTTACTTTAGTTTCGTTATTTAGTTTACTTACTCTCAAAACCTTGTGATTTTGCTTGACTTATAAGAAAAGATCATTACTAGTACTCATAAGCTAAGGAAAAATCTTGTCTCTGTGGGTTCGACACTCTACTTCCATTTTGTAACTTGACACGACACGTACACTTGCGTAGCACTTATATATTCACACCACAAAGCGTGCATCAGCGCTTCTGGCCACAGATCTAGGGTTTTTGACCCCTTCGATCCAAGACATCCTATCCTTATTTCTCCTCCTCCAGTCCTCCTCCTCCTTGTTGGTAACAGCCTAACATGTAACTCCTTCATCCTTCCTTGGGGTTTAAAATGATATTATTGCTTGATTTTAGTTATTTTTAGTGCAATGTGATGTTCCTCTTTTGCTCAGGGTTCATTGTTCTTGAAAATAGTTGTTCTTGAAATTTTTGTTAGTGATTCCAGTGCAAAGCATGTTAATATTATAGATGGATGCCTTCTTAGCTGTTCTGATTTTTAGTGCAATATTTGTATTATATATTGTAGGTGTGCTTTGAGGTATTAGTTAACTAGTGGCTAAGCAAAACATGTTAGTCTCTGTGATGAATGTTTGTAGAATTGTAGGGATACTCCGTAGTATTGACTGGTAGAGTGTCAAGCGTAGTATATAGGTTTTTATTCGGAGTTTTAATGTTCAATTGTTCTAATATATCCTTGTGATGTTCATTAATCGTGCAAATTTGTAATATTATTTTTTAAATTAATATAGTAATGAAAATGGAGGGTCAGAAAAAGAGAACAAGTTGTACAACCCCTTATTCGCAGAGTGGGGGTCCCTCGGCAGACGCAAGGCTTGCTGTGCAGTTTTAAGCTTTTTTGAGGACTTTGCACTCTTGGAGGCCAATTTAGTGTGAATCTGTGTTTTATACTAGTAGGGGGATGAAATATTTTTCTCCCCCTGGCCCCCTCGGGGGGTCACCAGGCCGCCGAGCTCCCCAGGCCGCCGAGCTCACCAGGCCGCCGAGCTCCCCAGGCCGCCGAGCTCCCCAGGCCGCCGAGCTCACCAGGCCGCCGAGCTCCCCAGGCCGCCGAGCTCCCCAGGCCGCCGAGCTCCCCAGGCCGCCGAGCTCACCAAGCCGCCGAGCTCCCCAGGCCGCCGAGCTCCCCAGGCCGCCGAGCTCACCAGGCCGCCGAGCTCACCAGGCCGTCGAGCTCCCCAGGCCGCCGAGCTCCCCAGGCCGCCGAGCTCCCCAGGCCGCCGAGCTCCCCAGGCCGCCGAGCTCCCCAGGCCGCCGAGCTCCCCAGGCCGCCGAGCTCACCAGGCTGCCGAGCTCCCCAGGCCGCCGAGCTCCCCAGGCCGCCGAGCTCACCGGGCCGCCGAGCTCACCGGGCCGTCGAGCTCCCCAGGCCCCCGAGCTCCCCACGCCGCCGAGCTCCCCACGTCGCCGAGCTCCCCAAGCCGCCAGCTCGCTCCCCAGGTCGCAGGCTCGCCTGGGTCTTCTTTTGGCCATGTTCTTACCATTGTGCCCTTGGGTGGAGTTACCTCGTTACCCCCGGTGTGGAGGTTTGCTATTGGCTCAAGGCCAATTGGTCGTAGGGGTATTTTGGATATTTTTGCCCCCATGTTTGGAAAAACTATAAATAGACCCCCTTGGGTACCTTTGGAGGCATGAGTTTTTGGCTTCCTCCTCCCTTGGTTTCTTCTTCTTGGTTGAGTTGAGAGAGCTCTTCAAGGTACCCGGCTCAGCCATTGGTGAGGGAGGGGAAGTGCTCTTGTGACCTTCCGGGTGTGTGGTGGGACCTCCATGCTAGAGTCGAGGGTCTGTTCCTAGTTTCCCAAGTCTTTGATCCGTGACGTTCCCCCGAGTGTAGTAGGTGTGAGGTCACCCCTCTTTTGGGACCCCGAACTCCGCGAGAGACCAAAATTTAGTTTCAACATTTTGGTGCGGTGAGCGTGGAGAGTGACCAACACAGAAGATCTCGGGAGAGTGCCATGGCTGGAGATCAGGGAGGCAGTGATGATCTCGGAGAGCTCCTCGACCCCGGACCCTTCGTAGGAAGAGAAGAGTTCATGGCTTCCATCCAAGGCATCATGGAGATGTTGAGAGGCATTGCCCCTCGGGCTGACTGCTCAACCCCCACCCCCAGGGACTAGCTCCCAGGGGTCCCGGCGAGCTGACCCAGAGTGGTTTAGGCGAGCTTCCCCCCAGAAGCACATGCGAGGGACCTCGTATTCGCAGAGTGGGGGTCCCTCGGCAGACGCAAGGCTTGCTGTGCAGTTTTAAGCTTTTTTTAGGACTTTGCACTCTTGGAGGCCAATTTAGTGTGAATATGTGTTTTATACTAGTATAAGGATGAAATATTTTTCTCCCCTCCCGGCACCCTCGGGGGGTCACCGAGCCGCCGAGGTCCCCAGGCCGCCGAGCTCCCAGGCCGCCGAGCTCACCAGGCCGCCGAGGTCCCCAGGCCGCCGAGGTCCCCAGGCCGCCGAGCTCACCAGGCCGCCGAGCTCCCCAGGCCGCCGAGCTCCCCAGCCCGCGGAGCTCCCCAGGCCGCCGAGCTCCCCAGGCCGCCAGCTCGCCCCCCAGGTCGCAGGCTCGCCCGGGTCTTCTTTTGGCCATGCTCTTACCATTGTGCCCTTGGAGTGGAGTTACCTCGTTACCCCCCGGTGTGGAGGTTTGCTATTGGCACAAGGCCAATTGGTCATAGGGGTATTTTGGACAATTTGGATCCCATGCTTGGAAAAACTATAAATAGACCCACTTGGGTACCTTTAGAGGCATGAGTTTTTGGCTTCCTCCTCCCTTGGTTTCTTCTTCTTGGTTGAGTTGAGAGAGCTCTCCAAGGTACCTGGCTCAGCCATTGGTAAGGGAGGGGAAGTGCTCTTGTGACCTTCCGGGTGTGTGGTGAGACCTCCACGCTAGAGCCGAGGGTCTGTTCCTAGTTTCCCAAGTCTTTGGTCCATGACGTTTCCCTCAGTGTAGTAGGTGTGAGGTCACCCCTCTTTTGGGACCCCGAACTCCACGAAAGACCAAGTTTTGGTTTTAACACAAGTCTCATTGCGTCTATGTTTCAAAATAAGTTAAAATCTAAAGAGTCCCCTCTGTCATCACTACAAGAAAGTGAAAATGAGGAGTTGCTTCCATCACCGGATTCACCGCAAACTTAAGATATTGTCATGGATTGTGAATATGATGTGAAATTGCTTCCACATGATCCGGGGCTTAGAGCTTAACAATCGATTTGATGAAGTGAGTATGAAGTTGATTCATTGAATGACTTGCTTGAATCCCATTAACTCGTTTGTTTGTTTTGACAAGCAAAAAGTGCTAAGACTTGCAGATTTTTATCCTGACGATTTTTCAAATTTGGAGTTGTTTAATTTAAATTTTCAACTCGACAACTTTATTGTCGACATGAGAAACGATGAGAGATTTTCCCGATTTAAAGGATCTTGGTCATCTCTCTTCGAAGCTTGTTGAAACCGGTAAAAATGTTGCTTATCAACCAATCTACAAGCTTTTGAAGTTTGTACTGCTTCTTCCAGTGACAACTGCAAGTGTGGAAAGAGTATTTTCAGGCATGAACAACGTAAAGAACAGGTTGCACAATAGTATGAACGATCAAATGTTAAATGATTGTCTAGTTACTTTTATTGAGAAAGACACATTTTTGGAGGTCCATGATGATGATGTTATCGATCGTTTTCAAAAAATGAAGACTCGTCGTGGCCAAGTGTAATTTTTTTGTTATTTTTGTAATCTTCAATTTAGTCAATTGAATGTTATTTTGTATGAATTTAAAATGTCAACAATTTAACATGAGTTTGTTATTTCATTTGAAAAAAAATTTGTGCCCCTAATTACAAAATTTCTGGATCCGCCACTGGGATCGCACCTAGCGGGTATGGTGTTGGCCGCCCCTATTCGGGGCGGCGTCGGCCGTCCCTAGCGCGGGCGGCACCGGCCGCCGCTAGCGGGTGTGGTGCTGGCCGTCATATCGGGGGCGCCATGTCCCTATTGGGGGCAGCATCGACCATCCCTAGCGGACACGGTGCCGGTCGCCCGAGCGGGTGTGGCCAGCCAAATGTGCCCAGCTAGGGAGGCCGGGCGTGGCGGGCCGCACCCCGCCGTGCCTGCCGCTCTACGCAATAGTAATATTGCGGGCGCGGGCGCGGGCGCGGGCGCGGGGCGGGGGGGGGGGGGGGGTAGGGGGACCACAAGGAGCGATCTTGCCTGTCGGCCAGAGAGGTCGACGGTGGTACCGACCGCATCTTGTAGTCGCGGGATCGTTGTCGTGAGGTGCGGTCATGGCCGGTCGGGAGGCTTCACTCATACAGCCAACTGCGACAGTACCTCAGGTCCTCAACACGATATTATCTCAGTCACGACATTATCCCGACGAGACAGCGCTCTTGCCGCTCACAAACTCCTAAGTGGTATACTCCGCTTGTCTCTCATTTTTGCGACGTGCATAGGAGTTTACGAGGGGCGGAGAGACCACATTTGGTTATTGTAGGCAGACAAATTTGTTTTTACGAGATCACATTTTTTAAAAAATAAAGAAAAGACAAATTTTAAAAATTAAAATTGATGGTTTTTCTTTTAATATACGCGTGATAGATACGAGACCAGAACAGTAACTCAACCACACTGCGCCCGTTGCTCGCAAACAACAAAGGCCACAAATAGGGGTGGAAATAGGTTAGACCAGGTCAGGTCTTATGGAAAACAGGTCAGGCCTACATTAGTCTTTTTGGGTCTGAGCCTGACCTACTAACCTGATGTAGGCCAAAATATAGGTCTGACTTGACCTATTTTGCAAAACGAGTAGGCCTGGCCTGACATGTAGGCCTACTTAATAATTCATTTTTAATATATTATTAGTAATTAGGTAATTAGGGATATTTAAGTTTATATAATAAATTTATTTTATTTATTATTTAAAAATAATGTAGGCCGGCCTGCAGGCTTATATGCCAGATTTTAATAATAGAGGTCTGGGCTTGTTTTAAAAGCATGCCCAATTATAGGCTATACTTATGGTAAGTAGAAAATAGGCCAGACCAGATCAGGCCGATGACAGGCCAGGCCGCAGGCCCCTGATAGGCTGGCTGGCCTATTTCAACCCCTATCCACAAATAACAATTTTTAAATTGGAAGGGAGCCTATCCACAATTTGTATGGCCAGCGTGATGCCGGGTGTCGATCGGGGGGAAGCTTTAGCGGTCCGTACAGCGTTTGCTTAAGTTGGTGCGCTGGCGTAGCTTTAATAACCTAAAGGCAATTTTTATTATTAATTTATTATATATTTTACTAAATCCACTTCTTCTCTTATTAGAGAACCACGTGGCTCGCTGTATTATATTTGATTGTATTTTTTAAAGAGTGTTATTTTATCTGCAGACTAAAATATTATTAGCAGCTAAATAGTAGTAATTTTGTTAATGATTTTCTCAACTTATTAGTTCAAAATAAATATTTTTTAGTTAACACATTCTATTATAGCATAATTTTGTTGATATTATTATATTCTTTTTACTACAGCATACTATTATAAGGTAGGGGAGCCTAAAAGAGTGGGCTTGAAGTAATGGTTGTTGGAATAGAGGAGGTTTGAGAGGAGGGATGAGGGTCGGCAAAAGGGTTGCCCAAACGTCGATAAATTTGTCAATGGGGGCGATAGAAGCGATCTTGAGGAGTAGACGGCGGTGGAAGGAGCGTTGCCGTCGGTGGAGGGCTCGTTGCCTGAGGAATAGGGGTCGGCGGAGGGGAGCGGCTTGACGTATGGAAGCATTCGCGTGAGAATTTAGGGCATGAGCTTGTCAGATGTGGGACTGCCGATACATTAGAGAAAAAGAAGCAATACAACCGTTGGATTAGCAACTGGGATTAGGCTCAGATCGGTAAAAATGAGCAGCGAGCCCAGGGCCGGGACAACACGGGCGGGTCTCAAGCACGCGCGAGACAGCCTGCTCGCGCGCGCTTTGGTAGTCATACAAGGGCGCGCGTGTGTGGGGGGGGGGGGGGGGGGGGGAGGGGGGTTCCCGCACCGTTTGGAAGCCGTCCGATCTGACGCGATCTATCGTGCCCGATCGGATGGCTTCCAAGCGGTGGAGGACTTTAGTCCCACACCGCCAGTTTCAAAGGGGAATTGTTGTCTATATAGCAATCCTCCTGCCACTTGCAAAGCGCGCGCTCGAGCAGGCTTTCTCGCGCACGCGCGATTCCTACTTTGGACCAGGGTGCGATCCCATATTACTAGGTGGGCTCGTTGAGAGCTCGTTGTTCCTTTTACCGTTCCGCTCTTAATCCTTGCCGTTGGATCTAATCCAATGACTGATATGTAAAAAAATGCGGAAATATGTTATATCCGCGTTGCACAAATATACATATTTCCGCGCACGCGTGTATATATATATATATATATATATATATATATATATATATATATATATATATATATATATATATATATATATATATATATATATATAATCTCCTTTAGGTTCTCGACTGCCGGCGCCCCTGAACTCTTGCTCTATTGCCGGCAGTCCACTCTACGGTATCCGGCGTCTCTGCGCCCCCGAACTCTTGCTCTATTGCCGACAGTCCACTCTACGGTATCCGGCGTCTCTGCGCCCCCGAACTCTTGCTCTATTGCTGGCAGTCCAGCACCTCTACGGTATCTGACAGCTCTCTTATTCATCAAATGTTTTTGATTTATCGAATGAAGTGAAAATACCTCCAATTTGAGATTGACAACTCATTTAACTGAGATAAGTTGTTCGTTAGATTGAAATGTCTACAATTTGTTATTGTGCTCGAAGCATTCCGTGTGACCGTCAAGTTTGGAACGACCTCCACGTTACTCCCAACAAAAATATTTATAGTCGTAACCCTAAATCCCCGACAGGTATTGAATTCCTACCAGATCCTAACCAAACTCAATAAAGCCCAGTTATCATTCATATAAATATACCTCAACACAATTTTCTTCACCCTGACCTACAATGTGAGAAAAATAATGACGATTATAGTTTAAGGTAGACATTTTTTAACTAGTATTTGGATTACGCAGAAATCCTAATTCCATCACTGGTTAGATAGTCAAAATAATATGATTGATTCACAAGTCAACATCTCTCGAGTCTCAAACAGAGATCTGTGTGAAGAGAGCAAACCCAAAAACACACAGAGTAGTTGAGTTGGTGGCTTAAAAATTAAGCTTAAAAGAAGCCCAGTGGCAGTCCCTTTCAAATTCCCTTTTGGTGCACCTAGTTTTAAAAGCTCAGAAGAAATAATAAAAGCAACCGCCCAAAATAATATTATAGAAAGGTAAAAAAAATAAACAAAGAAGAAAATGTATTAAATTGGCATATTGCCCTGACCCCTAGAGCAAGGAATTGCCATTGTTTGCATAAACAGGCCTATGAAGGGACATTTCCAAATCCAGACACGTGCTCGGGTGTGAAAATAGCCGAAACCCGTCTCGTATAGATTTCTTCTCAATCGCGTGAATCGTGCCCTAGGTTCTTCTTATCATTGCTTGGTGCAGTGTAGCGGCGGGGGCCCTCCCCCTTTCCGGTTTGTCGTTTATTCATCAGCAATGTCGACGTTTTGGAGTGGTGAGATCAGCCGGAGCAGTAGTCAGTAGAGGCACAAAATAGGCACAGACGACATATTCTAATTTCAGAGGACTGGAGTCGAGATCGAGCAGGTATCGTATTAGGTATGCATGCCCATTTCCCCTTTCGTCTCCAATATTTTTCTTCGATTAAGATTTTTTCCCATATCAATTTTATTCGAATATAAGGGAAAAATTGTGTTGGGTGAAACATTCAAAATTTCTTAATATAGCCTTATTATTTTAATCAAATTATTTAGCATATATTATAATTTATTTAAAATTTTTAAAATACACTAATACAAGTAATTAGGATATGTAAGGATATAAGTCCATAAAATCAAAAATGTGTTTAATAGAGTTTTTATATCTACTATGGTATGGTTGGTCGTAGGAGCGGAGCTCCGTACCTATTACTCGTGTGCGTGTGTATTTATAAAATTTAAATGGATATATTAATTTAAGAAGTCAAAGATAAAGGGTACTTCTACAAATTCCAATGATGGATAGATTTATCGGAGCCATTTAAATATAATGGGATAAGAGCCACTTAAATTAAATCTAGTACCAAAATACTTTATAGATGACGGTATATATGTGATCGTGAACCGTTCGAGTTGAAAAAAAAAATAGGGTGGTGTTAAAGGCACACCATTTTCGGCTATGTGCACACCCATCAAAAATATAATCCTTAATAATTTAGGTTTTCTAAACCCCACCCAACTAAAGCCGAAGCAGCCCGCCTCCCCCTTTCCGATACGCGCCTTTTTGAACTGCGTCTTCTACGTTCATTTTCAGGAGAAGTGTTCAACATGAAAGTTGTAGATCTCGACGATATCTACAACTTTCATGTTGAACACTTTTTGATTTAAAGCCGTTTAGGCCCCCGATTTGGCCCCGGAAAAAATCACGCGGAACATTTAATGTTCCGCGTGATTTTCCGGGGGCCAAATCGGGGGCCTAAACTGCTTTAAATCAAAAAATGTTCAACATGAAAGTTGTAGATATCGTCGAGATCTACAACTTTAATGTTGAACACTTATCCTGAAAATGAACGTAGAAGACGCAGTTCAAAAAGGCGCGTATTTCATTTAAAAAAAACTATGCAATCACGGCAACGTCATCCTCCCCACAACTCTTGTGGACATGTACTGCAGATGCGGGTGCGTTGAAGCAGCTTTGGAGGTGTTCCGCCGGATTTCGAGCAAAGAAGTCGTGTTTTGGAACGTGATGATCGGAGGGCTCGCGATGCACGACCATGGCCGCCTTGCCGTCGATCTGTTTGCTCTGATGAAGGAGACGGAAACGGCGCCCAACGAGTTCACATACATTGCAGCTATGTTTTGGAACATTAAATGTTCCGCGTGATTTTTTCCGGGGGCCAAATCGGGGGCCTAAACGGCTTTAAATCAAAAAGTGTTCAACATGAAAGTTGTAGATATCGTCGAGATCTACAACTTTCATGTTGAACACTTCTCCTGAAAATGAACGTAGAAGACGCAGTTCAAAAAGGCGCGTATCGGGAAGGGGGAGGCGGGCTGCTTCGGCTTTAGTTGGGTGGGGTTTAGAAAACCTAAATTATTAAGGATTATATTTTTGATGGGTGTGCACATAGCCGAAAATGGTGTGCCTTTAACACCACCCAAAAAATAAGGTGCGTTTTTTCACCTAGTTTTATGTGCTAGATTAAATATAGTCGTACGATATGATATCCTACAGTGAAGTTATTTTCGCGAAATACTATAGTATTGTACAAATATTGTCAGTATTGTCAATAATATCAGTATTTTGATCAATCATGTGATTTTTGCAGCAACCAATGATTTGATGTGCACGAGAACCTTGATGTTTGGTGGGAAAAACACAAAATTTTTTTTCGACCGAGTCCGTATATAAATTTTGCCCACAGATGACAATGAAAGATGACTCTTTATTTAGATGAATTAAAATTAATAAATAGTTATGTCTACCCAACAAAAAATTTATCTAAGGTAAAGATTGGGATTTGGGAGAGGTAAAGTGCACTCGCTGCAATTTACGGTAAAATACGGACATCCAACGGCCAGTTTTGGATGTTCACACACATCTTAAAGCGTGTTGAGTTGGATGCCCACACTTTACCGTAAAGTGCAGCGAGTGCATTTTACTGTTTACTCCAACAGCTAAGGACAACATCGTTGAGCGCCTGGCCCCGTCGAAGGCGTCGACGGGCGGACAGGCGTCTCCAAGAGCTCGAGCGGGAGCGGGTACCTCGCATCAACGACACCATCGGCTTCGCTGGGAGCACGGTCCTGCGATGTGGAGGTCAGCATGGCGTGATGTCAGGATCTCTCGATGCGGCTGAATGAGAGATGAGAGGAGGTGGCGAAGGACAGTATTGACGAGCCGCGAGACTTTGCAGACTCGCATGAAGGGACGCAAGGATGGTCTCCTGGTCATCGTGGACCCGTGGTGGCGTTCGACCGCGATCAGTGGGCCCCCATTTGTGTTAGGCAACGGGGTGTCCGAAGATAACGGCAACACTCACCGATCAATAGAGCCCAAACAACAATAAGAAGCAAAAACAAACAACAACACAAGTGAACACCAAGATATACGTGGAAAACCTTCACCACTTGAAGGTCAAAAACCACGGGGCACGGCACAACGAAAATCCACTATAATAAATAAGGATTACAGAAATTATCTAGGTTTGCCCAAATCTAGAAAGCCCTCCGGATTTGACACACAAATCCACTTCTCTCTACCACCAAGACAAATCAACTACTTCTCTACAACAGGATAAAAATTTTACTCTCTCTTCAAGCACAATAGCAAATGAAGACAAGAAAGGATACACCTGATAACGTAGACGAAGAAGCCCTTGAAACAGTAGAGAAATACTCCTTCTTCAGCACAGAGGAAACACCTCCTTCAAGCAGCAAAAACCCGCCTACAGCAGCGGCAAAACTGAAGATCCAGCGGCGGCGAACGGCGCGGGAGCGGCGCTGGCGCGGAGACGGCGAACGGCGCGGGGCGACGCTGGCGCGGGGCTGGCGGACGCGGAGACGGCGAGCGGCGCGGCGATGGCGCGGAGACGGCGACCGGGAGATTTCCGCTGCACTCTCTTTTTAGCCCTAACTCCTTCTATCGGGAGAGAAGATGTCATTTAAAAAAAACAACAGTTTTAATAAAACTGACTGCAGTTTTAACAATTACAAAACTGCCACCCCCTCCCAAAACCGGTTCAAGAGAAAAAAAGGCAGCAGGAAAAAGGTTGTGACCCCAAAAACCAGGTTGCAACCTCTGAATTTCTGCACACATATAACCTTTAGGGGCTGAACCCCAACAAACTCCCCCTTCAGACCATAAAGGGGAGTATCCCACCTTGACTCCTTCAAGTGGGGATCATGCCGATCAAACGACGGCAGAGATCATGCTTTTCCCTTGGGACGACCTTCGTCATCATGTCCGAAGGATTTTCATCCGTGTGGATCTTCTCCACCACCAACAGCTTCTCCTCCACAGCATCCTGAATCCAGTGATACTTCACGTCAATGTGCTTCGTCCTGGAGTGAAAGGCGGGATTCTTGGCCAAAAATATAGCACTCTGACTGTCACAGAAAACTGTGTACACGTCCTGTCGGAGATCAAGCTCTAGCATGAACTTCTTTATCCAAATAAGCTCCTTTGACGCCTCAGTCAATGCAATATATTCAGCCTCCGTCGTCGACAATGCCACGCACTTCTGAAGCCTTGACTGCCACGACACTGCTCCCCCTCCAAAAGTGACCACAAATCCAGAAGTAGATCTCCTCGTGTCAACATCTCCTGACATATCCGAATCCGAGTACCCAATAAGTTCTGGTGGACCTCCACCAAACTGTAAACAAAGGTCTGAGGTACCTCGGAGATAACGGAGTATCCATTTCACAGCACTCCAGTGGACTTTCCCTGGGTTTGCCAAGTAACGGCTCACAGACCCCACAGCATAAGCTATGTCTGGCCTAGTGCAGACCATAGCATACATCAGGCTCCCCACTGCGGATGCATAAGGAATTTGGCTCTTCTCTTCCACCTCCTTCTCAGATGAGGGGCTTTGAGAACTGGAAAGTCTGAAGTGCCCGACCAGAGGAGTAGCAACGGGTTTTACCTTGTCCATCATGAACCTTTTCAGCACTTTCTCCACATACTCAGACTGAGACAACCATAGTTGACCAGCACTCCTGTCCCTGGTAATTTTCATTCCAAGGATCTTCCTTGTCGGTCCCAAATCCTTTATTTCAAAGGACTCACTGAGCTCCTTCTTCAACTCAGCTATGCTGGTCTAGTCATCCCCAACAATCAGCATATCATCTACGTACAACAACAGAATAGTGAACGTCTTCTCAGTCCTCTTCACATACACACAGTGATCAGCCCTGGTCTGTTGGAATTTGCTCTTCATCATGAAAGAGTCAAATTTCCTATACCACTGCCTGGGTGCTTGCTTCAACCCATAAAGGCTCTTCTTGAGCCGGCAGACCAGATGATGCTTCCCCTTAGCCACAAAGCCTTTGGGCTGCTCCATATATAGCTTTTCCTCCAAATCACCATGCAGAAAAGCTGTCTTGACGTCCATCTACTCGACTTCAAGATCCATGGAGGCAGCCATACCCAACACCAGTCTGATAGAGGACATTTTTACCACTGGAGAAAAAATCTCGTCGAAATCGACGCCTTGTTTCTGACTGAAACCTTTCACCACAAGTCTCGCCTTGTACCTTGGCTGAGAGCGATTTTCATCCAACTTCAGCTTGAAGACCCATTTGTTCTTCAAAGCTCTCTTTCCTTTAGACAATGGGACTAAATCATACGTCTCATTCTTCTGAAGGGAGTACAACTCCTCTTCCATGGCAGCTATCCAGGCCTCACGATCTTCAGCACTCTGAGCCTCCACATAGGAATCAGGCTCTCCACTATCTGTAAGCAAAATATACTCATGAGAGGAATACCTGGTATTGGGCCTTCTAACTCTCTCAGATCTGACAAGAGGAACGTCCACCACAGGTGGTACATCAACTAGCAGGGCTCCCCCTGCATCCGGAATCATCTCCTCATCAGGAATAAGCTCACCAACTTCCTCCTCAGCATGCCCATCATCAGCAACATTCTCTACTGGCCCATCATCAGCATAGAGTCTCTCCTCCGTAGGTGGAAACTGCGGAACCTGTGGCTCCGCAGGATTCTGCTCACCAACCATGCACTTGATCTTCAACGAAGATCACATCTCTGCTTCTGATCATTTTCTTGTTCACAGGATCCCAGAGTCTATAGCCAAACTCCTCATGGGGAAATCCCATCAAGATGCACTCCTGAGACTTCTTATCAAGCTTCGATCTCTCTTCCTTGGGAACATGAACGTGGATTTTGCACCCAAACACCCGCAAATGTCCGTACGACACTTCCTTCCCGGACCAAACACGCTCTGGAATATCACCATTCAGAGGTGCAGAAGGAGACAGATTTATCAGATGTACAACAGTTTGCACAGCCTCAGCCCAAAACTGTTTACCAATGCCAGCTTGAGAAATCATACATTTGATCTTCTCAATAATTGTCCTGTTCATCCTTTCTGCTAACCCATTCTGTTGCGGCGTCCTCGGGATTGTCCTTTCATGTACTATACCATGCCTTCTGCAGTAAGCGTCAAAGGCACCAGTGTACTCTCCCCCGTTGCCAGATCGAACTCGCTTTATTTCTTTCCCGGTCATCTTCTCCACCTTCGCTCTGAACTCTTCAAACTTTGCTAGAACATCACTCTTCTGCTTCACAGAATATGCCCAGACTTTCCTGGAGTGATCGTCAATGAACGTGACAAAGTAAGCGGCTCCGCCCACAGACTTGGACTCAATAGGACCACACACATCAGTGTGTATCAAGTATAGTAACTCCGCCTTCCTCTTTGGTTCAGAATCAGCAAAGGAAACACGTTTCTGCTTACCGGCCAAGCAGTGCGCACACGTGTCAGGAAGCCCTCCTGATAGCTCCGGAAGGACCTTGTTCTTCACCAAGATCTTCAAGTTCTTCTCGCTTATATGCCCAAGTCTGCGATGCCATAACTTCATAGAGTCGCTCTCTGCCGCATTCACACTTGGACCACAGATCTTGGCTTTAGTTCGATAAAGGCCACAACACTTCCTTCCTTTGGCTACCACCAAAGAGCCCTTCAACAACCTCCAGGTCCCACCACCTTCAATGCTCGTGAAACCACCGTCATCAAGCCTACCAACGGAAATCAGATTCATTCTCAAGTCAGGAATATGTCTGACGCCCTTGAGAACAATCTTCCCCAAATCAGTCTCCAGATGGACATCGCCACTGCCAACAATCAACGACTCACCGGAATTAGCCATCCGGATCACACCAAGATCTCTCGCAGAATATGTGTAGAAGTAATCTCTGTGAGGAGTGTAATGATAGGATGCACCTCCGTCTACAATCCAGTCTGTGTCAACGCAGTCCTGGCAAGACGACCCACTGCACTGCAAGCATAACGGCTCAGCCTCCACAATCGAAGTCGTCGCATCACCAGTGGATTCTACTACCTCCTTGGTCTTTCCCTTCAGATCTCTTTTCATTTGGAAGCAATCCTTCCTGAAATGACCCTTCTTCTTACAATAGTAGCACTCGATGTCCTTCTTAGACTTGCCCCTGGACTTACTCCTGGAACTGTCCCTGTGCTTCACATCCTTCTTCACAGACCGGCCTCTTCCCTCCATGAGAAAAACACTTGAAGTGGAAGATCCAGAATCCTTCCTTCTCAGCTCTTCGTTCAGGAGACAACCAGACACCATCTCCATGGTTACCACGCCATCAGGTGCTGAGTTGCTCAACGACACTACTAGAGTCTCCCAACTCTCGGGTAAAGAACTAAGGATCATCAGAGCTTGGAGTTCATCTTCCAAAGTGATCTTCATGGACTCCAACTGATTGATAATACTTTGAGCAAGGTTCAGATGCTCAGTCATCTGTGAACCTTCCCGGTACTTCAAATTAACAAGCTTCCTAATCAGAAATGCCTTGTTACCTGCAGTCTTCCGCCCGTACAAGGCTTCAAGCTTTTTCCATAAGGCCTGAGCCGAGGTCTCCGTGGAAACATGATGAAAAACAGAGTCATCGAGCCACTGTCTAATGAACCCTACTGCCTTTCGATCCATTTTCTTCCACTCTTCATCATCCTTAACTGAAGCAGGTCTCCCCGTCAACGGAGCATGGAGATCTTTACAATATAAGAGATCCTCCATCTGAGGCTTCCAGATGCTCCAATTCTTGCCATTCATACTGACCATCCTTGTGTTCTGTTCCATTGCTTTCTCAAATAAATAACTCTATTACAGTCCACAAGTCGATTTATTTCAAGAGATTAACAAGAGAGGATAGGGAGCGGACCGATGGTCGTCACATACCGCACCAAGTTAGAAACCGAGAAATAAAAACGACTAGCCAAAGAACCTCCCTCTGATACCACTTGTTAGGCAACGAGGTGTCCGAAGATAACGGCAACACCCACCGATCAATAGAGCCCAAGCAGTAATAAATATTAAAATGTAGAGAATAATTTAAAATAAAAGACATTTTATATCCCTTCATACTCTTAAGATGAAACATTTATATTTGACCCACTGATGACAAATTTTATGCTAGTTCTCAAGAGATTCTAGAGAAATTTAAATTATGCGAAAAATATCTATCTCTCCCATAATAAGTATTTTAAAATAACTTGGAGGGCACATAAAAGACTCCAAAATTTAGAAAAGTACAGAATAATTTAGAATAGAAGACATTCTTGATCTTTTCATATTTTGAAGGGAAGATTCATTGTGGCTTATACAACAACAACAACACTCAAGTCTTTATCCCACTATAATGGGGTTGACTATCTGGATCCTTTGTCACAATTGTGTCATATCTTTTGTCATAATCTCACTAATGCCTACGTATATAGTTTCATTCCAAGCAGGGACGGAGCCAGAATTTTTGTTCAGCGGGGTCAAGAAATAGTAACATACAAATGATTTTAAAAATGTCAATATATATGAAAATAATTACTTCATAAGTCAAAATTAAAATACATTGAGAGTTAAAACATGATTTATAATTGACTGAATACGTTTGTAGAGTTGATAATCACCTGCAAATTACATAAGTGGGAAAACTTAAATACATAAATTATTAAATAATTTTCTATCAATGAATTGAAAAAAATGAAAAAGTACCTTTCTAAAGTTGTCATCGACGACTTTTCATGTTTTGAAAGCGTTGTATGATTGTTTCATTCTCAATACTGTCAAAAATATCTTTTTCGATATATGTAACTAAATAATCATTTATCAGAGAATCTCCCATTCGATTTCGCAGACGATTCTTCACAATCTTCATGGCTGAAAAGGCTCTTTCAACTGCTGCTGTTGCAACTGGTAAGACCAAAACTAAATTCACTAGCAAATAAACTAATGGATATATAATATTTTTTCTCTTTTCAATCAACTTTTTTGCTAGCTCATCAATTCCACTTATATCACTTAAATCATTATCACTTCGAACATCAAGAATGTATGTGTCCAACTGACTTTCAAGTTCAATGAGATCTATTCTAGAAAACTCGAATGGATAAAATTCAGCAAGACGTATCAATTTTTGTTTGTCAAATAATGAAAAAGAATCCATTGGACTTAGGCATGTCATGCAAAGAAGTAATTCTGTAGTTATCTCTGTGAACCGGTTGTTCAGCTCTTGGAGTTGTGTATCTATCACAACATAATATAATTCTGCACGATAATAATGTAAATTTGTCATCTCATGAACCCTTCTTCGAGAACGACCGCGTGCAATATACAAAGTATCCATATTTGGGATATCAATTTTATACTTGCAACAAAATGCAGATACTTGTTTAAGTAAATTCTCTCATCCTTCATCTCTCATATTTTGTAATAGTTGCTTTGATATTCTCACTAAATTCATGGCATTAACAATATCCAAGTTTTTACGCTGTAAAGACTGTGATAAGCTATTCGTTATGCTTGAGACTGGAGTCGGGGTTCAGCTTATAACTAAATAATAATAAAAATAAAAAAACAACATATAACTAAATAATAAAAAGAAAAATTATAAAACTCAGGGGGGTCAAGTGACCCCCCTGGACCCTTAATGAATCCGCCCTTGATTCCAAGTCATTATTGGTCTACCCCTCCCTCGTTTAACATGCCCAGTGACTAGACTCTCACAACGCCTAACGGGTGCCTCTAATGGTCTTCTTTTTACGTGTCCAAACCATCTTAGTCGAGCTTCTTGCATCTTCTCTGCAATTGGTGCTGCTCCTGTCTTATCCCAGATACATTCATTCCGGATTTTATGCAGTCTCGTGTGTCCACACATCCACCTAAGCATTCTGATCTCCACAACTCCCATTTTTTGCTCATGTACACAATTCACTGCCCAACCCCTAGAACCATAGAGCATCGCTGGTATAATTGTAGTGTGGTAAAACTTGCTCTTAAGTTTTAATGGTACTTTACGGTCACATAAGATCCCTGACACGCCTCTCCACTTCAACCAACCCGCTTGGATTCTATGTGACACATCTTTATCAATACCTCGGTCCTTTTGAACTATCGAACCAAAATATTAAAACACTCGCTACGAGAAATATCTTGATCACCCCAACTTAGGCTCCATTTGGTTCGACGGTGGCGGGTCGATCCGGCAGGTGGAAACGGAGTGTTCGAATCAGAGGGAGGAGGTGGCTGCTCCAAACAGAGCTTTTGGGGGCATTTCTCAAGGCGGGCGGGTGGAAACGGAGCAAACGCCACCGAAGATTCATTTGTTTAATTACCCTCCTTCTGGCGGCATTTGCCCAAAACGGAGCAGCGAAACGCCCAAACAAATAGAGCCTTAATAACGAAGTTATCTGTCCTTCTTGTACTGCTAAATTTAAGCTCCATATACTCCGTCTTTGCCATGCTCAACCAAAAATTCTTATTTTATAAAGTGTCTCGTCAAGATTCAAGTTTTGCGTTTACACCCTCGCGCGTCTCATCGACCAAAACGATATCATCCGCAAAGAATAAACACCAATGTATTTCTTGTTAGATATGTCAGGTGAGCTCATCTAAGATAAGGGTAAAGAGATAAGGGCTTAAATTTGAACCTTGATGTAGTCAGCAGTGATAGCGAATTCCTATGTTAATCCTCAAGATGTCCACACCCTTATCACAGAATTTGTATACATATCTTTGATTATGTCAATGTATGATACACATTTACACCTTTCTTTTCTAAGACTCTGCATAAGATCTCTCTTGCAACCCTATCATAAGTCTTCTCAAAATCGATAAACAACATATGTAAATCTTGTTTTTCTTTCTCAGCAGTTGTCAATGAGTCTCCACAAGAGATGTATAGCTTTCATGGTTGACCACCCTGACATGAATCAAAATTAATTTTCCTAATTGTGGCTTATAAAAGAAAAAAATCATATCGCTTGTAACCATCCAAATTTGAGACGAGCAACTGATTTCTCTTCTTTTGCGTGCTTTCTCTCGAGTTATTTCTCCCCTCTTCTTTTCATCATCAACAAGTTCCTGCAGAGGCTTGCTTAGTTAAGCTGCATGAAGTGACAAAGATGATCTAAGGCCACAAACGTCCTTGCGAGAAGACAAGTTCATGACAACATGCCCTAAATATAGTTGAGATTGGATCAAACTCGCCTTATTAGTTCTTCAAATTCGACCTAAGAGTCATCTATTAATTCAAATCCCAACTAGCTTGTACATATGAAAAAGCAAGTTTAATGAATAATTTTTTTCACATTTCCTTGTCTCCCTTTGACGCAACTTTTTTGCACCGGCGGGTTTGGGAAAAAACGCCGACACCACATAATATAAGCTGGAAAAAGACAGATTATGACCGCCATCGAAAATAAAACTAGATTTGAACATAAAATAAACGATTTCCATAGGTGAGTTCGAACGTTCATGAACGAATGTTCATAATCATTGCGTTCATGACCGGCACCAGGACGGAGCCTTAATCTATTTGCAAAAAATTATTACAAATAAAAAAAAGTAATAATACTCCTGGTTGTCTAGATTTATAAATAATACTCCTCATTGTCTACATTTTCAGTATATAATTCAATAATATTTCATGAGGTAATATTTCTAAATATTTATCAAATAATATTCACCGCATTTATATGCATTCTTCCCATATAGAAGGCTTTTTTCAATGTTTAAAAATGGGATCGGACAATTGAACGGTGAACCGGGACCTAATTCAATCTAATAGAGCATAAGAAACTGCCCCAATTTTGAACCAACTTTGAAACTTGAACTTTTCCTTCCTAGAAGACTTATTTTAGGCGATTGTTAACCGTAACTTTTTTTAGCTATAAGCAACCCTAAATTAAAAAAAAAACATTTCATTTTTCTGTGTTTAACCGCAACCCAAAACTTAAGACCTTAACCTCTCGTGTATCCTGTCTTCAGTCACACTCAATCCCTCGTGTATCCCCTTTGGTTCCTCCGTCTCGTTAACGCTGCCCGACAACTCCTTCCTTGGCTAAAAATGGGGCGCGGCAAGTCAAATATCGGGTTACGGTTAAATTTTTTGGGTTGCAATTAACATTGGAGAGCGACAACGCAAAATTGGGCTGCCGTTAACAATAGCCTTCTTTTATCTCTCACATCTATTTCAAAATAATATAGTGTAGTATTAACTGGGCCGAGATCGATATAACCCAATAAGACCAACTGGGCCGAACCGGCCCAGCCCACTCCCCTCTGAGATAAATTTTAAATTTCGAAACAGGATTTATATGGGGCGTTGAGTTTTGTTTCTTCCATTCCCAAACTTTCCCCCCACTTTCTCTTACCCCTCACGCAGCTAGGGCATCACCTCCGCCGCTCCGCCGCCGACGGATCGTCTCGCCTCGTCGCCGCTGAAATATTCGAGTCGCCGGCGCTTCTCGCACAGGGCCTTCGTCGTGACCGTTTCCGGCCATCTCGCGTCATCGCCGCCGATCGCCTCCGTCAACGGCACAGGTATACTCGTCCTGATAAATGGCTCCTCATCCTCATGTGCCTTGTTTCAACTAATAAATGACCCCTCTGTAAGCGCATGGTGCTCACTAGCTGGCTTAGGTATGAGAACATCAACATTAAAACGATAGATTGACAAAGAAACACGTTATTTATTGCAGTCTAACTTATAATACGGAGGGGATGCATCAATTTTAGTTTTATTTTCATCAGGCATGTTGATGCATGTTCTGTAGATTATAGGAAAGCTTTGAAGCGTGGATTTTTTCAGGTTTTATTCTCAGAGGAGGTTCATACGTTTAAATCTTATTTTTCATGCTAATATCTCTTGTCATTTGTATAAAAGCTTTGTCTGGTTACAAAGATAATGTCAGGACAAGAGAATGTCTTTCAGTTTATTACTAATGATTCAGTGTTTCAACCAGAGAATGTAGCATAAAAAGATAGTAAAATCCATATTTATATGTTTATTGATGCCTTCTATGTAGTTTACCCTCAAATTTTGTGGTAGAGTTACTGATACCGAATATATTTAATGTTGTAACTCCCAAAATAAATTTGCCTATCAACATTCAAAGACTTTGATCTTGCAAAATTGCTTTGTTTGGCTTTAACTGGAGAGAGGAGCAGTGTGGGAAGCCATAGTTAAGGAGGCTGTGAGGGGGAACAGCAGTATGCTCAAGCAACAAAAGTTTTATATTTCCATATCAGATTAAATATTATAACATGGCTAACAATATAGGATAAACTTTTATATGTAATCTATCTTTGTGTGTGTGATCAATATGATAAAATCTTACTGAGATTGTGAACAATCACTGATTTGTAACATATCATGGCTGTGGGAGAATGTTCTTGCATTTGTATATTATTTGATCCACATGATTGTGATACTTGCTTTTTCATTCTATAATTTTAGTTTGCAAAGAGATGAGCAAACAAAGAGATAAAGGAGTTTTCCCAACCTGGGAATCAAATGATATTTTGATTTTTTGTAATATATGTTTTAAGGAAATAAAATTAGGATATGGCACATCAAAGATGGTTTGACTAATTTGATAGCTAAATTTCATGAACACATTGAAAAATATATAGGATTGAGCCCATGAAATTAGAGTAGGTCAAACACAAAACTGTTGTGATATGGCTTCACACATAGATCGTATTAGAGGGTCTGATGCAGGTATAGAAGAAATTCTAGCAGTGCGCGAGACCGTGAGTCTGTTGCTCAACAATTATTTGAAGGTAATATGTAGTATGCATATTTTAAATATGAAAAGTATGTGTTTTATTTGTTGTATTTGAATATTAAGTATTAATGCATGTGAGAATTTTTAAAATTGCTGTAAGGTGTGTAATTTTCATTTCTGTGAAATAATTTTGTAATGTTTTAAAAACAATTAGTATTTTGTTATGGATAACTACGTAAATGGAGATCATCTGAACAATTTTCTCAATTTCATTCATATTGAAAGTTTCCTGTGGCTCTGTCTGCAACTTTCATTTTCCACTGCTCCATTTTTCATTGACACTTCTCCCAAGCAAGGTCTGAGATTCTATTAATTAGGGTTTCAAAACACTCCATTCCTTTGCAACCTACTTTTGATTTTCTATGCCCTGCTCTTTGGTATTGGTAACCTTGTCTGGACAGGTTTTACTGTAAATTTTTCCACATCCGTCATTATGCTAACTTCACTAATATTTCCTTACGCATCCCCTTGCTCTTTCTCTTATACTTCTTTGATGGGTTCTTCCAAAGTCTCTTCATTGCCCGAGTTCCCCTTTCTCCTTTACTCATTTTCTCCTCCTTCAACCCAAGATTCTAACTTTCTTATTGTGGTTAATCTTACTGCCCGTTTCTAGTTAGATTTTGTTAATGTATTATTCATTTTTTATTTGATTGTGGTGGCTAATTAATTTAGTGGATTGTTTGTGTAACTGTGTTATGAAACAATCTTTTTTAGAGAGTTTGCAAGATTATTTAATAGGAGGTTGTCTGAGATCCTTTCTTTGTCGCAAAGTTTTCGTCATGGTTTTGTAAAATTGTTTGGATTGATGTCGAGATTTTTCCCTTGGGGCTTTTTCGGTTTCTCAAAGCTATCGAAAGTATTTTAAGAAATGATGCGTTTATATGATTTTGCGATTTTGTTGATTGCAGTTAGAAATCACATTCTAAAGTTTGTTTCTATCAATAAGTAATTAAAGAGCTCTTAGTATGAACAGAACTTTATGGTTTAATAACATTTTTTAATCTTTCTCTCAATTTATTTTGATTTTTCCAATGTGGTGAGTTGTTTCTAGCCTTCTAGGTCTAATCTAATACCATCTTTGTTTATGATCTTTATGTTTTAAAAAACCATATAGTAACGTAGGTGCTTTTTGGTCATTCCTTGTATATGATTTGATCACCTCTAGTAGAATAAGCATGGAATTCTGATAGATATATTGAGTTGTAGTCTGGTGGAGCTGAGTATACACAGTGTATCTCAATCTTAGTTAGTAATGGCAGGCAGATTTTGGGCTATGAATTTGCCGCCATTTATATGGATTATGAAAGCCTCTTTGATGAGTTACAATTTTCATAATTATGGCAGGTGATTTTTCCAATTCCATGTTTGATGTTTCTACTGTACTATATGATCTTTAGCTTCTTAACTCTAGAGGACCATATAACAGCACATGATATTTATTTGGTCACTTTTGGTTAGGATTTAATCTCCGAAAGAAGAATTTTGCGGAGTATATTGTATATGCAGAGTTTAATGTTGTCGGAGGCTTGACGCTTGGGATCTTATGGATTTAAAGCTAAACTTGATTAGTTTTGGAAGTACTAGTTTAGGATTGGTCATATGCTATGAAGCACCGGTACAAGTACATTGTTCCAAGATCGGCTTGCTCACTTGTCTTAGTTCAATGGGATGGGTTTACCGAAGCAAAATCTAGGTGGGATAAGTTGAAAGAGCTTAGGATGATCTACGATTGGGTTGAGCTTCGGGACATTCATTTTATATGAGTGAGGTGTTGTTAGGGACGCAATGTGGGGGTGATCCTGCAAACATCGAAGCAGGCACAACATGAAATATATGGAAGGAAGGATCAACCAAGAGGGCTAAGACCCATCTTTCAATCATTAGAACTTTATTTCCATGTTTCTTGATTTCACAGTTTTGGGTTGTTTGATTGATTAATTGCAATTTGTAATAGCTGAGCTATTTAATTGCAATTTTGTAATAGCTGAGCTATTTAATTGCAATTTTGTAATAGCTGAGCTATTTAGTCCTTGGTGGACGTATGGGAAGTAGAGAGCAAGTTGGATTTGCATTTTATTTTCTTAACCTAGCTGCTCCTATCAGTCGATACTCCACTGCGAGTAGCTTTGTCCGTCAACTGCGGGAAGCTTTCAAGGTGAGCAATTCGTGAATAGTAGGAGCTCCACTTGCAGTTGCATTTTGCGGCTTCTTCCCAACATTTTGATCCATTGAGGATTACATGGTAAGAAATTCTCTTCTCCTACCTTTGATCCGATTGTAGCCGACGGTGATTCGATCCTACTCTAGCGCACACAATAAAGGACGAGCATCATGTATAGCTTTGTTTCCTTGTTAAAACCCAGACATCGCACCTAAAACAAATTGGTAATTGGTGAAAGACCAGAGAATTAATAAAGTATGGAAGGCAACTTGTGATTGTCAATGTGGAACTAAGCATCTCAAAATTGATGTTCAATCTCCCAATGCTTGATTGTGGAATGATATTAGTCATGGCTCTCAGATGATTTACATATGGTTTTGGTTGGGAAATTAGTGAAGTTTCATGTATTCAATCCATCCACGGAGTTTTCATCTTGTTTTCTTTCGCGCGGTTAAACAAATGTGCCTACAAACTTCTTATCATCAATGTTTCTCGAATTGATATGCACAAAAATCACAGATTGATGCATGTGATCCACCAAAGTTCATTTTCATCCCTCTTGTAGCCAATACTATGTACATTTTACTAAAGTTAAGCTTAGCTCTAGGTTTTATGAATGTCTCCCCCTCAAACGATCAAGTACCCAACGCTTTGATTTGCTTTTCAGGCAACAAAATTAACTTCAAAAGCTCTCTTGCTTATTGGTAAAACTCTTTATTGAATTTCTTAGCAGATTTAAGGCTGTCCTACAAATTTGTGCATGCTTAAACTTCCAATATTTCAATTATTTGCTAGTTAGGAAGGTGTAATCTAGCATCATCTCTCATGGATTACATATCTTTATTTTATCTTTATCTTTTTGTAGACATGCTGCTATATTTTTAATTAAAATTTCCAAAATTAGTTTGATGTTTAGAATCTCAACTCTCTTGTTTTGAGTTTGTTGTTCTGCGCTTTTGGCGTGGATTCTTGTTTCATGTGACCGTGCAGGAGCTTCTAATATGGAGCCAGCCACCAAAGCTTTTGAACCCCGCATTTTATCAATCAAGTTGTGGCCACCAAGTGAGAATACTAGAGCGATGCTTGTCGAACGGATGACCAAGAATCTTTCCGTCGAATCCATATTTTCTCGAAAGTATGGCCTCTTAAGTAAAGAAGAAGCATTTGAAAATGCGAAGAAGATTGAGGTAGCTTGCTTCGCTCTTGCCAGTGATCATTTCGAGAAGGAACCTGACGGTGATGGTAGCGGCACAGTGCAATTTTATGCAAAGGAAACCAGCAAGCTGATGCTAGAAGCTCTTAAAAGAGGTCCGAAACCGAAGGAAGAAAAAGAGATCGGTGCGAATCTTCATGAGACTGTTTTCGATATTTCTGGTGGTCTTAGAGATTTTCTCGGAGCCGACGAGGCACGCAAATTGCTTAGTCCCTTGAAGGAGGAAGGGAATGCGTACACGAAAATTTGCTTCAGCAATAGAAGCTTTGGCATTGATGCTGCTCTGGTTGCAGAGCCCATCCTCACATCTTTGAAGAATCAACTTGTAGAGGTTGATCTTTCGGATTTTATTGCGGGGAGATCGGAGGACGAAGCTCTCGAGGTCATGGGGATATTTTCTAAGGCCCTCGAAGGTTGTGCGCTAAAAAGTTTGAATCTTTCCGAAAATGCCCTGGGCGAGAAGGGCGTGAGGGCTTTTACAGAACTACTCAGTTCTCAGAAGAGCTTGGAGGAACTATATTTAAGGAACAATGGCATTTCCGAAGAAGCTGCGAAAGCCCTGTGCGAGCTAATTCCGCCGACAGAGAAGCTTCGTGTCCTCCACTTTCATAACAATATGACAGGCGATGAAGGTGCCGTGGCCATTGCCGAGGTGCTCAACCGGTCTCCTCTTTTGGAAGATTTTCATTGCTCGTCCACTAGAGTGGACTCCAAAGGCGGGATCGCATTGTCAAACGCTTTACAAATGTGCACTCATCTGAGGAAACTCGATCTAAGGGACAACTTATTCGGCGTAGAGGCTGGGATGGTCCTAAGCGAAACACTGGAGATGCTTGGAGGCATCACCGAACTGCACCTCAGTTATTTGAATTTGGAAGATAAAAGTGCGATAGCCATCTTCGATTCATTGAGGCGATCGGTTCCGTGCCTTGAGGTATTGGAGATTGCTGGAAATGAGATCACGGCGAAAGCAGCCCCCGCTGCCGCTGCTTGCCTGAGCACTAAACAGACCCTCAGGAAGCTGGGCTTCTCTGAGAATGAATTGAAGGACGAGGGCGCTATACTGATCGGCAAAGCTTTGGAAGGGAGCAACCCACGCCTTCAAGAACTCGATTTCAGCTCGAATGGCGTGAGGAGGGTCGGGGCGAGGTGCTTAGCCCGGGCGGTTGTCTCGAACAAGCCCGATTTTGTGCTCCTGAACATCGACAGCAACACTATATCCGAGGAAGGGATCGAAGAAGTGAAAGCTGTTTTGAAGGCTGCGAAGATGCCGGAGAGCGTGCTCGGGCCGCTGGACGACAATGATCCCGAAGGTGAGGAGGAAGAAGACGGAGAGGAAGCTGAAGATGAAGATACCGGCGAAAAGGAAGAGAATGCTGTGGAATTGAAGCTTCAAAATCTGAGTGTTTGAGTAGAAATTAAGTGGGCTGCAGGTTTTACCACAGTGGGGGAGACTTTTTGTGTTTCATTAATGGAGTTTCTGTAGCTATTTTTGGAGGGGCTTTCTATTGATCTTTACCACTGATGTTAATCTTTGCTGTATGCAGATTCTCTTTGATCTTATTACCATGCTTTCACATGCACTTTAACAGTGTTTCAAATATCTATTTGAAGTTTAGGGTTTCAAAACTAGCTTATACCGGTCCCATCTCGGATGAAAAATGATGAAGGTTGCATTAGGTGGATGACCAATGTAAAATTTAGTCAATTCTTATGATGAAATTTAGGGTTGGAAGAAAATTAGTGAGTTTGATCCTACCAAATTTTCAATAATCTTTCACCATTGTTTTATATATGAATTAGTTTTCAGAATTCACATGCTGTTTCTTCGCACTTGCTCTCTATATGCTGCTGCTCTCGGCCAATATGTAAATGTATGAGTTTTTATTATTTATTCATAAGAAATTATTTGATTTATATTTAATATTGCGTTTTTATGAGAAATGTATCTCTCATCTCTCATTATGAAAATTTATTTAATAACTTATTTTGTTTATATATTATTACCCCAAAAATAAGTAATCGCACGCTGCTGCACTGAGCTGGCAAAATGCTTTGAAATCAAATTATGGCTCCATGTTTGGTGTAGCCTTTTTACTGGGATGAGTTTGTACAAAAATGCTATTGTTATAGAATATGTTTGGCATGACGATGAAAACTGGTTTTAAACATTGAACGGAATTCCTTAGGTTAGGTCGGGCATATACGAGTGATAGTTCATAATCATTGCGCTCACGACCGGCACCGCCGTGCCAAACAGAGATTACAACAACACTCAAGCCTTTATCTCACTATAGTGGGGTCGGCTGTATGAATCCTTTTTGGCCATTGCGCTCTATCTTGTCATAATCTCACTAATGCCAAAGTACATTTTGTATTTTCTAGTAGTTTCATTCCAAATCTTTATTGGTCAACCCCTCCCTTGTTTAACATATTTAGTGACCAACTCTCACAATGCCTAACCGTGCCTCTAATAGTCTCCTTTGTACGTGTCCAAACCATCTTAGCGCTTGGATTCTGTGGCACATCTGTATCAATACCTCCGTGTTTTTGAACTATCGATCCAAGATATTTAAAACACTCACTATGAAAAATATCTTAATCATCCAACTTAATAACGAAGTCATCCGTCTTTCTTGCACTGTTAAATTTAAGCACCATTTATTCCGTCTTTGCCCTGCTCAACCTAAAGCCCTTCTTTTCTAAAGTATCTCGCCAAGATTCAAATGTTACATGTACAGCTTATATTTAAAAAATCAACCCTTCTTCGGAGCTGGTGTATCAAATTGTGAGATTATGTTAAATATTTTGATAAAAGATTTTTTATAAAAAAATATCATTCTGAAGAAGGGGAGCTCTGGCGCATTGATTGAGGTGATGTTGTGTGATCTTTGAGGTCCCGGGTTTGAGCCCTGGAGTGACAGGTACGGCGTTCCACCCCTACGACTAACCGCGGCATTAACCTCAACAATGCATAGGAGGTCCACAATACCAGAGTGACAGTACTCCAGCCACGACATTGCCCGGCTCAAGAGCGCTCCAGGCGTCCCGGTGTTCACAAACTCATGCTCTCTCCCCTCTCTCCATCCCACAATGACTTTCTCTCCTCTCTCGTGCAGATAATTTGGGAAGTCCTAATATTTAACCAGACATATTTTTACTTTTAATATATATATATATAATTAAACATTAAACCGGCATGAAAATTAAAACTAACATAGTAACATGTCCCTGAAAACGGACACCTTTAACCCTTTGTTAATTATGTTTTGAACAAAATAGTTAAAAGCTTGCAGCAGGATCCGGTAGTCACACAGTGGCATGTCAACAGTACGTCATAAATGCCCCCATCATATTATCAATTTATCCAACAATGGCTATATATATATATATAAGAAAAACAAAAAAGACCAAAATAACCCCCAATGTAGTTAATTTTGAACATGTTAACTCTGCAGAAGGGTAGCAATTTTGGTCATTCAAAAAGTTCAAACATAAAAAAAAAAAAGCAAGGAGCAGGATGAAACTGAAGAGAGAGAAATCATATTAGAGAGGTGAAGGAAGATGAAGTGGATTCTCTCCCTTCTCTCTCTGTCAAAGAGTATTTGGCTGTAAAGCTCTCAAGAATGAGGTATCTACTGTTAAGTTACAACATATATAAATATATGGTATATATAAGAATCCTATAAGCAAACCACATCATCCGCGTCCTACAATGATTCATGACCGTTGGCAGTTAATGCGAGAGGCGGCTGTTGCTGCATTGCGGCGGCGGCGGCAACGGCAGCGGCCACTCCTGCTCGTCTTCCGGAATCAGTCTAAAAACAACAAGCGCCCAATCAGAGAAAGACTAGAATTTATGACTAGCAAACACAACAATGGAAACAAAAATTCAACCGTGTTGACAAAATACCAAGAAAATGCATGTTAAGTGTTGGAAAAGTCATGTATTTAGGCCTATTACTTTGACCCGTGTTATAGCCCTCTAAGATTTTTAAAAGATTTATCCTACATTTTTAGTTTGGGATTCTTCTCCTACCTCTCTTTACACACACACACACACACACACACACACATACATATATATATATATATCTATATGTATGTATACATATATATCTATATGTATGTATACATATACATATATATCTATATGTATGTATACATATACATATATATGTATGTATGTATTCTCTTCAAGTGTAAATCAAATTTTAGATGAATACAATTAACATTTTCCCACTTTCTACATGATATCAGAGCCTCAAATTACTCCCTCTGGGTGGTCTGTGTTTTTCTAACCGTATCCTTTCCTGCGGTCTCTTTCTTTCCTATCTCTGCTAGATAGTTTTGTCTCTGTTCGCAGGGATCTAGGCGAGCTTGTTCCCATCTACCATTTTGGCTCTCCTCGTGTTCTTATAGCCGTCGCTGCTAGGTCCCACTGTCTTGACTCCATGCGGTCTGCCCTTGCTGGTGCGGTCTGCTTTCCTCTGTCCTTTGCTGCCTGCTTTCCTTTGTCCGTTGCGACTTTCTCTTTGCCCGTGACGGTCGGTTTTCTCTTCGCGCGGGTTGCCTCTCTTTGCCCGCCGCGGTCTGCTCTTGGTCCGCATCGTTCTACTCTAGCCGCGCGTTTTTTGGTCTTTGCCTGTTGTGGTCTGTGTTTGTTCCTTCTCTACTTAGCTCACTTGTCCATTGTTCGCTACTCGCTGCCCTCAGACCGTCAGTCCTCTCTGCGGTGCATTTTATGTATCTTTACATCACCTCTCTCCACCTTATCTTAACTTTGCGCTCTCTCTCTCTCTCCAATTTTATACCTAACTCTTTACAGGAGGCTCTCCAACATCCGGGGTGGCGTGTTGCTATGGATGAGAAAATGATTGCTCTCTGGGCCAATCGGACTTGGGATCTTGTCTCTCTCCCCCCTGAACATAGTTGTGTTGGTTGCAAGTGGATCTTTACAATCAAACATGCGACGGATGAGACAGTTGATCGTCTGAAAGTTCGGCTTGTGTCCCGAGGGTTTACTCAACAACACAGACTTGATTATGATGAAACTTTATTCCCAATCACCAAGTTAAACTCTGTTCGGGTTCTGCTCTCCTTACCTGTTCATCGCCAGTGGCCCCTACATCAACTGGATATCAAAAATGCTTTTCTTAATGGTAACCTTCTTGAGACTGTTTACATGGATCAACCACCCAGGTTTGAGACCACGAGGGAGTCTCGTGTGTGTTTGCTTCAGAAATCTATTTATGGTCTCAAACAGTCTATTCGGGCTTGGTTTGAAAAGTTTAGTAAGGCCGTTCGTGAGGTTGGCTTCAAAAGAAGCTCTGCAAACTTCTCCCTTTTCACTCGTCATCAATCAACCGAGACTGTCATTCTCCTGGTCTATGTGGATGACATTTTGATTACTGGTAATGACTCTACAGGAATACAACAAGTTAAGCAACACTTAAACTCTGTCTTTCAAATCAAAGATCTGGGAAATCTTCGATATTTTCTTGGATTTGAGGTAGCAAAGCGACCTGATGACCTTGTCCTGTCCCAACGAAAGTATTGCATTGACCTTCTGCAAGATGCTGGCCTCTCATGGTGCAAATCTGCGAAAAGCCCGATGGAGGTCAACCACAAGTTGTGTGTTCATGAATCTGACTCCGATTCACTGCTTCCAAATCCAGAGTACTATCGACGGTCCACTACTGGTTTCTGTACCTACTTTGGAGGAAATCTTATTACTTGGCGCAGTAAGAAGTAGTCTGTGGTTGTTCTCTCGTCTCTGAAGTTGAGTACCGTGCAATGACGGCTGTTGTGTAAGAACTTACCTGGCTTGAGAGTCTTCTTGGGGATTTGGGAGTTAAATTATCCTTACCAACAACATTGTTCTGTGATAGACAGACTGTCATTCATATTGCTAAGAATGCAGTGTTCCATGAGCAAACAAAACACATTGAAGTTGGCTGTCACTTCGTTCGAGAGAAAGTTCAGCTGAAGAAACAAAAATTGGAGCATGTTCCTGCTTCTGGGCAAGTTGCTGATATTCTTACCAAGGCTCTACCACGATCATTATATCATCAGTTTCTATTCAAGCTTGGTGCCTACGACTTGTACGCTCCAGCTTACAGGGGAGTGTTGGAAAAGCCATGTATTTAGCCCCATTACTTTGGCATATGTTGTAGCCCTCTTAGATTTAGATTTATCCCACATTTTTAGTTTTGGATTTTTCTCCTCTCTCTCTCTCTTCCTATATATATGTGTACTCTTTCCAAGCATAAATCGAATTTTGGATGAATAAAATTTACATTTTCCCTCTTTCTACATTAAGAAAATGGGTATTTGATATTTCCAAAAAAACATAAAATTTAATGACTTAATGGTGCCTCTTCGACATTCTATGCTGTTTCACTGATCTTTATATAAATTTCATCATATGTTCCTTAAATGTTTTTTTAATACGACTTTCATAAGATTTAGAATATTAAATCCTTTTAAAAAATCATTTCAATATTGTACAAACAGATATCAACATAACATGAAAATTATTATTATTATTTTCAAAATCTGGTAACAGGTATTTTAATGGTATAGGATTTCACTTGATAAAAGAAAAACTAAAACTCAAGGAGCATGGCAGTTATACAAGCTAGGTTTGGTCAAAAGAATATAACCAGCAAAGCCTATTTGCTAGGCTAGGGCTCTGTTTGGTGCGGAGTTTTCGCTACGGTAAGTCTGGACAAAAACACCACCGCCATAGCATGAAAGTATGTTTCGCACGCCACCGGTTACGACGAATAATTTTGAACATAAAAGTGAATGAAGTTCCTTAGATAAGGTCGGGTGTTCACGAACGACGGTTCATAATCACCGTGTTTACGACCACCACTGCTGCGCCAAACGGAGCCTAAGTCAATCCCAATGAATACTATTTCAAAGACCATGTACAACTTCAAATTGATATTTACTAACATTAAAAAAAAATGATAAATCATTCAAATTATTTTATGATATTTCAATTTTATTCTTTTATAATGATTCTAGATTCATTCATTACAAAAGGTAAAATGCAACGCTCCCCTTTCAATGTAGAGTTATTACAATATATAAAATTGGAATATCATAAAATAATTTGGTATATTTTATTACTTTTCATCTATATTTCTAAAGGAAAGATCACCCCTTTCAATGTAGAGTCATTACAAAGTGTAAAATTGAATATGATAACATAATTTAATTTAACAGATTTTATCACTATCTATCCATATTTTTAATAGAACGGCAATTTGTAAACTGGAGAAATTTAGAGGGAAGGTAAAAGTAATTTCAAATGATAGAGGGGTGCAACCTGTAATTAAGCAAACTCTCAGGGGAGATCCCGGTAATTAAACCCTATATATACTAAATTTATCTGTGAAGCAGTATCATTATTTTTGAATAGGGATTGTGGAGCTTTAACATCAATATGGATCTCAAATGAATACAATCAGGTCAGAGAAACTGTCACAAATTATGAATTCTCAAAATTTATTTTCCAACTTTAGAAACCAATTATACACTTAGGTCTGATATAGAACCATAGTTTTTTTTTCTTTCGCTGCAGAATCTTAGGGGTAATTGTTATTTCAGTGAAGATATGACTACAAGTGAAGCTGTTGATAACAGGAATATATAGTGCGGTTAAATTCAAACCTCTCTTTCAACCTTAAAGTTTCAGTAAATGATTTCAGTATTTCAGATACGGATACGACCTCCTGGACGCATCACGTCCCCCTCTGCTTATGTAGTCTTAAGTGGCATTATCGTAATTTGTATATCTCACTCCCCTATATAAGAGAGTGATAGCGTCTCCTATTTGGTAGCTTGAGAACTTGTCAGTGTTAGACTTTCCAAGATGAGAGACTCTGTTATGATGCGGGACGAGCCGGACCCACGCTAGGGGCGCACGTATCAACGCCGACCGTGCGCCACAATCGCATGAATGTCTGGGGATGTTTTTAATTTTTTGTTCGCTTGTTTTATTTGAAGCAATGCGGTTTATTGTTGTTCCCACTTGTTTAAGCCCAGGTGAGGGGACGAAATTAGGGTGAACCGATTATATTCTAGGTGGACTCACTGTTTGGAATTAAGCAAGTATTTTCCTCCCTTCTATCTCTCTCTAAATCCCGCTCTCTCTCTCTACCCCCACTGCTCTCGCGTCTAATCGTAGCCGCAATCCCGCCGTTCGCCTGGAGCTTTGTCGCTGGGTTCCGCAACCTTCTCTCCTACCCCTTCCTTCTTTGCCTCTCTCTCTGCCTCCGTTTTTCTCCCTCTTCTGCTTCCCCTCTCTATCTGCAGGTCTCCGCAATCTGCAACCATAGCCCCATCCAGTTCCAAGAAAGGTTCGGCCGCTCCTTGGTGGGATTCTTCCATCTCGGGACCCATCACGAGATCAAGATCGGGAGGTCATAACAACTTGGTATCAGAGCCAAACACTGGCGTTCCACTCTCTGGTACCTACGACGCCGCTCTCACTGCACCGCGCCATCCGTCCGCGCACTTGCCGCAGCCTAGCTTGACCGCTGGTTTGCTTCCTGCACCGGCCGTGAATCCCTTGCAGCCACCCTCTATGGCCAACGGTGGTCCCTCGCTCACTTAAATCATGGAGCTCGTTCAGTCCATGTTCGCCACCCAGAATGACAAGATGGAAGCCCTCAATGCTCGCTTGGATGCTATACAAGACGCCCACCGCCACCGTTGGCAGCCCACACAGCCTCCCTCACCACGAGCCGCGTCGATTCGTCCTACCCTCGTGGGGATAACTTGTCTTTTCCTCGTTCTATTCAGATGGATTTTCCGATCTATAAAGGGCGCGAGGATCCACTCCCTTGGCTCACGCGATGCGAGTTCTTCCACACGAATCAACATATCCCAGACGAGGAACGCATCAGAATTGCTTCTTTCCACCTCCTTGGACTGGCACAACTATGGGTGACTCAATTCCTACGGGAATATTCTAACCCCTCTTGGGAGGATTTCCGGGCAGCATGCACACTTCAGTTTGGACCGGCCATGCCAAGCAACTCCCTCGGCGACCTCATTGCCCTCAAGCACACCAACCCCATTGAGTCTTACTTGGAGCAATTTCAACTGTTATTGTCCCGCGCCATCCGTTTTGCCACCACAACAGGTTCCCCTCTTCACGTCCGGGTTACCCGAACGATTGCGCTGGGACGTGGAGTTTCAGAATCTCACAACCGCTATGAGCATGGCCCACGCTTGCAAGCGCCGCCTAATGCTTGACCGGCCGCCGCCGGCTTGCCACGACTATTTTGGCAACCGGCCGCCTTCCGGGTTCTCCAACCCCAAACCGCCAAGTTAGGACAAACCACGGCGTCCCACTTTTCGATGTCGCTTATCCCCACCCGAGATGTCCGCACGCCGTGGGAAGGGGTTATGCTTCAATTGTGATGAACCTTTTACCCAGTCACCGATGCAAACAATTATTTTGGTTGGAAGTTGATAACCTATCCGAGGATGAGGACGACGGACCCGATGACTCCGACACGTCACAACTCTCTAGCTGGGCCGCGGGACGGCTGCACAATTTAGATGTATGTGGATGTGGAGGGGGCATCCCTCTTACCCCTCATGGACACGGGAAACACCCACAATTTCATTCGTTAGGACAGAGGCCTTAGTCTCCATTTTCCTTTCGTCTCCAGTAGCCAAGTCAATTTTGTCGTGGCAAATGTCAAACATATGTCGTGTCCTGGGGTGTCAGCGTGTGGCCTTTGCAGTGGATGGCTATCGCTCACAGACAGATCTCTTTTTAGTGGACCTTCCAGGCTTTAATACCGTCTCGGGCGTTCATTGGTTGCGCACCTTGGGACCACTCACGTGAGATTTTAATTGCCTCACCATTTCATGGCAGGCGAAAACTCGTTTGGTCGAGTGGCAGGGCCACGCCCCGGGGAAGTCTCCCTCCTTTTTGGTCAACACCGAGCCCCTAACCACTCCTGTGGAGAAGCCAGCCGACTACCCTCCAGACCTTGCCAACCTTCTGCAACTCTTCTCTGGGATATTCAGCCCACGCTCGGGTCTCCCCCTGCGTCGTCAGCATGACCATCGCATCTGCCTCCTTCCGGGCTCGGCCCCGGTTGTGGTGCGCCCGTACCGCTACCAATATCGTCAGTAGGATGAGATCGAGCAGCAATGCGACCTTCTCTAACAAGGCCTCATTCGGCGTAGTGTCTTCCCCTTCTCTTCCCTGGTATTGTTGGTGCACAAGAACGATAGTTCGTGGCGTATCCGCATGGACTACCGGGCCCTCGATACTATCACGGTCAAGGACAAGTTTCCTATTCTGGTAGTGGAGGAACTCTTCGACGAGCTACATGGAGCGTGCTTCTTCTCCAAGCTCGACTTGTACTCCGGCTATCATCAAGTCCGCATGGCGACCAACAATGTGGAGAAAACAGCATTCCGCACGCACCATGGTCATTTTGAATTTTTGGTCTAGCCATTCGATCCCACGAACGTTTCTTCGACCTTTCAGGCCCTTATGAACATGGTGTTCCACCATTTCCTCCGAAAATTTGTTCTTGTTTTCTTTGACGACATTCTTGTATATAGCAAGTCATGGACGGAGCACCTACAACATCTACATGTCGTTCTCAGCTTGGTGCACACTCACCAATTGGTCCATAAAGCCTCCAAATGTTCCTTCGGGCAGCGCTCTGTCACATACTTGGGCCATGTGGTGCACAATTTGAGCGTGTCAGCCGACCCGACAAAGCTCCAAGGAATGACGTCGTGGCCTATGTCGAAAACCCTTACCGACTTACGCAGCTTCCTTGGTCTCACGAGATATTACCACCGCTTTATCCGTAATTACGGCACCATCGCAACTCCCTTGATCAGTTTACTCCAGAAGAATGCCTTCACATGGACGGAAGCCGCGACTCGGGCTTTCCACTCTCTACAAGCGGCATTGTTGTCCGCTCCTGTTCTCCGCCTACCGAACTTCATCCTACCCTTCCTTGTGGAATGCGACGCCTCGGGACTCGGCTATGGCACAATCCTCCAACAAGAGGGGCATCTGATAGCTTATTTCAGTCGCCAGACTGCCATCCATCATCGCAAAATGTTGGCCTACGAACAAGAACTCATTGAGCTCGTCAAAGCCGTTCAACATTGACGCCCTTACTTATGGGCCCCCCCTTTATAATTTGGACTGATCACTATAGCTTAAAGTACTTGCTCGAACAAGTGAACAACGACTATCTACGGTGCCGCAACAACGATGGGTGAGCAAACTTCTCGGTTTCGACTTCCAAGTGGAATACAAGGGCTCAACCGCTCCGCCGATGCTCTCTCTCGCCGCGACAGCCCACCCACGACCGCGCTCCTCGCCATTTCCTTTCCCACGACGGATCTTCTCTCCTCACTCTGCCAAGAGGTCCAACAGTCTCCCAGCCTATCAGAACTCCACCGGGCAGCAACGGGCGTCACGGATCAGCATTGGACCGCCCACGACGGACTTATCTTCTACCGTGATCGTGTGTATGTGGACACAACATCTCCTCATTCCCACCATTCTAGAGGATGTCCATTCCCGTAGGAAAGAAGGCGTTCACTGCACTCTCCAACGACTGCGAACATAGTTATATTAGTAAGGGATGCGTAAGCATGTTCATGCCTTCATTGCGGCCTGCGCAATTTGTCAGAGAGACAAGACTGATCATCTCCATCCAGCGGGCCTGCTCCAACCCCTACCAATGCCCACACAGATTTGGGCGGATCTCTCCATGAACTTTATGGAAGGGCTGCCTCCGGTCCGCGGGAAGTCGATTTTGAAGGTGGTGGTCAATCGATTCTTCAAGGGGGTCCATTTCATCGCCTTGCCTCGTCCACTAATAGCTGAGAACGTTGCCCGGATTTTCTTCCAAGATATTTTTTGCTTGCGGAACTCATCGCAGTCTACCAATGTTTACTAGTCATTTTTGGAAGGAGCTCTTCTCCCTCAGCGGTGCCAAGCTTGTCTTTTCTTCCGCTTACCACCCGCAGTCGGATGGTCAGACCAAGGCAGTCAACCACACAGTTTAGATGTATTTGCGATGTGTCACTGGTGATCGTCCTCGAGATTGGTCGCCCCGGCTTTCTTCGATAGAATATTGTTACAACACTGCATACCACACGACGTTGAAGAGTACTCCGTTCTGCCTCATCTATGGCCGAGAACCTCCATGCCTCCTGTCAAATACGGGCGGCTCTGCTCGTTTGGATGTTGTGGACTGCGAATTGGTAGACCGCGATGAGTTCTTGCAAGCAGCCCGGAACCGCCTTGTTCAGGCTCAACAATGCATGAAAGTCGCCTACAACCGTGGCCACCGTGATCTTACTCTCGTCGTCGGTGATTGGGTTTGGGTGCGGCGCTGCCCCTTCCGTCAAGTGACCGCTATCCGGACCGCCTCCAATAAATTGGGTCCAAAATTTTTTGGCCCCTTTTCGAACACACACATCGGGGACGTGGCTTACCACCTCGATCTACCCCCGGAGGCGCGCATTCATGATATTTTTTACATTTCTCAGCTCAAACTCTTCGTGGGGCCTCCACCGTCTTCTCCAATAGTTGATATTATGTTCCAGCTTATGGACAAACTGTCTTTCGACGAGGGCGGCGATGTTATGATGCTGGACGATCCAGATCCACGCTGGGGAGCACGTATCAACGCCGATCATGCGCCGCGGCCGCATAAATGTCTGGAAATGTTTTTAATTTTCTGTGCGCTTTGTTTTATTTGACGCAATGCAGTTTTTATTATTGTTCCCACTTGTTTAAGCCCGGAGGGGGGGGGGGGGAGGAATTAGTGTGAACCAGTTATGTTCTTGGTGGAATCTCTCTTTGGAATTAAGCAAGTATTTTCCTCCCTTCTATTTCTCTCTAAATCCCCCCCTCTCTCTCTCCCCCTCTGCTCTCGCGTCTAACCCTAGCCACAACCAATGCGTTATCCTAGTTAGTTTAGTACTAGATCTAAGGATAAGTGGACATACTGAATGGGCACACCATCACTCGCTATTTCAGTTTGTCCTCAAACTGACCAATCCCGTCGTTCGCATGGAGCTTTGTCGTTGGGTTCTGCTGACTTCTCTCCTTCCCCTTTCTTCTCCGCCTCTATCTCTCTCCCTCCCTCCATTTTTCTCCCTCTTCTTCCTCCCCTCTCTATTCGTAAGTTTCTGCCATCTGCAACCATAGGCCCATGCGGTTCCAAGAAAGGTTTGGCCGCTCCTTGGTGGGATTCTTCCATCTCGGGACCTATCACGAGATCAAGATCAGGAGGTCATAACAGACTCTTAGGAGGAACCAAATCTCAGGAGTTCAGGCTGAGCTGGTCTCGACAATTGTATCCCTCCTTTGTGTTAAATCATCTAATTTCAGTTCTTAATAGCGTGCAACCATTAATTTCTTAACAATTTCACACTTATAGCGTTTTGCCATTTCATTCAAACAAAAACACTCAATACCAAACAAAAAAATCAATGTAATGGAAAACTACAAAACATTTATCAACTTCATATAGAAAAATTAAACAAAGAACATCACTTTATTGTTATAAAAAAATTAAAATAAGCAGCTCACAGCATCTTTTACTTCAGCAGTCCTACTCTGAATAGGTGTAGATGGACTTTTTGAAAGGTCCCGCATTGTTCCCTGCAATTTCAAGAAAGAGGAAATGATATATCAACTAGTTATACTGACACAGAAAATGTTATATCAAATAATGATAATATAATTCCACATCAAAAATTTCATCTAGTGTGTTTAACATAAGATTCTGGCCCCTCCCCACCAACAAAGAACATACCACACCGACCCAACAACGAAAAAAAGGGAAACACAAACAACAAAAGAAGCATGCCTAGAGGTGTGTATGAGACTAAGGCGAGAGTCGGGAAATATCATCTGAGCTGTCTTAATCCCAAACACTCCGCCTCACGTGAAACACGTGTGCATAAAGACATGAAGACAAGACATAAACAACCAAAAATACAAATAAAACTACAACAACATAAAATATCTCAAAGTTGCAACATCAAAAATAATACCCTAGAAGGGGGGGGGGGGTGCAGCGGCCAAAAATAGTAGATGGACGATTTGTCGAGGGCCAAAGAGGCAGCAAGCAGGATTGACCTCAATGAGAGCAGCAGAGGGGAAGCTCTATGGGATTGACAGATGAGAAGCTTCGTCGAGATCGACAGAGGAGAAGCTCGACTGGATCGGCAGAGGACATCACGACAAAAGTCACATAACAACGGAGAGCAGACTTGATTGAGAGAGATCGGTGACGGAGGAGACGATCTTCTTCGTCGAGGAGCAGAGACAGATCGAACATGAGGAGCACAAAAGAGTTGCGACAGAGAACGCGGAGAAGTCCTGCGACGAATGCAGAGCCATCGTTCGACGAGATCGTGGGGGAACAGAAGCCGCTCTCGTCGACGGAATCAGAAGTTGGTATCGTCGACGAGAGCGGAAGCCAGACTCTCCATCGGGATTAGCAGCAACGGAGCATGATGACAGAAGTGGAAAAAATTTATGGTGTCAGGAGCGGAAGTTACTAAGAGATTTTAGATCACCAACAAATAGGGTTGTATGTACACATACAACCCTAATTTCAATGAGGAATTAGAACTTGCTCTGATACCACGTTGAAAAGAGGAGAAAAAAAATATTTGGTGCAATTTTATTCTTCCACAACGGGGTGATTTATAAGAGTTATATGTACACATAAACTCGAACTCATGATGTGGGACTAAAACCATACAAACTTAAATACCTAAATATTTGTATAAAACTACTAACTTCAACACCTTGCACATTTAATAAAAATCTTAAGATCCTCCACCTACAAGAAATTGGTTTAAGGTTCAGTGCATAGGGTTCTAGCATTCACCAAATACATGGTCCAATAACAAAATCTTTTCCAAATTTTCTTATTAATTTGCTTAGAATATTAGCTTAGTTAAATATTTCTTGAATTGGAAAGATTTTTGTCAAATGTTTCACTCACGCCTAAATCCTAATTCATATCGAGTAGGCTTTGTCGTAGTGAGAATTCTTAATTCATGGGTTGTAGGAGGGCCTTATGTCACCACAAACAAAGACTAATGCAAGTGTTTGATTCAAAGTTGGTGTTAAAGATTACAAATTGACCACGAATAACCGAATACTTTTTCTGTAAATACTACATATTTGCTTCCATCTGTAGAAGAATGGTTCAAACCTTGTATATCCTTGTTGAATTACAAAATACAAGTACGAGTACAAATATATAGAAGAGAGGAGAGAAACAGACAACTATACAAACAATGTGGGACTAAGCCAGAATCCTACATGGGCCATAATAATGGGCCTTTACATCAACTTTTCATAATATTCTCTAACACTCCCCCGCAAGCTGGAGCGTACAAGTCGTAGGCACCAAGATTGGATAAGAACTGATGGTACATTTGTTGAGGTAGCGGCTTGGTGAAAATGTCAGCAACTTGCTCTGACGCAGTAACATGCTCCAACTCTAACTTCTTTAATTGAACTTTTTCACGAATGAAGTGACAGTCAACTTCAATGTGCTTAGTCCTCTCATGAAATACCAGATTCTTCGCAATATGGATAGCAACCTGATTGTCGCAAAGCAAGGTTGCAGGTGAGGATAAGGTGACCCCCAAATCACCAAGGAGACTCTCAAGCCAAGTGAGTTCAGAAACAACAGCCGCAATTGCACAATACTCAACTTCAGCGGAAGAGCGAGCAACCACAGACTGCTTCTTGCTACGCCAAGTAATAAGATTCCCTCCAAAATAGGTACAAAAACCCGTAGTGGAACGTCGATCAGCCAGGGAGCCCGCATAATCCGCATCTGAATATGCAATAAGAGATACAGAGGAGGATGGCTTATATACCAATCCTTGTCCAAGAGCTGTCTTCAAATATTTGAGGATGTGTTCCACTGTCTGGAGATGAGAGATCCGAGGAGCATGCATAAATCGACTGACCACTCCAACAGTGAAGGAAATATCAGGTCTTGTGACTGTCAGATATATCAGTTTTCCTACAAGCCGCCGATAATACTTATGGTTCGTAAGCAGAAAATCGGAGTCAGACCCATGAGCACATAACTTGTAATTGGCATCCATCGGAGTTTCCACAGGTTTGCGCCCAGAGTAGTCAGCATCGTGAAGAAAATCAAGGCAGTACTTTCGTTGTGAAAGGGCAATACCATCAGGCCGTCTCGCAATCTCAAGTCTAAGAAAGTACCTGAGAGCCCCCAGATCTTTTGTTTGGAAGACGGAGTTTAAGTGTTGCTTGATTTGTTGTATTCATGTGGAGTCATCGCCAGTAATCAAAATATCATCCACATAAACTAAGAGAATGACAGTCCCAACTAGTTGATGACGAATGAAGAGAGAGAAGTCCGTCGAGCTTCTCTTGAATCCAACTTCGCGAACAGCCTTATTGAGTTTATCAAACCAAGCTCTGAGAGATTGTTTGAGACCATAAATAGATTTCCGAAGATGACATACACGAGACTCCCCCGTGATCTCAAACCCGGGAGGCTGGTTCATGTAAACCGTTTCTTGAAGGTCACCATTTAAAAAGACATTTTTTATATCCAGCTGATGGAGAGTCCAGTGGCGATGGACAGCCAAGGAGATCAACACCCGAACAGAGTTCAACTTGGCGACAGAAGAGAAGGTTTCATCATAATCAAGTCCATGTTGTTGAGTGAATCCCCGAGCCACAAGTCGGGCTTTGAGCCTGTCAACCGTCCCATCCGGAGCATGTTTGATAGCAAACACCCACTCTCTCTCAGTCTTCTGCACTTCATGTTCCAGGATCACCATTTAACTTGCTCTCTGTTAGCCACCTTACTCAAGATCTTGATTGTTGTGTTACCTTCTCACAATCTACCTTTGTTGTGCAGGATCGGCAGACGCAGAATATTATTGGTAAGGGGCGGTTGTCAAATGAGCTCTACCTCCTCGATGTTCCTCATTCAGCTCTCTCCATTGTTTCCACTACCGACTGCCATCGTCGTCACGGACATGTTCCCCTCTAGATTCTCAAGAAAGCTCTTTCAGATGTCTCTCTACATGAGTTCTCTTGTGAATCGTGTATCTTTGGCAAACAACATCGTGTTTCTTTTCATCCTACTTGTACTCGGAGTGATACTCCTTTATCATTAGTACATTCTAATATTTGGGGACCTTATAAAACCCCTAGTATGTTTGGCTATCGTTATTTTGCCACTTTTATTGATGATTACTCCCGCTTAACCTGGCTCTGATACCATGTAGAAGAATGGTTCAAACCATGTATACCCTTGTTGAATTACAAAATACAAGTATGAGTACAAATATATAGAAGAGAGGAGAGAAACATACAACTATACAAGCAATGTGGGACTAAGCCAGAATCCTACATGGGTCATAATAATGGGCCTTTACATCAAATTTTCCTAATATTCTCTAACACCATCCATAAATCCATTTTATTCCCTAAAAGTTTTCGTACCAAGAAGAATTCTAGTTTTTACTATCTATATGTTATGATATGAATATATTATGTTATGCAAGCGTTCCTTTGATACATGGCCAATTACAATAGGCTTCTTGAATGTCCCAATGATGTGCATCCAAAAGGAATTGAATCTACAATGTTTGATTGATTAAAATTTGCATTTGATAGATTTGAACTGAGAAATTGTCATCCCATTCAATCTGATTGGGATGCCCCTAGCTCAGACATGTATCTGACGACGAGGAACAAGAAGTTCAGAATTATGGGCACATTCTATACTTAAAAGTGAAAAGGGGGGAATTGATCCATGGCCAATTCCGTAATAGATAATATCGGAATAGTTAGTTATACCTCGTGAAAAATACTTTTTGTGGAAATTTCTTTCTCAAAGAAATTCAGTTCAAGCAAGCGAATATGACATGGTTACAAGAGCCTATCAATCACATATATGCTTCAAGGGATGCCATGACATAACCATCGAGGTGAATAGGAACCTAAAAAGATCCAATAGCATCAAGGTGACACTCTACCACCGAGTTATATCCCTTCCTGGTCCCATCGAGAAACAAGACCAACATAAAACCAAAAGAACACCTTGCATTTTTTATTGCACCAAGCATAATTGCAAACAATCCTACATGAATATAATAAAAAAAGCAATAAAAGCTTTCAGTAGAGCATAGTGTATTTCCACTCCTTCAGAAATGTGTTAATATCAGAAACCAGTTGCAATAGTGTTAAACAGCAGTTCAGAAATGTGTTAATATTGGTTGTTGTTGAAAGAAAGATATGTAAAGGTCCATTGCAAGGCCCATCTTGGGCCTTCCTCCTCTTTAGTGTTTAGTCCCAAAACTAACATTGGGATTACTTCTCAAACGAGATCCACTCAGAAGTCGTCGATTCGTCGATCCGCCCGACTCTGGTGGAGGCGAGGTCGCTGGGAAATTTGGTTTACATCACCCATGTTATTACAAATAAAAAACAACCATAAATAGAAAAAACAACCATAAATAGAAGCAACGGGGCAAGACCCGTAAATATTACTATGTATAATATGTAATAGTGTAGAACTAGGAGATGAAACATGATTAAAAGAAGCACGGTGGTGTTTGTCAAGTTCACAAGCGTCACAATGAAAATTATCTACTAATATAAATGTCAGAGTGGGAAATAAATGTTTCACAGACTAGATAGAAGGATGTCCAAGCCGATAATGTCAGGACCCCAAAGTGGCCGCCTGATCAACATGAAGAGCAAGTGAAGTAGGAGTGGAGGAATCAAACATGTAGACCCATCCACCAAAATACCAGAGCCAATCGTTGTTCCCGTCTTCAGGTTCTGAAAAACACAAGACGAGGGGAAGAAGGTCAATGAACAGTTCATAAAGTTGATCAGATGACTAATGGAGAGAAAATTGCGAGTAAACTTAAGTACACTAAGAACAGAAGAAATAGTGAGAGAGGAGCAGGAGATGGATCATTTCCCAGCAATCAGATAGAAGGAACCATTTACAATGCTGATCTTGTCCCTACCAAACGAAGGAAGGTAAGACACAAAAATAGTAGAAGAACCGGTCAAATGATCTGTTGCTCCAGAATAAATAATTCAGTGGGTAGAAGGACAAGAAGATGTGAGCATGAACACCCGAGGGTCCCTGACGAGCATATGAAAATGAAGAAGCATAAGTATTCGTAGGATGTCCCTGCATCAAGTGGCGGAACACAAGGATCTCATCGACAGACAAAGCTAGAGAAGGTACAGACTAGGTAGTGAGAGGCAAGATCTCCTTCGATGTATCATACAAGTGAGTTGACCGAGACTAAGCTGAGCGGCCTTAAGAGTGACCATAATTGCAACCTTCACGCGGTGCAGAACCACCATGGGGTGTGGGAAATCCATGGGGACGAAATCAGGTGTCTCAGGTATGACGTGACTTCCTGCAGTAATCACAAATCAAATGATCTTTGTCAGTGGACTTGAGCATTGTATCACGAGGAGCTCTACTACCAAGCTAAATAGTCATGACAGAACTTTCAGGAGTAGTATCAGGAGTCCACGTCTGCTGCCTATCAAATTCTTGTTGAACAAAACTGTAAACCTTCAAAAGAGAAGGCAGGGGGAGCGCACAAGAATCTGAACACTGATTGGATTGAAGTCCCGATGAAGACCATGTAGAAACTCAAAAACTATGTTCCTTCTTCCCGAGACCGAACAAGAATCTCATCCTCCGGAGACACAAGCGTGAGGGAGTCAAAGTTATCATACTCCTGATAAAGTTGAGTGAACTCCAAGTAGTAGACAGACGGAGGACGATCGCCTTGAGAAAGGAGAACAACCTTCTGCCGTAGCTGGAAAATCTAGGAAGCATTCCCCCTGCAGGAGTGAGTGGCCTTAACCCTTCCAAATATACGCGAACATATCCAAAAACAGATAATTTCAGGCAATGGAGTCAACCACAGAGTTAGTCATCTAAGACATAACTAGGGAATTCTCAGATTCCCACTGCATCCAATCAGGGGAATCCTTATCAGGTGCTGATGTAGTACCCAGAACATAACCGAACAAACACCCGCTCTTCAAGGCAAGGATAATAGCCCGAGACCAAAGGAGAAAATTGAATCCATCTAGACATATAATCGTAATTTGAGGAGTATTGTGGTCATGACTTGACCGAGTAGATCCACCAAAGCCCAAAGTAGTAGAGGAAACTCCGACACCGAAAGAGATCGTGGGAGATTCGTCATTCCCTGACATGATTATCCAAGAAAAAAATCAAGGAGTCAAGGGAGGGAACACTCGAAACACCTAGAGAGAAACTAGAGTTGTCTTATTGAAGGAAAAATGAGACCAAATCCATGTAAGATACTCCAATAAAGATCGACACTGAAAATGACATCAAATTAGGGCAGCATGCCTGGAACCAAGCAAGAAGCGGCAATAAACCGCTGGAGAAGACCTATCCTCGTGCGGCGGTTGGAAGGAAGTCGGCGAGAATTGCTGGAGCTGCTTTTAGGAGGGAAGAGGGCTGCTGGAGCCACTACTGGGGGAAGGAAGAACAGTTGTTAGGAGGGAAGAGGACTGTGGATGGAACTACTGCCGGCGGAAGGAGGAATTGCTGGAGCTGCCGCTGGAGGAAGGGGGAGTGCAGTGGGACGGGGCATGAGTGGAGAGCGGAGGCAGATGGGGGCGCGAGTTGAGAGATAGAGCGCGAGACGGAGCGGAGGCGGAAGCTGGGGGGCGCGAGTCAGGAGTGGAGGCGGACGGGATGCACAAGAGATTAAGCCCAGGGGCTTTGATACCATGTTGAATGAGAAATGGAAAAATACTTTCATAATAATATTCATCCCAAAAAGGGATATTTAAAGGATTTACACTAGACAGAAATACTAGAAGACGGTGTGTGACTAACCCGTACATATAACAGAAAAACTTAAATACACTAATATTAACACTAATTATGTCACTTTAATTAGTGCATTTTTAAACTTTGTTGTACAAACCACTTAGATCAAGTGTGGACTATCTTAGCTTCGGTATATGTTATCTTACACTTTCTCTAATATAATCATTCCTTACATTATAGTGTTCTAATTTTGTAGTACATTCATCTTAGCCTTCTCTTTTTTTCACAGTCAACACAGATATTAATGATTTTTACTACCCAAAACTTAGTTCATACAATGTTATCAGATTTTCTAACACTTTACTTTAAGTCTCCATTGTATCTCTTAAGTCAGAGTACTTCTTTACTTAACCACCAAGTCTTAACTCCTGAGGCATTTCTACTATGACAAAAAAATATTTAGGCACATACATGTTTTAATCTTACTATAAATTTATGTGTTATATAATATATTAAGTGTTTTTTATACATAAGGGTTTTTGAATTATAAAGTTTAAAGTATCTGCAAGTTATTAGATATGAGCTTCAGTAAATTGAATGGTATTTAGTTTACTTTTCACACTTTAAACAACATATATGCATTAGCACTCATTTTGATAACCATGATTTAAAATATGTAATCATGTAAGCATAGAATGTCCTTAGAACATGCTGATCACTTAACTCATAGCAAAATGGTTAAGACTTATTTACCTTATTTGCCCATACTAATCCGCATGCATTGCACAAGGTTCTTGGACCATCAGGACCACGCCGCATCATTGGTGTAGACTTGGCACTAATTGCACAATTATAGCATCTAAATTTCAAAAAGTGAACGGCCAGTTAACAGGCAGAATAAAAACAGCTATAGCAAATGAACACCACAGGCTCAAAATGAATAAACTCAATCCTGTGGTTCTTATACAAGATGCAAAAGGATGGAAAGGGAGAAAAAAATCCGGACATAAAAATGATCAGGAAATAATAGTAAATCATGACCAAATAAGGGATATAAAGCGATGTCAAAGCTAAAATATAAATGCTTATTGGGTCTCTGCAAGTTCCCGTTCATTAAGTGTGTGCATGCCACTGCAAGATGAATGCTGATCTCATCTCCACTATGACTCACAGTAGAAACCAAAGAGCGAGCACCCAAGCAAGTCGGGGGATGGTAGCTTGTGGAAAATCTATGCGTAACCCCATTTATCTTTAAGATTTCTCAAACAGCGTATTATAAATATGATTTCCCCGATCACTAATAATCTTGTGAGGTATTCCAACTCATTTATATGATTATTTTATTTATCTTAAAAAATTACTAGATGCAAACCAATAAACCATTGTGGAGCTTGCTCCCGCCGCTCCACCCGCCGCCGCTCGTACTGCACTCATTCCCGTCGTTGCTTGTTCTCCCTTCCCCTCCACCCTTGGATCTGGTTGGCCGTGACAGGCTGCCGGATTCTAAGGCGATGGATGAGTGCTCCTCGATCATAGGATGTTCCAAGGGACTATCGGGAGTGCGCCCGAGTCGACCCGAAGAATCCTAGATACCTTCGACTACATCAGCCACGAAGGGCTGAAGAGAGGAAGTGTCTTGTGCTCTTGTTGCGACGCCTCGTATTACAACTGTCGTCTCAGCGGAGAGACCAATCCCTATTCTTGTGGAAGCTCTGCTATTACCCGATGCAGGAGTTAGCGACCCATTTACCCCCTTCGACAATTGTCTCACAATGACATCTCCCCCATTGCATTTACCGGACTAATCAATTTACATCAATTTGTCGTCTGTCATGACTTGAATTTTATGTGATTGTTGTTTTCTTGTGATACACACGTGATGAGTATTTAGTCATGTAGACTTTGTCCTGTAGTGTGACCTCTATCTATATAAGAAGCCCATTAAGGAGTTATTTTTCATCTTTGGAGTCTTTGTGTTTTGGGCTCTCTTGGAGAGTAGAGTGTCAAGGAGGACTCAGCCTTCAGATGCTAGACAACTGGAAAGAGGTATCTCCTGATTGTATCTTTATGTTTGTTTAATGCAATGCAAGTTTCTTGTTCTCATTCTTGAAACGACTAACACATATCAACTGGTTCGACCAACCGCTCTTTTAGGTTTTCCACTGAAACCCTAATTGGATCTGATTCCTGCTCTCGTCCTCTCCCGCCTGATCCTTCATTGCCAGTGTCAGTCGATTCACCCGATCCTTCGTTTTCCAGCGCCACTCGATCCGCCGATTCCGTCTGACATGCCAACGACTCGCGCTTTCGCTGACCGTGCCTCTTCTCTTCTGCGACCCCAATACAACATGACATTTTAAATGCCCAGTCGTTTCTCTCCCGCAGCCCAGACTCACGGTAGTTGCACACGCCCCTGACGCAGACCTCTCTCTACCTCTTTTTCCTCCTTCAAGCATCGGCATCCGGCGTTTCCAATGGTCATACGCTTTTAGGTTTTCCACTGAAACCCTAATTGGATCTGATTCCTGCTCTCGTCCTCTCCCGCCTGATCCTTCATTGCCAGTGTCGGTCGATTCACCCGATCCTTCGTTTTCCAGCGCCACTCGATCCGCCGATTCCGTCTGACATGCCAACGACTCGCGCTTTCGCTGACCGTGCCTCTTCTCTTCTGCGACCCCAATACAACATGACATTTTAAATGCCCGGTCGTTTCTCTCCCGCAGCCCAGACTCACGGTAGTTGCACACGCCCCTGGCGCAGACCTCTCTCTGCCTCTTTTTCCTCCTTCAAGCATCGGCATCCGGCGTTTCCAATGGTCATACGCCTACGCCCTTCACTCCAGTCCCATCATCGGCCCAATATCGGTCTTGAATCAGCTTCCCAACATCTCTGCCTGCCTCCGATCAGACTCACGATGTTCCGTCGCCTTACAGCGGCCCTCTAGCTCTCTCACCAACATTTTGAAGGCCGTATTGCAGCTTTTGCAACGTTCCAGCGACCACTCCTCATTCTCGCCGCCCTCCTGCGGCTCCCGCAGCATTCTGGAAACCCTCTCGCGGCTCCTGCAGCATGCCGGTAGCCCTCCCACGGCTCCTGCGTTTTGGCGGCCCTCTAGAGCCTCCTATCACTTTCTGTCGGCCCTCACCCCTTTTCCCACCATGGCTCTCCTTCCGGACTTAGTGCATGCTCGCTTCGATCAAATTGACTTTGCCCTGGATAATCACCTTGTCATGGTGCTTGAAATTCATCATTGTCTTCCATATGCTCCCTTGCAGCCCTTGCCTGCCTCTCCGCTTCCCGACGAGCCACCTCCCTCCATCCCACTGCCACCCCTCAGTAGGTCTTCGACTATTGGAACCGTTGTCACTTCCTCCCTTCCCAAAACCCCTTTGTTCTCCCACAGCTAACAGCGGCACACACCTCTGCATACTTCCCATCTTCTAATTTGCACCGGTTGCACTCCAATTCGCTCGCCTTCCGATAATCCCATGACAGATGCTCCACCTGGAGGCTCGCCAACCTTTCACACAGAGCCGCGTGTTTTTTTTCTCACCGCCATTTCTTGGAAACCCCCATCCACATGTCAACTCTCTTATCTCTTGACTCATCTTTTCTCATATCTCTCGAGCACACTGTTAGTCTACCCTTACATCTTGTCACTCTCCCACTTCGACCAACCTTCCCATTGGTCTCCTTCCAAATCATCACTACCTACACCTCATCGATCTAATGTTCAGCTCTACGACCCTCATTCATGACCTGAATAGGTTCCCCCATCAATCTTTATAGCATCCGGCCTCCGACCATGGCCCTGACCCAACTGGCGTGTTCATCGCTCGTCCTTGAGGAAGAGTTATTTTGTGGGCATGCCAGTGTTTCACCTGTCAGGCAGTCTCATGTCAAGCTCTACGCCCGTTTCGGTCACCTGTACCCAACTCTGTAGCAACTGGCCCACCACGATGCTTCTACGCTTCTAATGTTTTGCCTGGTCTACCCATTAGAGGAGCCGCCCGAGTTTCGCCGACGCGTCAATGAGACCTTTCCTGGCTCGACCTTGAGGACAAGGTAGCTTTTCAAGATGGGTGCATTGATGCGCATGCGAGGGATATTTAATCATGTAGTCTTAGTTCTGTAGTGGGGCCTCCATTTATATAAGGAGCCCTTAGGGAGTTATGTTTTATAATTGGAGTCTTTGTGTCTTGGGCTCTTTTGGAGAGTTGGGTGTCAAAAAGGACTCGGCCTCTGGATGCTTGACAAAAGTTATCTCCTGATTGTATTTTTATGCTTGTTTAATGCAACGCAAGTTCCATGTTCTTGTTCATGATATGACTAAGGCATATCATTTTGTCTTTTGAGTAGAAAAATAAGATGGATTTACACTGAAATTCTTTGATTTCTCGAATCATTGATCCTTTCATGTAGGGAGAGCAGCAGTTCTAACATGTAGGAAGAAAATTTTATCTTAGTATTTGGAATTTTAGATCTGGGTTTTATTCTCTTATTCAATATTTCTATGGTTCGTCATGGAAGACATGGCCGTGATTTGGGGAAACTATATAAGGCTTCCTGCAGAGCGGGAGTTGTTCTTGATGGACAACAAGTCAAATTTGTCCATCGATGAGTTTGGGGAGTGTGACGGCCCGTTTCCCGGCACGAGGAGGAACGTGGGGCGGCTGGAGGCAAAATAGTAGGAGCAGAGCCATCGAAGGTTGGCGGCATATGCAGGGATGGGGGCAGGAGAGGCCTGTATGCACTTAACACATTGGTCAACAAGTAATTCTTTTGGTTTGCACATAACTGTGATTTGCACGTAGTCAAAATTGGTTTGCGCATATAATTACTCATAACAAATTGACATGATGAAAATATTTTTGACCATTAAATTGTAAATACAAAGTACACTGAAGAGAATTACTCTGCTGCAGATGGGGGCTGTTTATTTACTGAGCCCCAATTCTGGTTGGCATCCCAAACAGTAACATCAGTTGTTGCATCTTCAGGTTTTGATTTTGAAGAGATGAACTGGCCCCTACTACGCTGCATCCTGCAATAGATGCAAAATATAAACACTAAAAAATAACTATAAGTACCGAAATACAATAAAATAAAGTACCAATACTGAAAAAAGTTACATGATGAAGACAAGTTCATTGTCACCATATCCACAGGTGTTAGTAAACTTTAACTTCAGCACAAGCAGGCTTATTGTAGAAAATAAAGGTAAGCATGACCTCCTGCATCTCTACGAAGGGACACCTGAAATTCAAATCATCATGATGATCATCATCATTAACCATCTCAACTATTTCGGGCTAGCTTTATAAATGATCATTTTCATCCGTTCTTGTCGAGTGTTGCACCATACATTATACCAAAAGTATGCAACTCAACTTGAAACTTCTGCATCCACGTACATTGTGTACCCCTTCTCCTATCTAATTCTTTTCCTAATTGTTGCATTTTATAAATTTTATTTGGCATGACCATACAACATAATATATTTCCCGTAGTGAGGGTTTTAAATATCTTGAATCGATAGTTCAAAAAGACGGAGGTATTGATAAAGATGTGACACAGAATCCAAGCGGGTTGGTTGAAGTGGAGAGGTGCGTCAGGGATCACAAGGGATCTTATGTGATCGGAAGGTACCATTAAAACTTAAGGACAAGTTTTTCCGTACTACAATTAGACCAGCAATGCTCTATGATTCTGAGTGTTGGGTAGTGAATTGTGTACATGAGCAAAAAATGGGAGTTGCGGAGATGAGAATGCTTAGATGGATGTGTGGACACGAGACTGGATAAAATTAGGAATGAATGTATCAGAGACAAGACAGGAGTAACACCAATTGCAGTTAAGATGCGAGAAGCTCGGCTAAGATGGTTTGGACATGTACAAAGGAGACCATTAGAGACACCTGTTAGGCGTTGTGAGAGTCTAGTCACTAGGCATGTTAAACAAGGGAGGGGTAAACCAATAAGGACTTGGAATGAAACTATAAGGAAAGAAATGATGTACTTAGGCATTAGTGAGATTATGGCAAAAGATAGGGCACAATGGCGACAAAGGATCCATATAGCCAACCCCACTATAGTGGGATAAAGACTTGAGTGTTGTTATTGTTGTATGACCATACTACACAAATCCATTTTCGCCAGTCAATCTTCAATATATGTCAGTCTTTCTTTAATATAATCATATTCAATAAATTATCTTTTTTATTTTTGTCATAATCTGTTACGGCAAAGGAGAACGACTCGACGAGCGAAGGCGCCACCAATACTTGGTGGGTTTATTCTTGGAGGCCAAAGACGACATACATGAAAAATTGAGGGCACAACGCCTTTTTATCTCTTTAGTTTTATTTACTGTTTTGCACTTTATGGGGAGTATATATCTCCCCCTCTTGTATCTTTTATTGCTCATCTTGGAAGTTTTGACTTTGTGTTGGAGCCTAGGGCTGACAAGAGGGTATCCTCTTTAGTATTTGTCAAGTAAAATTCAGATTTCTTCTCCACCGGGCCCTAATGGGTATCAATTTGGTCCGACCTTCAGTTTCCATCGGCAACGTCCTCCCTTTCTGTCTGTTCCTCACAACCTGGCGTCGCCGCCATTTCACCGCCCCTCCACTCGAGCCGTGCCTGAGCATCGCCTTGATGTGTCGAGCAGCACCTCGAGAAGCAAGCTTTCAATCTCGCCTCCTTGCATTCTGTCATGCAAGTGAATACCTCCATCCTCGCTTCCATGTAGGCCACCCCCAACGCTTGGACGACTGAGAGGTCTGTGCCTCCAACCATGCACCATTGTTGTCCCCAACATTTCCCCCTTCCGATCTGTAGATCTCGCCGCACCACCGTTGACTCCCACATCCTTGGACGCTCTGGCCATCGCCCACGCTCCTCGAACCCTAGAGGCCCCTCACTTCAACGGCTCAAATTCACTCGAGTGGATTGCCAAGGTCGAGCAGTTCCTTGGCATACAGACCACCTCGGATCACCGGAAAGTCTCCCTAATGCTCCTCACAATGGAGGACTCCACACTACACTGGATCCGTTGATTACAGAATTCCTCCCCGATCCTTTCATGGGAGAACCTCAAGACGGCGCTAGTTAAACGCTACCATCACTGCTATTCCGGTAATGTCGTGGATAACTTGTGTGCTCTCTGACATTCCTCCTCGGTGGATCAATACATTGACGACTTCATCGAGTTGTCCACCCATGTGTCTGGCCTTCTGCCGCCAGATCACTACATGAGCTTCTTCGTCCAATGTCTACAGCCCCGCATCCGCTCCCATCTCCGCACTCACCATCCTTATAACATCTCAGATGCTTTGGAGATCGCACGCTTAGTGGAGGTGGATTTTTCCATCAGATCCACTGACTGACTTTACGGGCCTCCCGCCGCCGCCAGTTCCTCATGGCGTGTTGCCTTTCTTTTGGCCGGCAACCCGCAACCCATTGCAGCAGAACCACTCCCCACGGTTCCACCTGTAATACCTATGCCGCCCCCTCAGAGCACCGGCCTCTGGTTTATAATTGTCTTTCAACTCAAGAATACAATGACTTGCGGAGTAAGGGTCTATGTTTTCACTGTAAGCAACCCTACTCGCTGACCCATGACTGCCCGCTCAAGGAATTGCGGATGTTGATGTGTGAGAATGATGATAAAATCACGACGGACGACTTCAATGCCTTAGTGTTGGAGGACCCACTACCAATTGACCTGACGCAGCAGGGCCAGCCACGGTTGGACCTATCACAATTGTCGCTCGAGAGCATCTCCGGGTCATGAACCATAAGCTATAGGGGCTTCTTCGGGGCTTCCCCGTCATACTCATGATCGACAGTGGCACAAGCCACAACTTCATATCAGCGAATCTTGTGACTCGACTGCAGCTTCCCACCGATCAGATTGCGGACTATCTCGTCCACCGGGGGGATGAGAGAAAGTCCAGGGCAGGCGGCATCTGTTACGACCTTCCATTTTTCGTGGGAACCTATAATACAACCGCAAATTTTTACGTCTTACCTCTGGGAGAGGTGGACATGATCCACGGGATTGCATGGATCCAAACTTTGGGCAATATTCATCACAATTGGGATTCCATGTGAATGACTTTCCAGTGGGCCGACCGGCCTTGCACACTCGCGGGGGATACCCCCTTACAGCGCCTTGCCGTCTTAGGATGCGGCTCAGCGTATGACTTCCGCAGATTGCAGGGCCATGTTGTGACACTTCGCCCCATCGACCTAGCTCGCACCGTCGGTCCCGGCTGCCCCGAACCCCGACCTCTCCCTTCTCTTTGATCTGTTTGCCGATGTCTTCACTTCCGTCGTGAGCTTACCCACCCCCACCACTATTCACTCTATTCCACTTCAGGAGGGCACCAGAGCGGTCTCAGTTCAGCCTTACCGATATGGCCATATTCAGAAGGACGAGATCGAGTGACTCGTATCTGACATGCTGACAATGATCTTATCCGCCCCAGTGCTAGCCCGTTTTCAAGCCCGGTCCTACTTGTGTGCAAGAAAGACGACAACTGGCGCTTCTGCGTGGATTATCGGGCACTCAACAAAGCAATCGTGCCTGCCAAATATCACATACCAGTCATCCAAGAGCTTTTGGATGAGTTAAGCAATGTCGTCTTTTTCTCCAAGATTGATCTCAAGTCTGGAAACCATCAAATCTGGATGCCTTGAATATTCACAAGACAGCGTTCCGTGCTCATGACAGGCACAATGAGTTTTTGGTCATGCCGTTTGGCCTGAACAACGACCCGACTAAATTTCAAGCGAATATGAACGACATCTTCTGCCCGGGCACTTCATAAATTTTTTTTGGTGTTCTTCAATGATATTCTTGTATATAGTCTGACCTGGCAGAAACATTTACGCCATCTAGAGTTTGTTTTGGCCACTCTGCGACGACACTCGCTAGTTGTCAACTTGAAGAAATGTGCATTTGGTTGATCGGTGAATCGGAATTGACAGTCATCTCCCACCCGTGTGACAAAAGGTGGCTACCTTGTAGAGTGAGGTGGAAGCCGACCTCACACTGCGCGCCATCATTGACTACCTACCTACTGATGCGTCCGCGTGCCCGTCGTATGCTCTGGTGGGGGGTTAGCTACTATACCAAGGTCGCATGGTGCTCTTAGCTTCATCTCCAAGCATCCCACGCTTCCTCGCAGAGTACCACGCCACACGAGCCATCAGACATGTTGGTGTCTTCCGCACTTACCACTGCATAGCTGCGGCCCTTTATTGACGGGTTTTGATGTGTCGGGTGGAGAATTACGTTGCCGCCTTTTTGGCCTGCCAACGCTCCAAATACGAGGCCACATTTCCAGGAGGCCTCTTACAACCCCTGCCTCTATCCTGGGAAATGTGGTGATGGACTACATTGCATGGCTTCCGCGTTCCTCAGGGTACGACTGCATCCTCGTGGTGGTGGACCGTCTATCCAAATACGACCACTTTCTTCCATTGAGACATCCTTTCACAACACCGCTGGTGGTCGATGCCTTCATTTCGGGGGTGGTACGCCTCCATGAATTTCCCCGCTTGATAGTTAGTGATCGTGACCCAGTTTTCATGAGTGATTTTTGGCAGTATTTATTCAAACGACAAGGAACACGGCTCTAAATAAGTTCAGCCAACCATCCGCGAACGGATGGATAATCTGAAGTTTTGATCCGCTGCCTCGAAACGTACTTATGATGCTTCACGTCGAACCTCCCACGTGATTGAAGCAAGTGGTTGGGATGGGCCGAATTCTCTTACAACACATCCTTCCACCATTCCGTTGGCATGACACCCTTCCAGACCATATAAGGCCTCCCGCCATCCACCGTCCTACAGCACCTTCCGGAGGAATGCCAAGAGGGGATAGCGAGAGATCTACTCAGAGATCACGATGAGACACTTAGATTGCTGAAGATCCATTTCCACGCGGCACATCAGAAGATGATCCACCACACCAAAAAGCATCGTCGTCATGTGTAGTTTCAGGCTGGAGGCTCAGTGTTTGTCCTTCCAGTCCTCCGTCGCACAGCGGGGCCACCTGAAATTGTCTGCCCGCTTATACGGACCTTTCAAGGTGATCGCACGTATCGGCGAAGCGACATATCGACTCCATTTCCGCCCACAACAAGATCCATCCTGTGTTTCACGTCTCACAACATAAATCGGTGGTGAGGGAGCACACGGTCGAAGACTTTTCCCATCCACCATTGGGTCGGATAGCGCCATCTTGTACCTTTCCGACATCATCTTGGGTCGCACATCCGATCAGGCAACCAGCCGTGAGCAGGTGTTAGTGATTTGGCAGCACAACCCTCAGTCAGACGCAACATGGTGGGACTGTGACGATTTTCACATGCAGTTTCCGAAATTTTTCCTTGAGGACAAGGCAACTTTTCCAGATGGATGTATTGTTACGCCGGAGCTGAATGACTTGACAAGCGAAGACGCCACCACTACATGGCGAGTTTATTCTCGGAGGCCAAAGATGACAAACATGACAAATTGAGGGAGCGTCGCCTCTTTTATCTCTTTAGTTTTATTTATTGTTTTGCCATATTACGGGGAATATATATCTCCCCCTTTTGTATCTTTATTGCTCATCTTGGAAATTTGGACTTTGTGTTAGAGCCTAGGGCCGACAAGAGGGCATCCTCTTGGGTATTTTGTCAAGTAAAATTCAGATTTCTACTCCACCAAACCCTAAGGGGTATCATAATCATTTTAGCATTCTCCTTTTTTCCATACTAAACTTAGATATTAACGAGTTTTTTATTACACGACACTCACATCCATACATCTTCAATCTAACATCGATTTTATAATTGTAGAAAAGTACACGATCAGAGAAGGAAAACCAGTAAAACCTTGTATATCCTTTTATCAGTTTGTAAATACATGTGTGAGTACAAATATACAGGGAGAGAGAGAGATCTAATACATGTTGTGGGACTAATCAACCTAGGTAGTTAAGAGGCTAAACGGGCTTTTACTAATGGGCCTTTACATATATCATTCAACACTCCCCCGCAAGCTGGAGCGTACAAATCGTAGGCACCGAGCTTGGACAAGAACTGATAGTACAGAGGTCGTGGTAAGGCCTTGGTGAGGATGTCAGCAACTTGCTCGGTAGTTGGAACATGCATTAAATCTACCTTCTTTAATTTAACCTTTTCTCGAATGAAATGACAATCAACCTCAATGTGCTTCGTCCGTTCATGGAAAACGGGATTTTTGGCAATGTGTATGGCAGCCTGACTGTCGCAGCATAGAGTGGCTGGTGCGGAAAGCTTGACTCCTAAATCATCAAGGAGACCCTCAAGCCAAGTGAGCTCAGACACAATAGCTGTCATTGAACGATACTCGGCCTCAGCGGATGAGAGGGCAACAACAAATTGTTTCTTGCTACGCCAAGTAATGAGATGTCCTCCAAAATAGGTGCAGTATCCACTTGTGGAGCGACGATCATCCAATGAACTAGCATAATCAGCGTCACAATAAGCACTCAGAGATAAGGGAGACGAAGAGGGCTTGTATACAAGTCCCTGTCCAGGAGCAGTCTTCAAGTATCAAAGAATGCGCTCAACTGCTTGGAGATGAGAGATACGTGGCCCATGCATAAATCGACTAACAAACCCAACATCAAATGATATATCAGGTCTCGTAACAGTGAGATATATCAGTTTTCCCATAAGACGACGATAATACTCGGGATTTGGAAGGAGTAGTTCAGATTCTTACGCATGAGCACAAAGCTTCTGATTACTATCCATGGGAGTGTTGGCGGGTTTGCATCCAGAATAGCCCGCATCATGCAGCAAGTCAAGACAGTACTTCCTTTGAGATAATACCAGTCCATCAGGTCGCCGAGCCACCTCGAGACCAAGAAAGTAACGAAGGCTTCCCAGGTCCTTTGTTTGAAACACAGTTGCCAGATGTTGTTTGATCATATGTATCCCTGTAAGGTCATCTCTCGTAATTAGAATATGATCAACATATACTAAGAGAATCACTGTGCCTGTTAGACGATGTCGAGTGAACAATGAGAAGTCGGCTGAACTCTGAGAGAACCCAGCCGCACTGACAGTCTGACTGAATTTTTCGAACCATGCCCGAGGCGACTGTTTGAGACCATAAAGTGACTTCTTCAGACAACAGACGAGAGACTCCTCCGTGGTCTCAAATTCGGGTGGTTGTTGCATATAGACGGTTTTCTGCAAATCCACATTAAGAAATGCATTTTTGACATCCAACTGGTGCAACTGCCAGTGCCGATGAACAGCGAGAGAGATTAACACACGAACAATATTCAGTTTGGAAATTGGAAAAAAGGTCTCATCATAATCTAGACTTTGTTGTTGAGTAAAACCACGAGCCACCAACCGAGCTTTCAAACGTTGAACCATCCCATCTGGGCCTTGTTTGAGGGCAAACACCCACTTACAACCCACACAAGTTTGTCCAGACGAAAGAGGGACAAGATCACAAGTGTGGTTTGTCCAAAGAGCAGACATTTCCTCGTCCATATCCGCTCGTCATCTCGGATGTTGGAGAACCTCCTGCACAGAAGTAGGGATAGTAATAGAGGATAAAGAAAGAGCAAACTGACGAAGGTCCGGAGAGAGGCAGTGGAACGAGACATAATTCACCAGTGGGTGTGCAGTAAGAGTAGTTATCGGATCTTCAGGCCGCAACATATCATCAGAGGAGGGCATCTCCTGTCTGGTAGTGGGGGAAGAAGGGCGACGAGTATACACACGAATGACAGGTGGTTTGTGAGGGAGAGGCGTAGTAAGAGGAGGTGGGTTTGGTGGGAGTGGTGTAGGAAGGAGAGGCGGTAGGTTGGGAGGAGTGGGGACAACCGGCCGCAGAAGGAGTGGTGGAAGGAGAGAACTAGTGGGGGGAGAATGATATAGCTGATCTTCGAGAAAGGTAACATCAGCAGAAGTAACAACCTTATGATCTTTAGGAGAGAAACAGACATAACCCTTCTGAGTACGGGAGTAACCTACAAACATATATTTTGTGCCACGAGGAGCGAGCTTGTCTGTGGACTGACCAAGAGTATGAACATAGCACACACAGCCAAATACGCGGAGAGGGAGTGAAAAGGGAGGTGTGGAGGGGAAGAGGAGGTTGAAGGGAACCACAAAGTTGAGAATGGAGGAAGGCATGCGGTTAATAAGAGAACATGCAGTAGAAACCGTGAAATTCCAGTATTTCTTGGGAACATGCATTTGAAACATGAGAGAGCGGGTAACCTCAAGGAGGTGACGATTCTTGCGTTCAGCAACACAATTTTGCTGGGAGGTATACGCACATGTTTGGTGGATGATGCCAAACTCAGCACATAGGTTGGTGAACGCATGACAAGTGTACTCACGAGCATTGTCAGAATGAAGAGTTTTCATTGTAGCGGAGAACTGGTTGCGAGTTTTAGTTATAAAGGCACGGAAAACACTCAGCAGTTCAGAGCGATCACGAAGAAGAGAGCCATGTCACTCGAGAGTAATCATCTATAAAGGTAGCAAAACAACGATAGCCAAAAACACTGGTGATTTTGTATGGTCCCCAGATATCAGAGTGAACAAGATCAAAGGGAGCAGCACTCCGAGTGGGATGAGGCGAGAATGTCGACCGATGATGTTTTCTATAGACAGGACTCACAAGAGAATTCTCGGATGGAGACATCGGGAAGAGCTTTACGGAGTATGTTTAGAGGAGGGTGTCTTAGACGACAATGCCACTCAAAAGAGCTAACAGAGGACAGAACCGTTGGAGGAGAGGGATCAAGGATGTAGAGACCATTCGAGAGATGCCCATGTCCAATGAAAAACTGCGTCTTGCGATCCTGCACAACACAAGAAGTAGAGGAGAATGTTACTGAGCAATCAAGATTGTGAGTAAGACGACTAATAGAGAGAAGGTTGAAAGAAGAGCCCAGAACATGAAGAATAGAGCGAAGAGTGATGGCGGGAGTAATGTGAATGTCGGCGGAGCCAGAGACAGGAATGGTGTCCCCACTAGCAACAGTAATAGATTTGGATGCACCGAGTCCAAGTAGAGAGATGGCTACTGTGAGGTAATATGGTGGGAGGCCCCGGAATCCAAGATCCAGAATGAACTATGGGCAAGACAAGAAAACACACCACCAGAGATGGATATCACAGAGCTTGAAGAATGATCGATCCTCCCTTGAAGTTGTTGGATTTGGAGGCGCAAGTCAGCAATGTCTTTCGTAAGGCTCTGCGTAGCTGAATGGGCAGCCATTTGCAAAGAAGATGTTGCGGCTAAGAAAACAATTTGTAGCAGCAAGGAGCAACCTTAGCGGCAGGGCCAAGTCCGTAACGGTCACGGTGGCAACACCAGCGGCCAGAGGGCCATGACCATAAAATGGAGGCCGCAACGGTTAGAGAAGATCGCAGCGGACAAGAAAGGCCAAAGACAGTCCATGCGGGTAGAGATGAGAAGCCGCCCAGACTTGAGAACAGGAGAAGCCGCACGGGCACGGTGACAACATACCAGCGGCAAGGAAGCGGCCGCCACCAACATGCGGAGACCGCAGCAGAAAGGAGAAGCCGCAACGATGAGAGAAGTCGCAGCGACCAAGCAGCGAAGAAATCGTACGAGAAGACCGCACGGTCACGGTGTCACCTGCGACAAGTAAAGAAGTCGCGACCAAGATGCGGAGCGGGTAGAGATATGAGGCAATCCCAGCGGTAAGAGACCAAGCCGCAACGGCAAGGAAGAAGCCCGTGCGACAAGCACCCCGTACTAGTCGCACTATGCGCCCAAAACACCCGACGAGATAGAGTCGCAAGGTGAAGAGAAGTAGGCGCCAAGTCCGCGCGACAAGACAAGTCTGCGACGAGAAGAGTAGGTCGAAGCAGCAATATCAGCGGGCTGACCGCGCGACGAGAAGCCAGCAGACCGTGCGACAAGGAGTCGTGCGGGTAGAAGAGAGAAGCAGCCCGCGCGGGTAGACCAAGGAAGTTGTGGACGGCAGCAGCGACAAGAAAGGAGCTCGGCAGAGAGGCAAGAAGAGCAGGTGCAGCGGTCAAGGGACAGTCCGCAACACAAGTAAGCCGCGGGAAACCGAGAGGTCGCGCGAATAAGAAGAGAAGTCCGCGCGAGAAGGAAAAGGAGGGATCCACCGTGAGGGAGCGGAAGAAGGTTATAAAAAGCCAGGGGAGAGAAGAAAAGAGAGTGGTTCCACGGAAGGAGAAGAGAAAGCGGAAAGATAGGAGAAGACCGCGAGAAGGAGAGGAGAAGAAGCCGCGCGGATATGAGGAGAAGCCGCGCGGGACAAGAGAACCGCGAGAAGGAGCGGAGGAGAAGCCGCGCGGGAAGACACAGAAACCAGAGGTTAAAAACAGCTTACACGATCAGAGAAGGAAAACCAGTAAAACCTTGTATATCCTTTTATCAGTTTGTAAATACATGTGTGAGTACAAATATATAGGGAGAGAGAGAGATCTCTAATACATGATGTGGGACTAAACATCCCAGGTAGTTAAGAGGCTAAACGAGCTTTTACTAATGGGCCTTTACATATATCATTCAATAATAATATTAATTTTTATGTGCACAACTTCATTTTAACAACTCAATGCAATTTCAAAGATGATATCTTATATCTCAGACTAAATATCTCTTTTTTTATCTTCTAACGAAATAAATTAATAATAACACCAATCACTAGAATTGCATACAATATTTGGTATTTGTTCTAACTCAGAAACAATCTATCTTGTAAAGAAAATCTCTATTAGTCAAAATATTTACTTAATTTGGTGGATATCTCATTAATTGCCTACAAAATCATACATCAAATCACCTTTATTTGAATTTCATATGTAAGAACCCTAACAACCAATATAAAAAAATAAGGACTCAATGTTGATCCTCAATATAAAACAAATGTGATTAGAAATTTTGTGATCACTCCATGACTAGTTAAAATACTAATTAGTGTGTCATCATACATATTTTAACAACCTCAACGCGCCTTTGACACATGAATTTCTTCCTTAATGAATACAAAAACAAAACTAGAAGCACTCAATCATATGTTTTTTTAAATATTAATAAAATACATATAACAAATCCTTTTTGCTCTTGTTGGAAAAGCCCGTATAACAAAGACCCAATGACCCATTCCTTTGTATTTTATTATTATTTTCTCTCCTCTCTTTAGTCCAACATCATGTATAGGACTTTCCTCTCTCTTTCTCCCTCCTATAAATATGTACTCATACTTTGTATTTGATACTTGAGAAATAACATACAAGATTCACGTTTTCCTACATGGTATCAGAGCGAGTGGTCTCCCTGTCCGACTAAAATTTTTTTTAGCAGCCTCTATCTGCGGTCTCCTCGCGGTCTCCGCGGTCTCCTCGCGGTCTCCGCGGCCTCCTTGCGGTCTGCCTTTCCCTAATCCTGCGACCTCCTCGCGGTCTTTTTTTTCTACCCGCTCTCCTGCTTGCGGTCTTTCTCACGGTCTCCGTGGCCTCCTTGCGGTCTGCCTTTCCCTCATCCCGCGACCTCCTCGCGGTCTTCTTTTTCTACCCGCTCTCCTGCTTGCGGCCTCGTTTCTTTCTCCTCCGTGGTTCCACCGTCTCTTCCCTTCTCCTCCCTCTTATAGACTTCTCCATTCTCTTACGTGGGCCCACTCCTCTTTGACCGGCGGCCTCTTCCGGTTTCTATCCGCGTGGCCTTCTGCTTCCCGCGGACTTATCTTGCACTGCGGTATTCCTGGCGGTCTCCCTTGTGGTCCCTGCGGTCTGCTGGTTCCAAGGCGTTCTCTTTCTATCCGTTGTGGGCTACCTTTTTCTATCCGTTGCGGGCTCTTTTTCTTGGTCGTGGCGTCTCTTGCTGCTGGTGCTTTGTCGTCGTGACCGCTGCAGAGTTCTCCTGTCTGCTCTGCAGTCTCCTCTTACCATTACGGACCTCCTATGACCGCTTGGCTTGTCCTCTATCCGCTGCGGTCTCTTCGTGCGGCCTGCCTCTGTCCGCTGCGGTCTCATCGAGCGGATTGTCTCTGTCCGCTGCGGTCTCTTCGCGCGGCTTGTCTCTGTCCGCTGCAGTCTCTTCACGCGGCTTGTCTCTGTCCGCTGCGTTCTCCTCGTTGCGGCCTCCTTTCCTTTCGGGCTCTGCACTTTGGTCGCGGCTTCTTTCTTGCCGCTGGTGCGACCACATCGTGACCGTGCGACCTGCGAACTTCTACCCCGGCCTTCTCCTTCTCGTCGTGACCTCTCTCTGGTCGTCGTGCCTTCGTTCTGTTCCTCCGGGCTCCGCATTTTGGTCGCGGCTTCGTCCTTGCAGCTGGTGTGTTCACACCGTTACCGTGCGGTCTCTCCTCTGTTCGCGTTGTCTCCCCTACTCGCGCGGCCTCCTCCGGGCTCCGCATTTTGGTCGCGGCTTCCTCCTTGCCGCTGGTGTGTTCACACCGTGACCGTGCGGCCTCGCCTCTGTTCGCAAGGTCTCCCCTACTCGCGCGACTCCTCTCTGTCCGGGGTTCTTGCTCGTCTGGGTTGTTCGCGTGGCCTTCTTCTTCTGTTCGCTGGTCTTCTCGCCTAGCAGTTGTTTGTCTACATAGATTCTTCTTCTGACTCTCGGGGACGAGGCCGAGGTGGCCGGATACGACTTAAGTGTTCCTTCTGCGGCAAGGACGGGCACCTTGAAGCTATGTGCTATCGCAATCATGGTCGTCCTCCTCGTCCGCTGGCCTCTGTTGTTGTCACCGACTCCTCTACCCCTCGTACTAACCTTGACGAGGTTCGCCTTCAGCTCCAGCATCTCCAGGGCCTGCTCAGCCGCCCGCCTGCCTCGGTTGCCTTCACTGCCTCCATCTCCAATGAAGGTATCTCCTGCCTCTCCACTGGTATGCGATGGATTGTGGATTCTGGTGTCACTCATCACATCACCTCTGTTCGACCGCCTCAGTACTTGTCCTCTCCACATCCAAAGTACATTACTGTGGCCAATGGAGGCAGCTGTCCCTGTCTCTGGCTGTGCTGATATTCCTCTCACCTCCTCGCCTTCCCTGCGCTCGGTTCTTCATGTTCCGGGCTCTCCATTCAGTTTACTTTCTGTTGCTCGCCTCATTGCTGACTTACATTACTCTGTGACATTTACTTCTTCTTCTTTTTTGATACATGATCAACAGACGCGGACTATCATTGGTGGGGGGCGACTACAGAACGGGTTCTACCTTCTTGATGACTCTCCTACTCTCCTCGCATCTGTCTCCTCCGAGGATTGGCATCGGCGTCTTGGTCATGCTCCTCTCCCTGTCCTCCAGAAGGCTCTCCCCGATATCTCACTTCCTGCTTTTCAGTGTGAAACATGTATTTTTGGCAAACAACCTCATTCATCTTTTTCATCTCATTGTACTCAGAGCTCTGCTCCTTTTGTTTTGGTACACTCCGATATATGGGGTCCGTACAAGATTCCTAGTATTTCTGGCTACCGTTATTTTCTTACTTTTATAGATGACTATTCCCGCATGACATGGTTGTATCTCCTTTGTGATCGTTCTGAGCTTCCCCGCATATTCCGGGCCTTCTTGCTTGAGACTCGCACTCAATTCTCTGTGCCCATCAAAACTCTTCGCACTGATAATGCGCGCGAGTACACTGGCCATGATTTCGCGACCATCTGCTCTGAGTTTGGGGTCATTCACCAAACGTCTTGTGCTTATACCCTCAGCAGAACGGTGTCGCGGAGCGTAAAAATCGTCATCTCCTTGATGTGGCTCGCTCTCTTATGCTTCAAATGCGAGTCTAAACCCTATTGGAACTTTGCCCTTTCCACGACCTATTTTCTCATCAACCGTCTCCCGTCCTCCGTCCTCCACAATAATATTCCGTTCAGCCTCCTATTTCCCTCCACTCTGGCCTTCTCTCTTACTCCCCGCATCTTTGGGTGTACGTGCTACGTTCACACCCTAGGCCCGTCTACGGACAAGTTGGATCCCTGTGCGGTCAAATATGTCTTTGTGGGCTATTCGCGCACTCAAAAGTGCTACGTGTGCTATTCGCCCATTACCCGCAAGGTGACTATTTCTGCTGATGTCACCTTCCGGGAGGATCTTCCTTTCTTCTCTGCTCCGGATCCAGCACCTTTTCCTGAGCCCGTCGTGCGCCCTGTCATACCTGTTCATCCAGCACCTGTTCCCGATCCAGCACCTTTTCCGGATCCAGCACCTGTTCCTGAGCCCGTCGTGCACCTTTCTCCACCATCTCTCCCTCCTGCCCAGCCTCCAGCTCTTCCCAAGCCGCCTGTCATCCAGGTCTATTCTCGCTGCTCTTCTCGTCCCGTTGCCTTGCTACAGTCGGCTTCAACCTCTGACGCTCCGCGACCTGCTGCTCCGGCTCCAGTCTCCACTGCTCAACTCATGGCGAATTATGTCTCTCTTCATCGCCTCTCCCCGCCACTTCGTCACTTTGCCAGATCATTATCCTCTATTTCTGTGCCTAATTCTGTGCATGAGGCACTTCAACATCCCAGCTGGCGGGCCGCTATGGAAGAAGAAATGTCGGCTCTTTGGGCTAACCAAACTTGGGTCCTCGTCCCTTTACCTTCCGGTCAGACACCCGTTGGGTGTAAGTGGGTTTTTGTCATCAAACACGCTCCTGATGGCACCATTGACCGTCTGAAGGCCCGCCTGGTGGCTCGTGGCTTCACTCAACAACAGGGCCTTGACTATGAGGAAACCTTCTCTCCGGTGGCCAAGCTCAACACCGTTCGCATCCTTCTCTCAGTGGTCGTGCATCGCCACTGGCCCCTTCATCAACTGGATATCAAGAATGCGTTCCTGAATGACGATCTTCAGGAAACCGTCTACATGCACCAACCTCTCAGGTTTGAGACCATGGGGGAGTCTCGTGTGTGTCTTTTGAAGAAACTATGGTCTCAAACAATCCCCTCGGGCGTGATTTGACAAGTTCAGTAAGGTTATTCGGGACATGGGTTTCACTCGGAGCTCAGCAGACTTCTCCCTATTTACTCGACACCGGGCAACAGGAATTGTTCTTCTGTTAGTTTATGTTGATGACATCCTACTTACTGGAGATGACTCGAAGGGGATTCAAGCGGTCAAAGAACACCTTAACACCGTGTTTCAGACAAAAACCTGGGGCATATTCGCTACTTCCTCGGTCTTGAGGTCGCAAGACGTCCGGATGGACTTGTCCTCTCCCAACGGAAGTATTGTCTTGACCTCCTCAAAGACGCTGGCCAGTCCGGATGCAAGCCGGCAATTACTCTGATGGATGCAAATCACAAGCTATGTGCTCATGCTTCTGATGCTGATCTGCTTCTCCAAAACTCGGAATACTATCGACGCCTTGTGGGAAAATTGATCTACCTAACGGTCACAAGGCCGGATATATCGTTCGCTATTGGGATTGTCAGTCGGTTCATGCATGCTCCCCGAGTCTCTCATTTTCAAGCTGTTGAACGTATTCTTCGATACCTTAAAACAGCTCCGGGTCAAGGACTGGTTTACAAAGCCTCCACCACTATTCCAACATTGGTTGCATATTCAGATGCCGATTATGCTGGCTCTTTGGACGATCGGCGATCAACCAGTGGTTTTTGTGCATATTTTGGAGGTCATCTCATTACATGGAAAAGTAAGAAACAAGCAGTGGTTGTTCGATCTTCAGCGGAAGCAGAATACCGATCGATGACATCAGTTGTCTCAGAACTCACATGGCTTGAAAGCCTCCTTGCTGATCTGGGGGTGAAACTTCCCTATTCTGCTGTTCTATTTTGTGACAGTCAAGCGGCCATACACATAACAAAGAATCCAGTCTTCCACAAACGCACGAAATATATCGAAGTAGACTGTCATTTTATTCGGGAGAAAGTTCAAATGAAGAAACTAGACTTAAAGCATGTTTCGGGCTCTGATCAAGTTGCTGATATTCTCACAAAGGCTTTATCGAGTACCTTATTTTATCAGTGTCTGTCCAAGCTGGGTGCATATGACTTGTACGCTCCAGCTTGCGGGGGAGTGTTGGAAAAGCCCATATAACAAAGGCCCAATGGCCCATTCCTTAGTATTTTATTATTATTATTTTCTCTCCTCTCTTTAGTCCCACATCGTGTATAGTACTTTTCTCTCTCTTTCTCCCTCCTATAAATATGTACTCATACTTTGTATTTGATACTTGAGAAATTACATACAAGGTTCACGTTTTCCTACAGCTCTATTATCTTCACTAACTTAAAACAACAATCATAGCAATTAATGCATCTAACTTAAAACAACAATCATAGCTTCTTATATCTGAAGTCAAACACAAACATAAGGGTGATGCGACAACATAACATAAATAAGACCAAGTTCTATTTTTTCCGGCACTATGATATTCCGCATGAATTATAGAAATTAATAGCTGAACATAACAATTTAAAACCAATTTTCAAAAAAAAATTATTGAAACCTAAGAGCCAGGCCCTCTAATGGTATTGATGGGGATCATGGATAATGGATGGGCCGGCACTCATCACAACTTGTTAGGGTCTACGATGCAGGATGCATAGTTAGGCTTGTCGTTGGACGATCTGAGTCCATGGTCGCATTCAAAGAGACGACATGTATTTCTAGCAAGGTTGTCAGGATCGCGATCCGAATCATAGGATCCTACGATCCAGATTTTGTAAATCGATCCTAATTTTGTAAAGCGATCCTCGATCCGACCTTACTATCTGATCCGATCCTACCTCAAAACGATCTCATCTAGGATCTCGATCCTGACAACCTTGATTTCTGGGTGATTTTGTTGTATTTTTTATTTGCATGTATTTCATGTATTGTTGTATCAAAAGATAAAGGACGCCCCTAGTAGGCTCTGTGCCCATAAATAGGGATCAAATAGTAGATTTTTGGAGATGGCGGAATTTGGAGAAGACTCGCAATCTTCCCACAATACCGATTGCGTGGACACTTGGTGCCGAAACAAAGGTAACTACTTTTTACTAACCACCTCACTTACCATAATTACCCACCACTCAATAACAACTCAATAACCGCCAAAAATACGGCTCCTTCCCCTACTTAAAATCCATATAACTACTTCCTCCACTAATAACCACACACAACTACCCCCTTAACCACTCATTCTCACTAGATCAACACAATAACCACCAGCAATTTCCCCTATCTAGCGATTAATCAACCAACCCACTCAAATTCCTACACAAACCGAAACCCCTCTCATTCATGTTAGCAATCAGTGCATAATTCACCGCTCCCTCCCCTGAAGACCCTCTCCTATTCTAATTTTGTCACAAATATAATCGAGCAGAAAGCAATAAGAGAATGCAGATCATCCGTTCTATATTCGATGACACCTTCGATGACCCGATGCAGTTTTGAATGGTGACAGGAGCGCATTTGGGAGCCGCCATAAATATTTATGTAACCAGTAATTAATGATAAAGTTGAAGCTCCCCAGCCCGGCGCTCGACCTGCTTACGTCGCTCAAATCACACCCCACCCACCCACCCCGCTTTTATAGACTTCCGATCCGCCGGTGTTCTCTCTGACACCTGCTTGGACTCGCCGATTCCTTCTGCTATGGGACTAGCTGATACGTCTACCCCTAGACTCGTTGAGGCCTGGTATCCTCCAACACAACAAATCGACTCCTTTCATTTGATCGTGATATCACCGACTCTTGCTGTAGAACTCGCTGAGTATCGTTCAATGACGTCTATCGTTTTTGAAATCACTTGGCTAGAGAGTTTCTTATTGAAATGGTGTTGATCTCCCCACTCCGACCATCCTCTACTGTGATAATCAAGTTGTCATCCATATCGCCGAGAATCCAACTTTTTCACTAATGCACCAAGTATATTGAAGTAAATTGTTGTGACAACACAACCTTCACAAGATCAAAGATGTCTTTTTGGAACAAGTGATGTAGTTATGTTGGAACTCCATAGTTAAACGTGCTTTTGTGTGAGTAGTCCTAGGATATGTGACCTCTTGGGAAGTGCTCGTAGGCCACTAGTGAAAAAGGGCAAAGTCATGCAGTTCAACTCACTATGGGCTGAGATGAATCAAAACAGACAATACTTATGATATTGAGAGTGTTGAGTCATTACAAATGATATCAGAGCTAGAACTCCTGCAAAACAATATATCGTTCAAGAACGGACTGAGCGGAAGTTGGTGGACCTGTAATATCCTGAATCCGAGACGGAGAGGAGTGCTTTGGGGGCAGTGAAGCCCAGATAAAGCAGCTCCCGACAGAAATCTAAGATGACAGACTTCTAAGTGAAATGAGGTGCATAAACGAACCAAATATCACATTGGAATTGGATGAAAATTTGTTGGGCTTAAGTAATACTTCAGATCATCAAATATCACATACGATTTTTCGAAGTAAGTGGTGGAGTTGCGTTGGAAACTTCATAGTTAAGCGTGCTCCGGTGGGAGTAATCCTAAGATGGGTGACCTCCAGGAAAGTGCTCGTAGGCTACCTATAAAAAATGGCAAAATCGTGTTGTTCAGCTTAGCATGGGTTGAGATGAAGCAAAACAGACAATACTTATGTTATTGTGAGAGTTGGGTCGTTACAATTGTGACTTTATCCAAGAGAAGATTCAACACCGCATAATTGATCAGCGACATGTTCTCACTGCCGATCAAATCTATGATATCTTCAATAAGGACTTGCCTCGAGCCCTCTACCGACAGTTCATTTCCAAGCTTGGCACCGACAATATATACGCTCCAGCTTTTGGGGGAGTATAAAAGAAATATTTGTGTAAAAGCCAGTATATAAAGGCCGACTTCCTCGGCCAATTAGGAGATCCTTCTCTTGTACAGATTAGTCATATATATCATGCAAGCTAATATATCATGCAAACGAGAAGTTTGAACATTGCTCGCATGGTGGTAGGTGTTGTGAGAAGCACAAGGCATGCCATACCTTTGAAGCAGCTGGAAGTAGTCCTCAAGGTTCTCAGGCTTAGTCACCCTAAAAACCACCGAAAGTGGGGGCAATGAAAATGAACCAAGTTTAAAAACAGCAGCCAGGGAGGATATTTCTTCTCTAGCATTGGCAAGGGTGGTGAACCGCATAGTGTTGCTTATAACCAAAATGCTTTGGAGGGCACTAATGACATCTTTTGTTCTAATGTACGATCTACCAAATATATCGATCGTGATGCTGACAGTGATGATGTTGGCATTGGAACAATATTCTTATGGATTCATAACCGGGAAAGCTGGACTCTAGCTGCCTTACTAAAAAGTTTTGCAACATAGATGCACGCATAAAGTCAGTCCAGATCATGAATAGGGAGGATGCAACTTGGGAAGATTACGCAGTGCTGAAGAAGGCTTACACCTCATTTGATCCTTGAGGACAGGGATCTTAAAAAGGAAGGGACATTGTTATGTACCATTTTTTATTATATGCATTAATTTGAATTCAGTTTACACAGTAAGTATCCTTCAGTTGTAATGCATGTATGACCGTCTGAGTAATACCTGTAATTTCAGTTATGTTTGTGTCCAGGAAAAGGTCTTGTAACTGATATGTACTTGTTGGGGAATATATTGATTGCTCGGCCACTGAATGTTATGTTCTTTGTTCTACCCTGCCTTCCCTTCCAAAACTTCTCATATTCCTAATTTCTCAGAATTTTTGATAGATTCATGTCCAGCCTCACACCTTAGAGAATTAGGTATGCATCGGTTCCTCAATCCTACCGACTCCCAATAACCCCTTCCGCCAACCCAATTACTCACCCAGAACCTCCCATCTTTCCCCTTCTTAGTCCTGAGATACACGCCATCATAATTATTTTCCCTGAATTTGACTTGGCCGCCTTCTTATGTAATTTCGTGTATCAAATTTTACTTTTCAGTTTATTTGGGTGGAAAAGATATGTTTATGGATGTTAGTTTGTATGTGTTTCCTGAGATGGTGTACTAAAGTTTAATGCAAATCAGAAAGTTGTTTATTTGTCTACATAATTATTGGGGTTGTTTGTTGTTATTCATCAATTGCATATCTACATTTGCATGCGCATTACATTTGTAATGTTTCGGTCTATTGTGGGTGCGTTGTAGGTCTGCAGTCCAGTGACCCCAACCCATCTCCATGGATCTGATTGGCCGCAACCGTTAATTCCAATGGCGGGTTGTTGAGGCTAGGGCTAAAACCCCAAACCTCCTAGATAAAGGAGCCCTAAACTGGTCCTCATCACTAATTGAGTTGCACTTTTTATGTAACGCATCAACCTACTATGGGTGCGCTACAGATCTACAGACCAGTGATCCCAACCCATCTTCATGGATCTGATTGGCCGCAATTGCTAATTCCAATGGCGGGTTGTTGAGGCTGGGGCTTGAATCCCAGACCTCCTAGATAAGGGAGCTCTAAACTAGTCCTCATCGCCAATTGAAGCAGCTTAAAGCTCCCTTATCTAGGAGGTTTGGGGTTTAATCCCCAGCTTTAACAACCCGCCATTGGAATTAACGGATGCGGCCAATCGGATCCATGGAGATGGGTTAGGGTCACTGGTATGCAGACCAGTAGTGCACCCACAGTAGACCGGAGCATAAAAACATCATTCCTAGGCCTTCACGACATTCCACTAGAGTTTTACCTTTCATGCGAAGCAACTTAGCATTCCAATCCAACATATAGTTTATTCTCTCCTTTTTGCAGTATCACATCAACTTCACATCAAGAAAAAAGAAGACGTCCAACGCGCGCACACAAGGATTCCGGCTCGCTAGAATTCTCTTAACTTCAAGTTGGTAACCTTTAAAATACAATAAATGGAAAAGACATAATTAAATTTTGCTATTGGATCTAGCTTAGGTTGAGTTTTTATTAGTCTACAATGTAAGCGCCAATCAAACATATTTTCTCTAGTATTTTTAAGCAACCTTCGGTTCCACAACAAACTGTCATGGCATCAAGCAATTGATAAGAAACAGAGGAGACCGGCATCAAAATCATTTTTTTTTCAAAACAAATTTTGGCCTTGCTAGGCTTGATCCCAGCAGCCAAAAGATTGCAGATCTTGGCCAGAATTATTGTATGGTGCATTTTATGGTAAAGAGGGCATACTCCATCTCTGATAAAGAAATTTCTCATCATTTTCAGCCAAAATCTATTGTTTTATTTTTATGTTTACAGCCATAATTTAGCGACCAAGGACTAGATCTTGCTGGATATGACAACATAAATACTTTTGTTACAAGCCATCACACCGTTATCATTAGAGGTCTTTTATGTTATAAGTCGTTGCGGTCGTTATTGCTTCTACCCATCTCCTAAGCAATCAAGGACTAGATCTCGTTGGATATGGAAGCAAAAATATTGCAGTTGTTAGACCATCACGCCATTAACATTAGAAATCTTTTATGTTGAGGTTCAGACTTTGTATTATCTCCAGCACCATCTCCATCTCAAAGTATTTCACATGTTATGGGTAGACATGTAACAACTTGATATCAGAGTTTCTACGTCTACCTTCGCCAACACCGCAAAGAGGGCCCTCGTTAGCCGTCCCTTACTGAAACAAACTACTTTACCTTAGTTTTCCATCAATCCGTTGCCAAAAAATCAGAAGGTAAATGGGGTAGAAATTTTCTTCCAACCCACTCCCTTCTAGCCTCAGATAGACGGAGTTTACACATCCGCCCACTCGATCCGAACGAATGAGAGCCTGAACATGGCCATCCACTCAATTGCTTGCAGGGACGATTTGTGGCTTCGGTAGATTGAAGTGGACTTCTAATTCTCCGCCTGAGGGCACACTGCTTCTCCCTTGCACAGAGTCTGCTTACCATCGCCAACAAAACCCGTTATTTCTCCGTCTTCACCCCAATGTAACACACTGTCCACTTTTTCCCTTTTTTCGAGAAAAGTGCTTTGTTTTCATTTCTATTTAGGGAAGAATAGTTTGATAAATTTGATTTAATTCAAATTTAAAAGAAAGAAGGGGCAAACTTTTTTTGATTAATTACTTTGATACTAAGTAATTATTAAAAAATATGAGCTGCCTCGATCCACAACTAAACGCCGGTAACCTCCGAGAGTCATGCACAACTGCTAGTATATAAAAATAATTTTGTTTTACTTTGATAAGAATTATTAATTAAAATAAATTTAAATATAATTTATAAATTAACTATTATTATGTACATCATTAATTAATATTATACAATAAAGTATATTAATTTATACAGAGATGTATAAATAATAAAATCAAAAATATTGAAGGAGAATAATGTGATTACAACAATTGATGAAATCTCTTCCCTCAACTTTGAGGGTGAATCTCCTCCCTCATCTCTTCCCTAAACAGTATTTTTAGAAAAAGTGGTTGAAAGTTTTTGATCTACAACTTTCATGTTGACCACTTTTTCTAAAAAAATTTTCAAAAGGGAAAGGTCCGCGCAAAAAAAAAAATTCGTAATATTTGAACCCCCTTCGCGCCTTTTGGACCCCCTAAACAGCATTTTTAAAAAGGAAAAGATCTACAACTTTCATGTTGACCACTTTTTCTAAAAAATGGGGTGCTTTTTCCGTATTTCACTGAGACGCGCTGCGCGTTTTTGCTCTCTCTTATATATGGTATACATAATAATTAAATATGAGACCCAATATTTGAAACTCTCATCATATAAAATCTGAATATAAAACATAAACCGACATGTCCCAACCATCCAACAACTGTAATCTTGATTTCAGCTATGTTATTAATAAAAAAATCTTCGTCAAATATACTGCTCAATAATTTGAAAAAAAAAATAGACATGAAACAAATAAGTAGTTATGAAACTAATGTTTTCTTGGGCATAACTTATAATAATGCAAATACATAAGCTACAACATACAACCTCTACCCACAAAGTTTGATGATGATCATTATGTCTTCATGATTAAATTGCATTTTTATTTATTATTATGATCATGTCTTCCAAATAATTGAGATAAGAGAACATTGAAGACACTAAAACTATAGACTACAATATATTCAAATAATACATTTTCAGGATATAAATTAATTATATATTTTATTATAAAATTGGAGTAATAAAATATCATATCATATAACATAGACATTATATTTCTCAGGGGTTAATGTGAGACCTTAAAGCAGGGATATGTTATTATCTTATACTGTAGTGGCCGAATGACTCTTTCACTTCCAATAGTGCCAAAGAATTTTGTGGGCTGTCAAGAAAAAATCTATTGTGCTTAATAGGTTCTTTAGATATTCCATAAAAATTGGCATGGTGCCACAATACATTTGCATATGATAGAAAAGTATAATTACACAAAACTAAATCTACTGACCATGTTTTGAATTGGTGCCATCAAAAATTAATCGTAAATGATAGTTTATTCCGTGCTCAATACAAATCTTTAAACTAAATCAAAGGTATCAAAATACTCGATAATATATCTAAAACTAATAAGAACACATGAAATAACATACAAATAAGCTTGAAAGAATAGCTTGAAGAACATCAATATTTATTCCTATAGTCATCCAAGGCACATTATGTTTTTAGAACCTCTTCACTACAGCTACCAACAATCTACTTTGCACTTATTTTCCACAACATCATCTCCAATGATGTAGACACTAATGCGCATAAAACACAATCAATACATCACTAGTTGTAACATAAAAACCAAGCAAATTGCTATGAGCACTAAAAATTAAGAGATTGACAATTTTAAATAGGAACAATTAAGAATGCTCTTGTAGTTTTTGGAATAAATAACAGCATTGGAACAAAAATCTGCAAGGCTTGAAGTTACCTAAGAGCAACCTCTTTCCGAACAACGTAGCGAATCTTCTTATCAAAATTTCGCTCTTTCCTCTTCTCCCGGAATCTCATCAAAGAAGCAACTCTATGAGGAAGAGTCGACCTTTGCTAAACATCCAAAGAATACACAGATAATCCCTCCAAAATAAATAAAAAAACCACAAGCTAATTCCTCTTCTCCAAAACAAAACTGATTTAGCAATACCTTACTGCTTAAATTTGAAGTTGAAGGGAATGTGGCCAAGCTGCTAGAGATTTCCCGTCCTCCTAACAATAGAAGCACTGCCTGAACCTGTTAGTTAAAGAAAACCACCGAAATTACAGTTATTATTTTGCGGAAAAATGTTCCTGTAGATTACAGTGAGAGAGGGGGTGAACCTTTTCCGGGGATACAGAATCGAACACATAAACCTCGCCCTGGAAAGAGAGAGTGAGCTGGTTGCTGCCTCCATGGGGAACTATCATTCCCTGTGGATCACCCGGATGACCTGGATCACTCGGATCCGACGGTCCATCTTGCTCCATCATGCCGTCCTGCTCTACATTCATTCTCTGCGTCGCGCCTCCTCCATCGTTCTCGTCTTGATCCCGCGCATAGTTCAAGATCCCATGCCCATCGGAGCCTGGCGACGGCATCGAGGCGAAAACCTGGTGACCGGCGGTCAAATCCTTGCGGGGGTGGCCCGGCGGGTAGGCGCATATCAACCGCAATATTCACTTCCGGGGATGGATTAGGGTTCTCGTTCATCGCGCCGGGAATTTCAAATTCAAGCCAGGAGTATGAAAATCAAGTCGAACCAGTTGAATTGAATGAGGAAGAGTAGATCGCCGGAGTTGGAGCAACGATCGATGAATAACCGTCTCGGATCATGGTGTTTTGGAGAAGTTCGAAGGTGGTGTGGAGAGAGAAAGAGGGAGAGTAGAGTGAGAAATCGAAAGAACGAAGAGTCCGAAGCCGTGCGGCAGAGAGCGACGTCTGTGCATTTGGAAGATTGGTGGGGGGAGGGAGGAGACTCCATATCGCATAAAATTGTTTGTGATTGGCTCATGGAGCGAACGGTTCTGATTTAGTCAGACAAAAGCTTTGTCCCACCCGAGCGAACGGTTCTGATTTAGTCGGACAAAAGGTTTGTCCCACCCGAGCGAACGGTTCTGATTTAGTCGGACAAAAGCCTCCCTCCCCTACTTTGCTTTTAATGCTACTTTGAGCACAAAGCTTTTCGGAGGAATCCAACCGGGCTCCTTCCGAGATCTAGAACCGGGTGAGAGGAGTTGTTGCCGCGTGGAGCTATTAAGGGGCGCGATTTAGAGAGAGGAAAATCTAAAAAGGTAAAGGGCGTGGCGAACTCTGTTTCATATGGGCTCAAAAGTAAGTTCATTACTCGAGTAATCAGTTAGGTCAGGAGCCTGACAATGCTCATGGTCCTGCATCAATGAGAAGCCTGCAAAGGAGGTGGGGCCCGCACATTTATGGCTTGTGGCATACACTTTTGTGCGGGGCCCGCGCATTTTGGGGCTTCTCATTGGCTCTCCAAACCATGCTCATGATCAGGCTACTGACCCAAAAAAATTTCGCATTACTCACCGCGTGAGCACGATTTCATAAGCATATCTGACATACATTTCAACATCTCCTTTTCATCATGTTTTTGACGCTCTATCAGATTTCATCTCGCACGGTGAGAGAAACGCACCTAAATATCTCTCCTACTTGTGTGGGATCAACGACAGTCAAGTGCTTATTGAATATTGAGTCACATACGTCTGTACAATTGATTTATGATTGGTGACGCTGGGAATTTTTCAATTATCAAGTAAATATTTAATTTTGGCACTTCGCACTCTCAGTCTTTAACATTACTTTTTGCATTCTCATAATTGAATATTTAAGATGCAGAATAATACTAAGTTTTTTTGGGATGCAAAGTATCAAAAATAATTACTTATGATGTAATGTGCAAAAATCTCCTAATTGAAAGATGATTAGTATCAAAGTCGCATTGATTTAAGTTCTATATAAAAATTTGAATTTGGTCCAAATACACAAAATTGCAACAATTGGTGGTATTGTTGGCTTGCATACAACAACAAACCTTGATACAATCATATGAAACTATCTAAACTTTAAATACCGCAAAATACGAAATATTCAAATTCACTTGAAATATAGCGGCGAGAAACATGAGTGGTGTTGTCGGCATGCCTACACACCGGATTATTAGTTGGTTGAGATTATAACCAAAGATCTTGCTTAGAGGAATCTCATGATTAAGCGTCTGTTTGGCACTGCGGTGGCGATCGCGAATGTGATGCTTGTGAACTGTTGTTCGTGAACGAACAATCTCACCTAAAAAACTCCATCAACTTCAAGGCGGCCGTCACAACTGTTGTCATGTCAACCATATACTCTATCATGGTGGCATTTTTGCCCAAACTCATCGGAGCAAAAATACCGCGTCAAACAGAGCCTGAATGACGATAACATAACCTTCTTGGTAGAATTAATATGCAATAGTAGATTATAATCAAAGTACTCAGAAGGAAACTTGGGATGAAGAGATTATACCATAAGTTATGTAAGAGGGATCTCAAACAGGGTTCAAATGAGCGAGCTTCCCAAAAATCATTTTGCATGACTCGAGCTTAATATTACGGGCTGCTAGTTCAAGACGCAAACATGATCATGGATAAATGCGCGAATTGCACAATAAGCCACATGTTGAGGCGATAAAACTTCAAATAGGTCAAAGAATTGGGTGTGGGAGAACCCTGGGTACAAATATGACTTCATACTCAAGATGCTCATATACAAGGGGAGCATGTCAAGTATATAACATAAGTGTAGCCCTGATATTCTATGGCGCGGAAGGATGCAGAAGTCTGAAAAAAATCTTGAAAATGACATGAGATTCTAGAATAATATGGAGTCTTCCAGAAAATTCTAGAATCGTGTAGAATGTTCTAGAATATTGTGAAATTGTGTAGATATTTTTAGAATATTTTAGACGAGTGTAGAATATTCTATAAAAATGTGGAATCTTCTAGATAACTCTACGTATGTGTAGAGGTATCTCGAATGATGTAAAGTTTTGTAGAAGTTAAGAGTAATCTAGAATACTCTATAGTACTCTAGATTGTTGTAGAATAGTATGGAAGCTTTTACATAGTCATGAGACGAGTGTAGAGTGGTTTAGAAAAGTCTAGAGTAGAGAGTTTCTACAGTCTTCCCTTAGTTAGAGGAACATCCCGGAGGTCGACTCGCGACGATATGTTTTGAAGAGTGACACGGGGCTTGTCCTGGAGGGTGGAGCGCCTTCAGGAGAATGAAGCGTGATTTGGATAGCTGCGTGCGGGGGGGGGGGGGGGGGCTCTGGAGAGCTAAGCGACTTCAGGAGGGGGAGCACCTACTGGTGAGCGAAACGCGAGGGCGCTCTCGGGAGCGGAGCGTGGGGGCGTGCACTGGAGATGCGAGCGGGCGAAGGGGGCTAGAGCGGTGTGAGCATCTTTATGAGAATTGAGTGTAGGGGCGCGTGCTGAAGCAGTGTGTTCACTAGAGAGATGTGTTCACTGGAGCAGTATATTCACTGGGATGGGCACCGGATCGGCGCAATCATTGTAACAACATGCTCACTAGAGCAGACACCTGAGCGATGTGTTCACTGCAAGGTTGTCAGGATCCCGATCCGGATCATAGGATCTTACGATCCTACGATCCAGATGTTGTAAATCGGTCCTGATTTTGTAAAGCGATCCTCGATCTGAACCTACTATCCAATCCGATCCTACCTCAAAATGATCTCATCTAGGATCTCGATCCTGACAACCTTGGTTCACTGTAGTTGTATTTTCATTAGGCAGACAAGTTCACTGAAGCGGGCACCAGAGCGATGTGTTCATTGTAGTTGTCTGTTCACTAAAGCGACACTGGAGCGGCGTGTTCACTGTATTCGTGTGTTCACTAGAACATCATGTTCACTGGAGCGGGCACCGAAGAGGTCACTGGAGCGACGTGTTCATCATAGTTGTGTGTACATTGTAACCGCGTGTTCACTAGAGTGGTACATTCACTGGAGTGGGAACCGAAGCGACGCGTTCACTGAAACTATGTGTTCACTAGAATGACAAGTTCAATGAAGCAAGCACCAGAGCACAACACAGAGGCACACGCTGGAAAGGAGTGCCTGAGGGCGCGCTCATGAGCAAAGTGCGCAGAGGAGCGTACAAGAGAGTGGAGCGCATGGGGGCGCACCGGAGAGTTGTGCTTGTGTGCATGCTCGGGAGAATAACATGAGGGTGCTAGTAGGCTTTCATCGGAGGTTTTTCGGTGTCGCACACGAGCGCAGGATCTGTACTTTTTTCAATTACCAGCTCCTTCAAATGAATATTATGCCCCATTTTATAAATTTTTAAGTGGAGCGCACAAATAATTTTGTCCATTTAATTATTTGATGGACGAATGGGAGCTCTTGGTTTATGTCCCTCGGTTCACTGATTTTGATTGCCAGGCAACTTTGTCCCTAGCCGGATTTAGGCAGCCCGATCAGGTTCGCCGGAGTAGCGGTGGCCAGAAAAATGAAAGTGCTCAGAACTTGATGAAAATTCAGGGAAGCTTCTCTCACTGCAACGAGTCCAACGGTGGCGGCAATTTTTCAATTGAAGGTTCGGAGCTCTGGTAATCGCAGGCGAAAGGATATTTGGGCGAAATAATCGCTCCCCAAAAACTCCACTAAAATCCTCGATTAAATAGCCTATGTTGTAGTTCTTTTCGAGTGCAATTTGATGTCGCTTTTGGATCGAAGTTTTGTTAAGCGGTTGAAAAGTTATGAGTTCTCAAAGGTCCAATCTCAAGCCATCATTAATGGTGGTTTTGAACCTCCACAAGCCGTTCGGCCGCCGATTGGCAGCCGTAAAGAGGAGCGGTGGCGACGGCGGTCGCCTCCCTCTTTCACTTTCTCACGTTTGGGCTAGGCCCTAGCGTGAGGAAGGAGGAGACTAGGGCCGGTCCGGGTTGCTTCCTCCACGATTCAAACTAGGGGTTGTTTGAAAGGTCAAACAAACTCGAAATCACGCGAAATTGTGTCGTTGGAATCATCTTGTCCAGCCGGCCAAGGTCATTGTCTTGTTGGTCCAATCCGACCACTTTTATAAAACTAGCATAAAATGGATAAATTGGCGCGCACCTACATACACTTAGGCAAACAAGTGTAAAAATGTGGTCCACATTGCCCAACATGCTCAGTGTGCATAGTGTGCCCGTCGTGCCCATCAAGCCCACTTACTAGGTAACCATCATACAGTAGCATAGCATCGTTGGAACATACGAAGGATTCTGAAATACTGAAGCTTATCAGAATAGCCAGAGGCACATAGGACACTGTCCTTATTTTGCCCCTCGGAGTTGATATCTCGGTGCACAGGTTGCAGCGGCCTATCTTCCAAGATTCAACAAACTCATTACATGAAGTCTGCACAAACAGCTGTAAGATCTGAGACAACTATCTCAGGGTGCCTAGAAATGGAAGAGTTCAAAACTAACCTAAACTTGCATGTCTAACATGATCAGTGTAATCAAATATAACTAGTGTATTTCATAGCTGACATAACGCGCATAACTGATGCAACCAAAGTGTGCTTGACATGCCAAATGTACATGACATAAAGTGGCATAGAACGGGATAGCGTAAACCGGCTTGCCCAACGTGACACCTTCCCTATCATGTTTAATGTGCCTGATGAACCAACATAAGCAGCATAACTTAACATGACTAACGCAATAAGGATGCATAGCATACTGCTGCATACCTAAATTTGAGTTCAATAACCGTTGCCGCCTGTGTTCAACCCGTGGTGCACCGTTATTATTTTCTTTCCTCTATTTCCCTGCAATACGTATTAGGTTTGTATCACATATATACTACAGCTCCTGGAGTTATGAAGGAATCTTTGGACACAAATTGTTCACATATTGAGAATGGGAGCGAACTCTATGAGTTCGAATCTCATGTTGTTCCTTAATAGGTCAGTGGTAGAGCTGTTGACTGTTAACTGACTGACCCATCTCACTCAAACTTGACTGGATACAGACCGACATTAACTACTATGCATAACCTATATATATGTCATATATTCATTAATCTATATGAGAAAACATTTCAAACCATAGTTGTATACAGTTTCATGATTCAGGGTAAAGATAACAAAATCCCTTAAAACAATATTTTCTCCTCATCCTCATCAACTTCTAAACAGGAATGACAGCAGCCCAACGACACGTATCAGGCTCGAAAAGCTCTTTGAGAACTCATGTAGTCTTTACGCACAACTCAAATCCCGCAATGCAAGACCAACAACTCTGTCATGGCGGTAATCTTATCTTACTTGATGCCACGACTCAAATTATGTTCGAACTCACGAAAGATGGAAGAAATTATGCCTCCGGAAAGTCAGTAAATGGCGGAGCTTCTATTTGGTCAAGACTCAAGAACTGCTTGAATTTTTTGATGGATCTCCAACTTTGTGAGCACTGATCTCACTTAAAAAGTTATTTTATAAATGAAGAAAACTTTCAAAAAGAGGTGACTTACAAGTGCAGATCGTCGTACTCCAATCTAATCGCAATAGTTATTTTCCCAAAATAGTGTTTAGGCCAAAACGCTGCCACAAGCATGCATATGTGGTCAAGCGTTAGCATTCACGAATGTCTAAACCCCATAAAGTGAAATTTGGGCCAAAAAGTTGCCACACCCGTCTCAAGTGCATTCACTAACCACGGTTTCACACTGACATCACTCAAACTTCACATATTTCTCAAACAGAACCAAAGTGAGAATCCTTGTCATAAACACTAATCAAGATGGCAAGAAGTTTAAAGAATTGGACAATGAGCAATTGAAGCTTGCTAAAAATGAGTGCTTGAACTTTGAGTAGGATTTAGCTTTGAAAAGGCTAGGGTAAGTAGATTTGAGAGAGGTGAAGAGCTTCTATACATAGAGAGGAGGAAAGGGTAGGGGAGGATGGAGGAGGTGGTGAAATAACAGTGAGGAAAGGACTGATGTGAAGAAAAAAACTCAAACTTCATTCATTGAAATCCCAATTCCAGGCAATTGAGTGACCCGCACTTGAAATTTGGACAAATGAAAGATCAGAGACCATGATCTAGAGAGAAAAAAAATCATGCAGCTGAAATAGATTCAGTTTATCAAGGGCTAAATTTGGACAAATCAAAGATCGGAGTGATGATCAAGTGACCAAAATTTGAATTCAAGATAATAGCTAGATAAAAAGTAATCACAGATCAAAAACCAATGACTACTGTTATAAATACCAAGAAAGAACTTCATTTCTTTGATGAACTGATACAACACTAAGGAAGTATATAGGAGGGCTTAGGATGTTCCAAATTAAGATCTGAAAGAATGGACAAATTTTTAATAAATTCAGTACAAAAAAGGGATCAATTGGATCTCTAGAGATACCATGATTGACTGATCTAAGCATTGATGATCGAGGGTCCGTTTGGCACGGCGGTGGTAGTCATGAACACGGTAGTTATGAACCACCGTTAGTGAACACCTGATCTCACCTAAGGAACTTCATCCACTTGATGTTCAAAATTAGGTTTTTTGTGGCGTCCATAACCATTATCATGTTGAACGCATATTTTATGACGTTGGTGTTGTTGTCCAAACTCATCGGAGCAAAAACGCCGCACCAAACGGACCCCGAGTCACCAAAAATTGGATTTAAGATAAAAGACAGATCAAAGTATACAGCAAGAACAATGTTATAAATATCAAGAATTTCATTCATAAATATCTTACCAGTAGTCTGCACATGAGCATACACCCTGCTTAAAATGATGGAACCGTTGTCTATCTCTCACCACTATCTCACGCCCGAAAACTTTGGATAAAATCTTGGCTGCGTCATGACAATCACCGCATATTCTAAGATTTTTCATTATCCTCACCGGTACTGGTGGATCGATATTGATGAGACCAAATGCAATAGCTAGCTTCTCGCTATGCCGATAAACCGAAGATTCCTTCTCTTCCATCTCAATGTCGAAAGCAACTTCAGTAGTCTTTGCTTCATATCCTTCAATCTTCAATCTCCTCGCCATCTCATTTAACATATCTTCAATTTCTTCCATTTTTGGATGAGAACTGTCGCCCGATAAGAACTCGTGAACAGCGCCACGAGCTTCGATTATACTACACCCAGGCATCTTCACCACCCTTCTTTGCTTCATGTCGCTCCTGACCTCCATTAAATCGTCCCATTTCCCCTTCGAAGCATATATGTTCGAGAGAAGCACGTGGAATCCATCATGCTTGGGCTCAAACTCGATGAGCTTCCTTCCCACCCTCTCTCCTATTTCAGTGTCACCGTGCTTTTTGCAAGCACCGAGCAACGCACCCCAGGTCGAAGGGTCGGGAGCAACAGGCATGTCGTCAATGAGCTTCTCTGCTTCGCCAAGCAGGCCGGCACGCCCTAAAAGATCGACCATGCAACCGTAATGCTTAACATTTGGTTCTAGATTGTACATCCGCTTCATCAAATCAAAATATTCTCGCCCTTCGTCAACCAACCCTCCGTGACGACATGCTCCTAGAACTCCAACAAAGGTGACCTCATTAGGAAGCACACCATGCCTCTCCATCTCCGCGAACTTTTTGAGTGCTTCTTTGAAGAAGCCATTCATAGCCAAGCCTAGAATCATAGCATTCCATGTCGAAACACTCTTCTCCTCCATCTCATCAAAAACTAACATTGCACTTTCTCTACAACCACACTTCATGTACATGTCTACCATGGTTGTACCCAGAAACACATTGAGTTGATATGAATGTTTCCTTATATAGGCATGAACCCACTTACCTTGTTCAAGGGCAGATAAGTTGGTGCAAGCTGAAACAATGCTGACCAATGTAGTTTCATCGGGCTTAACTCCTAAAGTTTGCATCTCTTGGAACAAAGACAATGTATCAGTGAAAAATCCATGTTGGGTGAAGCCTGAAATCATGGTGCTCCACGAAACCAAATCCTTTTGAGGCATAACGTTGAAGAAATCACGTGCTTTATCAACGAAACCACACTTCAAGTAGCCAGAAATCATTATATTCCAAGATATTTGATCTTTGTCACATGAATCAAACAACATTTGGGCAGTGGTGATCTCACTACATGAACAATACATATGAATCAATGAATTCTGTAAAATGACGTATGACTGAATCCCAGTTCTAATGATCAACCCGTGAACAGATTCTCCGTTCTTCGTAGCTTGCAATGAAGCGCACGAGGAAAGCACGGTGACAAGCGCAACCTCATCGATGCGAACCCCACGAATTCTCATCAGATAAAACAACTCCAGTGACTCTCTAAACATCTCACTTTGCTCATAACAGCTTATCATAGCAGTCCAAGAGACAACGTCTCTGCTAGTCATTTCATCGAACAGAGTTCGAGCGTCATCGAAACGCTTGTTTTTCCCAAGCAAGGCAATCATTGAATTTGAAGCAATTGTGTTCCGCTCAGGCATATTGTCGAACAAGCGAACTGCTTCATCCACATCACCTATCTGCACATAGGCTGCCAAAATTGAATTCCAGGAAACAGAATCTAACACGGGACTTCGATCGAACAATAACCGAGCATCTTCCAAATGCCCGCAAACAGAGTACATATTGATCAAAGTATTGAGAACAAAGACATCAGACTGAAATCCAAAATTTAAAATTTGGGCATGGATCTGCAAACCTTCTGGTGCAGAAAACTGCAAAGCGCAAGCTTGGAGAAGAATCGGGTAGGTGTAGTTATCTGGAACTGAATCAGACTTCAGCATCAATTTATAGAGGGGAAGACAGCATTGAGGAAGATTTCTTTGGACATGGGATCTCATAACAGTGTTCCAGGAGAAGGGATTTGGGCTCTCGACCTGGCGGAGAAGGCGGCGAGAGTACTCGAGATCAAGAAATGAGCAGGTTGTGGAGAAGGAGAGAAGGCGGGATGCGGCATAAGAATCATTAATGAAGCTTGAAACAGTCATCTGAGAGTGGATTTGAAGGAAATTTTTGAGCTTCTGGCAATTCGATAGGCGGTGTTCAAGGATGGAAAGGTTAATGGAGACTACTGGATTTCGAGCTGTGAGTGATTTCAGAGACGGGGCGAGCAGTTTTCGCCCATTAGTAAGATAAGGATCGAACAGCATTCGAAATGGTGGAATTTGAATGCTGAATATTCACGGCATTGAGGCCAAAGATCAAACGGTTGCCGGCGTTGAGTTCAACTCAGGTCGCCGGCGGCGAGAACGGGGAGCTTTTCAGCCCGTGAACGCCCAACCTTACCTGAGGGGCTTCGTGAAATTTTATGTTCAAAAATACTTTTGTGCAAATATGGCGCGCCAAAGAGAACCTTAATATGATTTTTTTTTTATTTAATTTACTGATATTATTAAATATTGCATTTTTAAATTATTTTCAGATGAAATAAGATGCATTCACAATGGACTAAATAAATGACATTTTGATTTTTGAATCTATTCACATTTGAGGATATTAGTTTTGTCTCTCAAAATTGCAAATTGTGCTCTACACTAGTGAAGAGGTTATTGAACCGGAGTTCATGCGGTCATACTGCTTGACCGGTGAAAATAAGTAAGCCTTAGGTTTCGTTTGGGGCGGCGGCGAGAACCGGCATCTGAGAAGGGAGGCTGGGACTGGAGCTGGGGGCCAGGAGTTGGAGACGGAGCATTCGACGGAGTTTTTCGCTTCACTGCAGGAGCAAACGCTACAAACGCCCGACGTTTGTTTTTCCATCATGCAGCAGCGGTTGCTCTCACACCGGGATAAAAACGCCGCCCCAAACGAACCCTTGGGCTTTGTTTGTCGTGGAGCTTTTGCTCCAGTGAGTTAGGTCAAAAACACTGCCACTATGAAATTCATGTTTAGCATGACAATGATTATGACTGCCACCCAAAAAAATTAGTATTGAACACAAAAGTGCATGAAGTTTCTTAGGCGGGAGCTCGTCATAACCACGTTCATGACCACCACTATCGTGTCAATTGAAGCCTTAATTTTGTGGCCCATGTAGCGAGTAATTATTCGAGGTCCTTGTTCATGTTATAATGACAAGCACAAAACTTTTAGAACCGGCTCCCGATCCAAATTTTCTTTCAAGTAGATCATTTCAAACTCCTAGGAGATCACACGAAAAAAAAGGAGCGAAGTAGGAAATCAAAATGATCTCCTGGGAGGTAGTAGCACTATTCCTCGTGATAATTCTTTATAAATATTATGAGAAAGAGCACATTGGTTCGATTTTATTAATCTTATGAAAACATAATTTTAATTACAGTCATATCTCTTTGGTACCACAAATCACTTTATTTTTTTTAAAAAACTATTTCTTATATATTTTGATGGAACAGTTTATGAAATTTTAATCAAACGATAATATATTAATTTAATAGTTCTAAAATGTAAAAACGACCATTAATATGAAGACTTCATTTATATATAATTATAAATATCTTTCATTCGGGTTTTTAAAAAAACATATTACTACTTTCAGTGCTCTCAACAAGTTATTCACAGCAATAAAAATATAAAATTTGCCTTTATTTTTTAAAAAAGAATGAATAATATATAAGATACAGTATAAATTAAATTCCTTTAATATTTTGTTAAACTCAATTTTTTTTCACGAAATATTTTTAAAAAAATCATTGGAAAACACTTCATCCGAAATTACATGAATGAATATTACAACAACCACTATAAATATTGCAACTAATTGAACAACATTCGCAGTTCAGTTAAACCGCATTTCCTGCGAACGACAGTTCCTCCTGATCACCAGTTGCAGGTCTTGATCTGAACTTTGGAATTCTGGGAGGATTTTCCACCCTTGTCCTTGTAAGAATTTCGAGATGAAATGGCCCTCCGGCCACCCCGAGCGGCATTCATGGTACTTCGCCTCAGCTTATTCAGTCGCTCGTTTAGAACAGCGTCCCCGCTGTCGGAGTCGGAGCAATCCTCAGAGCCTTGAGTTTCCTGAAACAAATGAATTAAGTGTGCTTAGAACTGATACACAACTCTATCCTTTGAAATTACAAAAGCTCTCATGTAAATTTCCATTTCATAGCAACCATGCATGAATATTGCTCTGAGCAAATTAAAAATTCTTCCCAATGAGGGACTATTATGCTTGTTGTGCCTCCAATTCTTGAATATTGGAATTTGGAGGTGGTGGTTTTTCAGCTCTCTATTCATATTATCAGAGGCTGCTAGCATAGCATTCTCATTTAGAATCATTTGTATTCTTCTCTTATTAAGCATATCAAGAGCCTCGCCGGCTTCTTAAAATTTATTCTTGATATCAAGAGATTTGAAAATCATGGAGAATGGTTAGTTCTGAGATTTAGTCTGCCAACTTATGCTGAGATTTTGCTAGAAGTGGATGGGTTGTCTTCATTTTCACTACAGCTTTTCTTCTCCTCCTGCCGAGACTTGCTAGAAGTGGATGGCTTGTCTTCATTTTCACTCTCAGTTTCACTCCAGCTTTCTTCTCCTGCTGAGACTTGCTAGAAGTGGATGGCTTGTCTTCATTTTCACTCTCAGTTTCACTCCAGCTTTTCTTCTCCTGCTGCTGAGACTTGCTAAAAGTGGATGGCTTGTCTTCATTTTCACTCTCAGTTTCACTCCAGCTTTTCTTCTCCTTCTGCTGAGACCTGCTAGAAGTGGATGGCTTGTCTTCATTTTCACTCTCAGTTTCACTCCAGCTTTTCTTCTCCTGCTGCTGAGACCTGCTAGAAGTGGATGGCTTGTCTTCATTTTCACTCTCAGTTTCACTCCAGCTTTTCTTCTCCTCCTGCTGAGACTTGCTAGAAGTGGATGGCTTGTCTTCATTTTCACTCTCAGTTTCACTCCAGCTTTTCTTCTCCTGCTGCTGAGACCTGCTAGAAGTGGATGGCTTCTCTTCATTTTCACTCTCAGTTTCACTCCACCTTTTCTTCTCCTCCTGCTGAGACTTGCTAGAAGTGGATGGCTTGTCTTCATTTTCACTCTCAGTTTCACTCCAGCTTTTCTTCTCCTTCTGCTGAGACTTGCTAGAAGTGGATGGCTTGTTTTCATTTTCACTCTCAGTTTCACCCCAGCTTTTCTTCTCCTTCTGCTGAGATTTGCTAGAAGTGGATGGCTTGTCTTCATTTTCACTCTCAGTTTCACTCCAGCTTTTCTTCTCCTCCTGCTGAGACTTGCTAGAAGTGGATGGCTTGTCTTCATTTTCACTCTCAGTTTCACTCCAGCTTTTCTTCTCCTCCTGCTGAGACTTGCTAGAAGTGGATGGCTTGTCTTCATTTTCACTCTCAGTTTCACTCCAGCTTTTCTTCTCCTGCTGCTGAGACTTGCTAGAAGTGGATGGCTTGTCTTCATTTTCTCTCTCAGTTTCACTCCAGCTTTTCTTCTCCTGCTGCTGAGACTTGCTAGAAGTGGATGGCTTGTCTTCATTTTCTCTCTCAGTTTCACTCCAGCTTTTCTTCTCCTGCTGCTGAGACTTGCTAGAAGTGGATGGCTTGTCTTCATTTTCACTCTCAGTTTCACTCCAGCTTTTCTTCTCCTCCTGCTGAGACTTGCTAGAAGTGGATGGCTTGTCTTCATTTTCACTCCAGCTTTTCTTCTCCTCCTGCTGAGACTTGCTAGAAGTGGATGGCTTGTCTTCAGTTTCACTCCAGCTTTTCTTCTCCTCCTGCTGAGACTTGCTAGAAGTGGATGGCTTGTCTTCATTTTCACACTCAGCTTGACTCCAGCTTTTCTTCTCTTTCTGCTGAGACTTGCTAGAAGTGGATGGCTTGTCTTCAGTTTCACTCCAGCTTTTCTTCTCCTCCTGCTGAGACTTGCTAGAAGTGGATGGCTTGTCTTCATTTTCACACTCAGCTTGACTCCAGCTTTTCTTCTCTTTCTGCTGAGACTTGCTAGAAGTGGATGGCTTGTCTTCATTTTCACTCCAGCTTTTCACCTCCTCCTGGAGGTTATCCTTATCTCCTGCCATGGGCTACTCCAGCAAGGTTGTAGAACTCAGTTGTACGCTCAACTTCAATCTTATATTCATATTTATGATGTTATGCAATTCATGTTTCTTCACTTTCCTATGGTCGCATGATAATAATTCATTACGTAAGGGTTAATTATCAGAACCTCCATCAGAGTTTGCAAAAGTATAGGTTGCAGGTTAGGGTGGGCACCCCCTCTATTATACTCGCCATGCGGCCGAGCGAGGGACCCACCCACAGCTTAACAGGCCCGCGGGCCGTGCAACCCTAACCACTGGCCCCACCTATTCTCAGCGGGGCTGGTTGTTTATGCCAGGTCTCGAACCCGGCATCCTAGATAAGAAAGCCTTAACGCTGCCTCTCATCACCGTTAAGGCTTTCTTATCTAGGATGCCGGGTTCGAGACCTGGCATCAACAACCAGCCCCGCTGAGAACAGGTGGGGCCAGTGGTTGGGGTTGCACGGCCCGCGGGCCTGTTAAGCTGTGGGTGGGTCCCTCGCTCGGCCGCATGGCGAGTATAATAGAGGGGGTGCCCACCCTAACATAAAAGTGCACTTTTATGTTACGGACAGGCTACCCCCCTATTATCCTCGCTAAGCGGCCGAGCGGGGGACCCACCGTAATGCTTAACAGGCCCGTGGGCCGTACACCCCAACCACTGGCGGCGACCAGTTTAATTGTTGTTGGTTGTTGTGGCGAGGATTCGAACCCCTGCCACCTTGATAAGGCGCTTTCAACACTTCCCTCCGGCTCAGTTGGTGATGAGGGAAGGCGTTAAGTCCTTCTTATCAAGGGTGCCGGGTTCGAAGCCTGGCATCAACAACCAGCCCCGCTGAGAACAAGTGGGGCCAGTGATTGGGGTGTACGGCCCGCGGGCCTGTTAAGCATTACGGTGGGTCCCCCGCTCGGCCTCATGGCGAGGATAATAGGGGGGTAGCCTGTCCGTAACATAAAAGTGCACTTTTATGTTACGGACAGGCTATCCCCCTATTATCCTCGCAATGCGGCCGAGCGGGGGACCCACCGTAATGCTTAACAGGCCCGCGGGCCGTACACCCCAACCACTGGCGGCAACCGGTTTAATTGTTGTTGGTTGTTGTGGCGAGGATTCGAACCGCCGCGGCTCAGTTGGTGATGAGGGAAGTGTTGAATTCTTCTTATCAAGGTGGCGGGGGTTCGAATCCTCGCCACAACAACCAGCGGCAATTAAACTGGTTGCCGCCAGTTGTTGCGGCCCGCGGGCCTGTTAAGCATTACGGTGGGTCCCCCGCTCGGTCGCATGGCGAGGATAATAGGGGGGTAGCCTGTCCGTAACATTGCACTCCTCTATCTTTTGTATTACAAATCTCTCATATAAGTTTACATTTCATAACATACATGCACAAAATCCCACCCACCCCCGGTGCTTTCATCCCGACTTATTTTTGTGCATGCATGTTATGAAATGTAAACTTATAGAGGATATTTTTGTAATATCAAAAGATAGAGGGGTGCAGCTTGTACTTTTGCAAATGGAGGCCCCGATAAATAATCCAGTAAATAAATGAAGGAAATGTTTGATGGTGATAATAAATAAATTTAAGGCAAGCAGCTAGTGTCTGCAGTCATGTTCATGAAGAAACAGCAATGTATTTGGATTTTTCGAGAAACATCAACTCTTACAACAAACGGCATCTCAATGCTTAAGAATTCTGCTGGGGATTCATAAACCATAATGTAAAGCCAATTGAGCAAACAACAGCGAACTATCAATCTTAGGGTCAGTTGGGCACGGCGTTTGCAGTCTTGAACGCGGTAGTTACGAACGATCGTTCGTGAATGCGCAGCCTCGTCTAAGAAACTCCATCCACTTTTTATGTTCAAAATTAAAAAAAAAATCTTGGTGGCAGTCATAACTGTTGTTATGTCAAACACATTTTATGACGGTGGCGTTTTTGTCCAAACTCATTGGAGCAACCGGACCATTGTTACTGTTGTTATGTCAAACACATTTTATGACGGTGGCGTTTTTGTCCAAACTCATTGGAGCAACCGGACCATTGTTCTTATGCAATGGTTAAGGAATGAATTGCTCAATTAAGTATCAAATGTTCATTAAGAACAAGGGAAGATGCAAAAAACAATGTCACCTTTTCTAGTGTAGCCCCAGAATCATTGATAGTGCTGGCCTGAGACATTGCAGCAGGATCTTCCAATGTATCGGTCACACCATTAATTGAGCTTGAGTCAACCTGCATAAAAAGAGCGCGGAAATTTCTAGTGAATAATGTTACTACTCTATGATTACATAAGACAAAAATGAGAAAATGATCAAATTATCTCCCAAGTATGTATGATGTAATTACCATGGTAAAAAAAAGACTTTTTCCGCAAATGTTGTTACTAAGATTAATAGAATATTTTGATTCTTACAAAAAACAGTGGGTTATATCTTATTGAGGCTAGGAAAAAATAAATTTTATGATTAATTTGGGGTGTGTGCATCACATGAGCATTTCTGTTAGTTTTTGACAACTAGATAGATGTGAGAATAATAATTGTCAAGTTCGATTCACTTCAGAGATCACATTGGAGAGAAGAGTAGTCTCGTGTCATAATAAATACATTACAAATAGTAGGGGGTTGGGTTTGGTCATTTACTCTATATGAATAAATAAATACGGAACCATAAGACACAATTCATTAAAGAGAACACTACCTTGTTTTCCAAATCCAAGGAATGTAAAGTACTAGTTACAGTAGCACTGCCATCACTCTCTAGTTCAGCTTCAAAAGCAGAATCTTCATCACCAGAGCTAACAGAATCCTGCTCATCCCCCACAATAAACTGGAAAAATAGCACAACCAAATTTAGGCAAAAGAAACATTTTTTTCGTGAGCAAAGAAAATTAAAAAGAGAGTAAATATCATAGAGTTCCATGAGAATTAGAGAGTGCTTTGATTAGAACCCCTCATTTTGATACTTCAAATATAAGATTCTTTCATGATGTTTGTTCAAGTTAGTAAAAAAACCAAAATATCCTGACATTTTCACTCCAATTTCTTCACTTGTGATTCTGAGGATGAGATTTTGCTCGTTAACTTAATATCATTAAATTTAAACAAAAAAGTAATTCTGCATATGCTAAATTAACATAAGGTTTAACACTGATATCAAAAGAAGGACCGCCATGCTTGACACTAAGGAGGCCATTCAGGGGGACACCACACCCCATATCATCGCAATGGAAGAGGGGCCCAATTCTGTTGGTAAGCTTCAAGACGAGGCATTGGTACAGTTATATCTTGAGGACTATTTTGGATAAGGTATTTTAGCTTGGGATTGTGTGCGAATAAGGAAAAGAAGACCGAAAAATTGGACTAACAGAATTTTATTATCCAAAAAATGTAATGTTTACAAAGGTATGACCCCTTTTTATAGAATGGAGGAGAGAGGAGAGATTACAAATAAACAATGTGGGACTAATAATTACAGGAATAAGAAACTATACAAGCCACACAAGTCGCGCAGTTAGACTAACGGCCCGACAACCACAATGAAGAGAAGACAACCCGACATTGTCTTCAAGTCGCATGTGTCAAGCCGCCAGACCGCCCGATCACCAATCAGCAACAACCAGCTAGCAAACCGCTGGAGAGAAACCGCCAGACCGTGGGTCTTCAAGTCGCCAGGGGCAGACCGTTACACCGTCCGGTCTCCAAGCCGCCTGGGGCAGATCGCCAGACCGCCCAGACATCATACATCAACACTCCCCCTCAAGCTAGAGCATATATATCAATCATGCACAGCTTGTTGCAAATGTGAAAAAAAGGAAGCAGACAAAGGCTTGGTGAAGATATCTGCTAACTCGTTGTCGGAGGTAACGAAAGGAGTACAGATCTGTTTCTTCAAAATCTCTTCCCGAATAAAATGGCAGTCGACTTCAATGTGCTTTGTCATCTCATGGAAGACCAGATTTTTAGAGATATATATAGCGGCCTTATTGTCGCAAAACATAGGTAGAGGATGGTTGTAAACCTCTCCTAAGTCAAGCATGAGAGCCCGCAATCACTTTAATTCACATGTGGTCGACGCCATACTTCGATATTTTGTTTATGCACTAGACCTGGAGACGACCGACTGTTTCTTGCTCTTCCAGCTCACAAGGTTTCCCCCTACAAATGTGCAAAAGCCTGATGTGGACTTGCGATCTCCTTTGTCATCAACATAGCTAGAATCCGAGTATGTTTCAACCTTCAAATGACCATTCTTTTGAAACAGTAGTCCTTTACCTGGCGCCGCTTTAACATATTCCAATATCCTCAGAGCAGACTGCAAATGGCACTCCCTAGGAGCTTGCATGAATTGGCTAACCTTGCCTACAGCGTAGGAGATGTCGGGTTTGCTATCGTGAGATAAATGAGTTTTCCGACCAGACGTATGTACCTCGTAACATCAGATAGAGGAGGCGAGTCATCTGTCCAGGTTTTATCTTCTCCAGTAGTCATAGGGCATCGGGCAGGTTTAGCCCCAATCAACCATGTCTCTTTAAGAAGATCAAGAGCATACTTACGTTGGGACAGGACCAAGGAGTTGGGCTTTCGAGAGATTTCTATCCCCAGAAAGTATTTTGGGAAACCCATATCCTTCGTGACCAGGTGTTGGCGGAGATGTTTCTTTGTCAAAGCTATCCCAGCATGGTCATCTCCAGTGAGAAGAATATCATCCATATATACGACAAGAACCACCAGACTCAGGGAGGTTTTCCGAATGAACAATGAGTGAACGGCGGAACTCCTGGTAAAACCCACGGTCGCCACAATGTCACTAAACTTATCAAACCAAGCCCGAGGGCTTTGCTTTAGGCCATAGATGGCTTTCTTTAGCCGACATACCTGTGTCTCCCCCGGAGCAACATACCCAGGAGGTTGCTCCATGTAGACATCTTCCTGAAGATCACCGTAGAGAAAAACATTTTTGACATCTAGTTGGGAAATTGGTCAATAACCTGTTGACGGCAACAGAGAGGAGAACCCGAATAGTGTTGAGACGAGCAACGGGAGAGAAGGTGTCAAAATAATCAATACCATAAGTCTAAGTGAAGCCTTTGGCGATAAGACGGGCCTTGTAACGATCCACACTGCCGTCTGGACTAAACTTCACAACAAAGACACACCGACAACCAACAACATCGGTGCCCAACGGAGGAGGAACAAGGGTCCATGTACCCCGCCCAGTGAGGGTTGCAATTTCCTCATCCATAGCTGCCTTCCAATGAGGAATAGCAAGAGCTTCCTGGTAGGTGCGGGGAGTGACAGAGATCGCCAATGCAAAATTCCTGCAAGGAGTAAGACGAGAATAGGAAATAACAGCAGCTAGCGAGTGTTGGGTACATGTCCGCACCCCTTTGCGAAGAGCAATGAAAAGATTCAGGTCGGCGTGTTCCTCAGTTTCCTGTGCATCCGTGTCAGAGAGAGCTGGCCCGAGAGTAGAGAGACGGTTGCGGAGAAGAGGAAGACAGCGGAGGCGGAGAGAGGGGAGGAGACGGAGGGCACAACGGAGGAGATATCTCGGTAGGTGTAGACGGGACGGAGGGGACAGTAGGAGCAGGAACATCAAGAAGAAAGGAGCAGTGGTGAGAGAAGTAGGACGCATTTTCGAAGAAGGTTACGTCTGCGGAGACGAACGGCTTGCAAAGAACGGGGTCAAAAAAACAATAGCCTTTCTGAGTGGTAGAGTAACCCAGAAAGACACATTTGGTGGCACGTGGGGAGAGTTTGTCACGGGTAGCGGAGGAAGCGTGCACAAAAGCCGTGCACAAAGGGAGAGGAAACGAATTCTTGCCCGGATAGAGAATGGAGAAGGAGGTTTGACCGGGGAGAACCGTGGAGGGAATGCGATTGACGAGATAGCAGGAGATGAGAACGTCATAGCCCCAATAGGAGCGAGGAGTCTGCATTTGTGTCATCAGAGTACGAGCGACATCAATGAGATGACGGTTTTTGCGTTCCGCCACACAATTTTGATGTGAGGTATAGCCACTAGTTTGATGAACAATTTTGATGTAGCGGAGGAGGTGCACAAAATAGACGGATAGAGAATGGAGAAGGAGGTTTGACAGCTAGTGACGAGATTGATACGAGCGAACAACGGTTTTTGCGTTCCAATTTTGATGTGAGGTATTTTACATACAGAAAGAAGAAAAATCATGACTAAGTCATTCCTTTGCATTATCAGAGCGAAAGATTTTAATAGAAACATTAAACTGAGTCTTAATCATAAAATAAAAGGATGTCCATACAGAGAATAATTCAGAACAATCTTTTAAAAGATACACCCAAGTACAGCGGGAGAAATCGTCAATAAAGGTTACAAAATATGAACTACCCCGACCTATGATGAGGATAAGATCCACGACCTTGCTTCGGTGGGAAGGAGGAGTGGTGATGTTTGTCAAGCTGACATGCATCACAGTTGAGAGGAGGACTCTGCGGAGGAAGCTGGGGCAGAAGCTGACGAAGAAGTCGTGGAGGAGCATGACCAAGGCGAAGGTGCCACTGGAGAAGATCAGTAGAAGAAGAGGAGAAGGCGGACATAGCGGACACGTTGTCGAGGAAGTAGAGGCCGCCACCCTCAATCCCAGTAGCAATCGTCCGTTGGGAGCCCGGATCATGAAAAGAACAAGAAATATGAGTGAATGTGACGGAACACTGTAGTTGCTTGCACAGAGAAGTAACAGATAATAAATTTCAAGGAAACTTGGGCACGTAGAGGGTATCCGCCAAGCGAAGAGATGGAGTGACTTGAACCACTCCCATCCCATTGACCGGTGAGGGAGAACCGTCCGCAATAAAGACCGGGGGCAACCGATCATGTGTTTTTAAGAGAGAAAAACACTGAGAATTACCGGTCATATGATTTATAGCACCAGAGTCGATCAGTCATTTACCTTGAGTAACTACAAGGGCACTAGCTGAAGACGTGACCACTGAGGCGGATTACTTTGAGGAGGAGGTGGAAGCGTCCCCAGTGAGTCAAAGATGAGGATGCTTCTTCCAGTAGCAATCAACCGTGTGGCCGGTGCGGCCACAGTGAGAGCAGAGAAAGCGGGAAGGGCCTCGCTCGCCGGATTGATGGTTGCGGCCACCAGAGCCACTCCGTTGAGTCTGGTGAGCATAGTGGTCCGGTAGAGGAGGGGAGGATAACAACGAACGTTGTAGCAGAGAGGTAACCGCGGAAATGCGGGCAACAGTGGCATCCAAGGTGGGAGAATCCGCCTCGATAAGGATCTGTTGACAGATCATGTCATAAGACTCAGGAAGTCGTAGAAGATAGCACATAACCAGAAGCTCCTGGAAGTGTTTGTGTTGCTCAGCCAGATCCGCAGAGAAGGGGTGATTCTGGAGAATCTCGGCTCCGAGAGCCTGAACCTGTTGGTAAGCAGCGACAGGAGACATGGAGGGACGAGCAAAGAGGTCCGCATACATAGTATAGATGCGAGACGTCTGAGCCCCCTAGAGAGCGGCAAGATGAAGCCAAGCAGCCTTGACCGTTTCATCATGACAGATAACGGGGAGGCCCTCATCAGAAAGGCTCTTAGCCAGCCAAGTGCGAACAAGGGCGTTATTAGCGTCCCAATCATCAAAGAGAGCGGAGTCTCGAGGAGGGGGGTCATCAGTGAGATGATGGTGTTTGCATTGTGAGGGGAGAAGAAATGTGAAGGAGACACTCCGGTCCGGATAGTTGGGACCGATGAGTTTGGAAACGGTGCCAAAGTTGCCCGAAGGAGTAGGAGTAAGAGGGGGAGGAGGAGGGTGGGCCACGGGAGTAGTAGTGGTAGAGGTATCAGAGAGGGTCATAGAAGATAAGAGAGTAGAAAACAGAGGAGACCGCGCGAACAGAAGAGACAGGCCGCGCGAACAGAGAGAAGAGACAAGGTCGCAGCAAATAAGAGCAGGGCGCGGCTAGACAAACAGGTTGCGGCAAGAAGAACAAGTCGTGGCGAGAAGAAGAGGACGCGGCGACTAGGAATAGGTCGCGGCGAGAAGAACAGGTCGCGGCGAGAAAAACAGGCAAACGGAAAGGTCACGCACACAAAGGGCAACGACCAGGATGAGAAAGAAGCCGCGCGAACAGAGCGCAAACAGGAGGGAAAAGCAAGTCGCGAAGACAGGTCGCGAGAAGAAGGAACAAGCCGCGAGAACAGGTCGCGAGAAGACAGGTCGCGCGGTCAGAGGAAGCTCACAGAATCAGGAGGAAAAGATCGAGTCCTCTGATACCATGTGCGAATAAGGAAAAGAAGACCGAAAAATTGAACTAACAGAATTTTATTATCCAAAAAATGTAATGTTTACAAAGGTATGACCTCCTTTTTATAGAATGAAGGAGAGAGGAGATATTACAAATAAGCAATGTGAGACTAATAATTACAAGAATAAGAAACTATACAAGCCGCACAAGTCGTGCGGTTAGACTAACCGCCCGGCAACCACAATGAAAAGAAGACAACCCGACACTATCTTCAAGTCGCCTGTGTCAAGCCGCCAGACCGCCCCGTCACCAATCAGCAACAACCAACTAGCAAACCGCTGGAGAGAAACCGCCAGACCGCGCGGTCTTCAAGTCACCAGGGGCAGAACGCCAGACCGCCCGGTCTTCAAGCCGCCTGGGGCAGATCGCCAGACCGCCTAGACACCATACATCAACAGATTGTATCCCATATATAATGGGATATTGTATGAGCTTTAGGGTATTTTTAGGCTTTTGGAACTCGACATGTACCGGCCCTTGACTTGGCATGAGAGTTGCAACTCTCATTAGTTTCGTCTACAGTGAATCTTCCATTAACGTGAATCTTGCTCGCGAAAGCATACTACTTAATCCAATCTCGGTTCGTTATCAATGTCACTATAAGTTGTGAGAATTCAACTGCATGCTCGCCGTCCTCAACCTCAGTTGTCGTCAATGATCTCTACTTGCTGAAGCCGCGATGTACACCAACCTTTCGTCCAAACGCAGCTAATAGCCATCCTTCGCAGTGGAGTCCCAATCAATCTTTCTTTCTCCATTCCGCAGTCGCTCGACTCAAATTTCCGCGCCAAAGCAGTTTATGCCCCTGAACCAATCTATGGTGAATCGTGTTGACGAAGATGAATGTCTCCTTGAATCTTTTTCTTCCCAGATAGGGAAGGAATTGTCCCAAAGCAGATATTTTTCACTTCTTAATTCTTATTACACAAACAAAACCCATCAACGAGCAAGACACCCCCTCGCCTCCATCTGTCACCGCCACAATCCCTTGTCTGATTTAGAAGGCCCTCCTCCAATCCACTTCCCAGTAGCCATCGACTACCCCAGCACCAATGTCTCGATGCCTCGAGATCCCTATCTTTGAAAGGACCAATTTTATGAGTTGGATAATACAGACAGAGAAGTTCTTTGAATAACAAGCAATGCCAGAAGGTCATAAATTTCCTCTAGGCATGATCTATGTGCAAGGATCTGACACTATTAAATGTGCTGGCTTCGTCAGATGAATCTGGGTATGACATGGCTAACATTGAAGGAGAGCTCATCATCTGCTATGACAAAAATCAATCTGATAACACCTTTGAACAATTGTGCGCCTTACAACAAGTCGACCCATAGACACCCACATCGACAAATTTTTCGAATTGGACACACCCACCGACCATCGACGACCCAAGACTTAGGTACTTTATGTGAGGACGTCAACCTCACATCAAAGTATCTCCGCACCCACAACCCAAGCATGTGTATTCAACAAGCCAACTTTGTGTTTTTTATTACCAGTAGCATTCCTCTGACATACTATCAAACCACCATTTTCCTGCTCAGCATAACAATCTGTTGAGGGCACCGATTGAGCTTGAGTGTTAGGGGGTCCGAAGACGAATCCCACACAGGGTTGGACCGTTGGAGTCTCCCTTCCAAGGAACCGGAGGATCAATGGTCACCATGTGTTGGATCAAGAGGGGAGGAGGTTCCGATGATCGATTCCATCGATCGAGCGAAGCACGTGCAGTGAAACCTTCGGGTGGCATCGTGGAAAAGAAGAGAGGAGATAAGAAAGAACGAGAAAAAGGAAATCTTAATTTATTGCTGCCTTCTCAAAAAGTCCCACTCCCGTAAGGATAGAGTGTTACTACAATAAGAAATTAAAACATAATCAAGACTTCCATTAAAACACAATGAAGATAAAAATAAGATGCTAGAAAAATAACAGGGATAACGTGTGGTCGCTCAGATGGAGGGGTACCCACAAATAGTTTTAATTGTGACACATGGAAGACGTCATGGAGAAGGGCATCCGGAAGAAGTAGGAGCTGGTAAGCCACCTTGACAATCCGTTGGATTATCTGAAATGGCTCGTAGTACTTAGAACCCAACTTGTTTGAGGAAGTTGTGGAGGTCGAGGTCCGGCGGTAGGTGGCGTTTCAACCACACCCTGTCATTGATGGTGAATAAGAGCTCACGGTGGCCTTGGTTGTAGGAAATTTTCATGCAATGTTGGGTTGGGAGGAGACGTGCTCGAGCGGTGGATAAGACCTGATCCCGGTCTTGTAGATCGTGATCAATGACATCAATCAGGGCTGTGTTGTTACTGTAGGACAACTGGCGGGGAGGATCCCTCCCATAGATGAGTCTAAAAGGTGAAGTTTCCAGGACGGTATGATAGGAAGTGTTGCAATAGTACTCAACCCAGGGTAGAAAAAGAGCTCAATCCTTGGGGTGGTCCCCAGTGGTGCAGCGAAGGCACATCCCCATGGTGCAGTTGACCACCTTGGTCTGCCCATCCTATTATGGCTGGTAGGTTATGGAGAAGACAAGTTTGGTGCCTGCCAAGGGTGAAAAGTTCCTTCCAAAATTGACTAGTGAAGACTTTGTCGCAATTAAAGACAATGCTCTTGGAAAACCCATGCATTCGAAACACCCCTTCAAAGAAAACTCGTGCTTTTCCTTCGGCAGTATGGGGGAAAACCAATGCAATGAAATGTGCACCCTAGGAAAGCGGGTCCACCACCACCATGAGCATCGATTTTCCACTGGAGGTAGGCAGTCCCTCGATAAAATCCATTGAAAGATCGGCTCATATTTGTGTTGGAACCATTAGTGATTGCAATAGGCCCACGTGGAGTAGGTGATCGGTCTTGCTCTTTTGATATACGACACATGCATGTTATTAAAGGCTCAAGGTGCACCAAGGCACAAAGGGGATTTGGAGCCTAGGCGCAGCCATGCAGGCACACGCATGACGAGGGAAAGGCGCAACCACATTCATGTAAATAATCAGCATCAACCATCAGTTCATCTTCTTGATCAGATTCTTCATCAAATCTCCTCATTAATCATTCATTGTTATCATTTATATCTTTTAAAAATAGAATTAATGTAGTCACTTGCATCATATCTAAGTCTTAATGATTAATTATATTTCAATTGAGTTCTTACATTATCTCTTTCTTTATTTTGAAAAACATTTACAGCAGAAATCTCACTCAGATGTTCATTTTATGCTCCAAAGGCGCAAAAAAGATGCATGATGGAGCAAACCTCTGAGCCTGGCGAGCCTTGAACCTTAGGAGCACCTGAGACGCGCCTTTAACAACATAGGGAGCATGATGCAATGAAGTCTTAAATCCACTTCTGTAATCCTTTCCAAAAGAACTCTGTACTAATGCACTGAAGTGTCTTGTGGGCCCCTTCGTGCCCCCTGACGTGAAGGCCCTCCAAAATGGTGATAATAAGGGGAGACGTCGAATCAAAGTACGATATGTTTTTATACAATATGAGGCATGCACGTTCAGAACAAAAAGGCGGAAGGTAGTTTTCTTTGATGCGGTGGAGCAACTCTGATAGTGTGGGGGATGCTTGGATATCCTGAAGCAAGGAAGATAGTGGTTCTGTTGTGGGGGCAAAAAGAGTACCCTCGTCTATATGCTCACTGCGGGACAAGGCGTTGGTGGCGCGGTTCAAGGTTCCCGCCTTGTACTCCACATGAAAGTCAAAACTAATGAGTTTGCTAACCCATCGTCATTGTGGTATGATATTGACACGCTGCTCGAGAAGGTATTTCAAGCTGAAATGGCTGATGCAAATCACGAAGGTGTGGTCCCATAAGTAAGGGTGTCAGTGTTGCACCGCCTTAGCTAGGTTGATCAGTTCTAAATCATATGTTGACAGTTTATAATGTTGTAGGGCCTTCCTTCTGCTGAAATTACGCAATAGGGTGCCCGCTTGCTGCAAAACAGCCTTGTTTCCTTGTCCGGAAGCATCACACTCCACTGGAAATATTTGGGAGAAGTTGGGAGAACACAAGAAGGGGCTGAAATCAATGCCTATTAGATCTCCTGAAAGGCCTTATTACCCCACACAAAGGCATTCTTCTGCAACAAGGCCACGAGTGGTTCAGCGATACCGTTGTAATTGCAGATGAAGAGTCAATAATACACGATGAGGCTAAGAAAACCGTGGACTCGCGCGGTGTATGAGGTATAGGTCAAGTTATCACGCCTTGGATCTTATTCGGGAAGGCCGAAACCTCGTGTCCATGTACGAGATGACCTAAGTAGGTCACGCTAGCAATGTCGAAGGAACACTTGGAAGCCTTGAGGACGAGGTGATGCTGACAAATCAGTAGGAAGACGATGTAAAGGTACAAGAGGTTATTTGCCCAGGTCTCACAAACACCAGTACAAATCTACAGAGCATGGAATGAAATACCTCGTTCATTAATACTTGGAATATGGAGAGAGCATTCATGAGCCTGAAGTACATGACCAATAACTAAAAGTGGCCAAGATGGGGCCGCAAGGCAGTCTTCTCCACATATGTGGTATTCATGCGCACCTGATGATACCCTGAGAACAAATCCAACTTAGAGAAGAAGCGAGCACGAAATTCATTTAGAAGTTTCTCCACCACAAGAATAGGGAACCTGTCCTTCACTGTTTTCTCATTCAGCTCCTTGTAAACAACAAAAGAGTCACTTATTGCCCTTTTTGGGCACCAAAAGTACAGGTGAGGTTCATGAGGATAAGGGAGATACACTGCGACAAATGATCCCCTGTTGAAGCATAGCACTACACTGATGTTCAATTTCATCCTTCTGAAGGGGTAACGGTATGGGCGGACCACCACGGGAGTCCTGCCCGACACTAGACATATGTGGTGATCCTGGCTACGAATCGAGGGAAGTTCATGTCAATCTGTGGTGTAAATATGTTGTGAAATTCTAGTATGAACTAATGGAGGTCGAGAGAATCCCTGACTGAAACATCGGAATATGAGTTGGTAGCGGTCAGCACATGGTGGGAAGAAGGCTCGACGGTCTGTGAGTACTCGTCCCACTCAATCAGCTGAGAGCCCCGGTGCCCGTGAATGGTGAGTCCGTCGAAATCCCAAGAGGGCCTAAAATCCATAGCCATCGAACACACAACACCACCCCTAAACCTTGAAGATCCATTACGAGGAGGGAGACCTTGGAGTGGTGTCCCTCCCTCCACGACGATAGAGACCCGACGATAGACGCATGGGCATGCCAACTGGCTGTCGTTGGCCACAAACACGGTCACACGATTGCAAGGAATCACAGTGAGGTGTAGTCTTTATGCGGTGGTTTGGCTAACGAAGCTATGAGTACTCCCTGAATTCATGAAGGTGGGCAAAGATTGGCTCCCAAGGGTGATGAACAGTTGAATCGTATGGTCGTTTGGGGGCCCAGAAATGGCATGCAGGGAGATATAATGATCCCCAAGGTCCTTTTCCTCCTCATTGTCATTGGTGTGTGTGGGGGGGGGGGGGTCGCCCACTTCTACCCAGATGAGGTGTTTGCACCGATGGCCCAATCAAAATTGGTCGTCGCAATTGAAGATGAGGTCCTTGGCACTTCGATAGGTGATCTCTGTGAGAGAGACAATGGCAAAATGGGGGTGGGGGTTAGCATCCGGATCTTTGGTAGAGTTGGGTGGTGCTGGAGGATTGATGGCGACACTGCTGCAAGACGGACATGTGATGTCCCTTCGGCCCTCTTGGGGTAGATCCAATACAAGGCGCTTCTCACACACCTGCGCAAGACTAATTACTGTAGTGAGATCTAGAGGGGCCTGGAATTCCACGTCGAGACGTAGGCGCTCATGAAGGCCCGCCATGAAGATTGGGACTTGTTGTGCAGGGCTCATAAAAGGAGCACACACTTATAAAACCTAGAACCGCTCCAAGTACTTATCGATGGGGCTCGTTTGTTTGAGAGCAATAAGGTAGCTGAGAGGGTTGCGATGCAGTGGAGGGCCGAATCAGAGCATGCAAGAATCTTTGAATTCCTTCCACGTTAGTTGGGGTCATTCATTTGAAGTTGAGTGAACCACAATTGAGTCGGGCAGATGAGGTGAAAGAGGCCATGCCAAGCCATTCCTCCCATGTGTTCGCTGGTTGGTGAAAGAAGAGCTTGCAGCGAGTGAGTCAAGCAAGGTGATATTTACGACCTTCAAAAATGGGAAAACCCATTTAGCATAGTGAGGAATGTCGCATGCCCCCCCCCCTCCAACCTAGGGATGGGTGGTTCGTAGCGGTGGTGGTCTAGTAGGACATCAAGCGAGAAGTAGGATGCAACTCATTGTGTGGACTGGAGGGAGTCGAGCCGGACGTGGAGGGCGTCCATCTTCACATTGGTGGAGTCCATCATGGGTTTGAACATCTTCATGATATGCGTCAAGGTAATGCGCCCTCTTCTATGGGTATCAGGGGCAGCTCGTGCAGGCGAGGAAGTGGCAGTTGGTCGAAATCACATGCAAGAACGACGCAGGGTGTGGGCGCAGCAGGATCGTGAGAAGTTGCGCGAGGAAGGAGGCGGTGTTTGGCACCAGTGAGGTGCAGCTAGTCGGTTGCAGTGGGGGAAATAGGTCGCTGGTGTCAGTGAGAAATCGCTCTAATACCAAGTTGTTGCGGGCTGCCAACTGAAATTGAATCTTAGGGTGTCGGAGGGAGAAATCCCACCGAGGGTTGGAGTCACCCTTCCGACAAACCGAAGGAGCAATGGTGATAGTGTGTTGGATCAAGAGGGAAGGAGGTTCCCTCGATCGATTCTGTCGATCGAGCAGGGCACCTACAACGAAACCTTGGGGCGGGGAAAAAAGGAGAGAGATGGAGAGAGAGAGAGAGAAAGAGGAAATATTAATTCATTGTTGTCTTCTCCAAGAGTCTAAGGCTTCGTTTGTTTAGACGGCGGCGAGAGCATCCGGCGGCTGGAAAGGGAGCATTGAGACCGGAGGGGCGGTGGGAGAGTTTTTCCTTCTTGCTGCGGGCGCAAACGGAGAAAACGGAGCCTCCGCCCCATTTGTTTAGCCACTGTCCGGCCCCGTTTGCTCCAAATGGCCGGCCAAAACGCCCAAACAAACGAAGCCTATGTATGGAGCATTACTATAAGAGGAAATTAAAACATAATCAAGACTTTCATTAAAACATAATAAAGGTAAAAATACGATGCTAGGTAAGAGGGATAATGTATGGTCACTCCTTGGAGGCATGCATGCGGTGTTGATAGATCCAGTCAAAACGTGGATCCATAGCACAATCATGAACCCATACCATCAATATATAGATCCCCCACCATGTCCATTTCCTGCCCCTACCCCTCATCAAACGACTTTCTAACAAGAATATTTGGAACTACAGAGGAAGGTCTTACGTTTCCTCTATAAGCAGCCATTCATTTTCATGAGTGTTGAAATAAAAAAAACTTTTAATGGTGCTAGGTGGCGAAAATGAAAAAATAGGGTTAGCGGATTTTGATGCTGAAGAATTGGACGTTGAAATGTCAAGTGCTCAACACTCAGCTCACCTCAATTAGTCTAGAGCTACAAATTTATTCAGTGGGTGGTCTCACTGCACCGTGAACAATGAAGCTCCATCATCATATCATGGATAGATTCAGTCATTGTGATAGACAGTGGCACAAGTCATAATTTTATGCCCAGTGATTTAGTATCCTCGATGTAGCTTCTAGTTGATCATGACACGGGCTTCTATGTGTATCACGACAATAAACGGCGAGCAGCTGTCAATGACCTGTGTGTTGCAATACTCATAGGTCTGGATACCCACACCTTTACAGACAAATTTCTATGAGTGGGGGTTGAGCAGTGTCAACACTATCTTAGGCATTGCGTGGTTACAGGTCTCAGAAGGAAAATCAATTATTCTATGGCCTTTGACTCTCAAGGGGTTTTTCACCACCTCACTGATGTGTATCATGGTCTCAAACACTCAAGACCCTGTGCTCCTTACTTCAAACAGCAGACGCAAATTTATCCCTGCTCCTTTTGACGCAACTGCTTCGCACGCGTTCCCAACTCCACCCGTGCACTAGAGATCAAAAATATCCATCAAGAAATTTCCCCTTCAATTTTGGGGACCCACAGGGCCTACCATCTCAGAGGTTTTGGGGGCCTTCAGACCGTTGTATTCTCTCAATGTCCAGGTATCATAGTAATCTCTGCCATCCCCCACCACCTATGTAGTACGGGGACGAAAACGGGATACGGGATACAATACGAAACGAATATGAGAAATGTGATTTTTGAAAAAATTAGGATACAAGAAACGTTTTTTAATTATTTTTAATTATTTTAATATAAGTATTAATTAATATAAGAATAAGACAACTAACAAACTATTTGTACATATCTTGAATTGCAACGAAAAAAATTAATAAGACTACATTATATATCATTGACATTTCATATAATGCTATAAATAACATTCAAGGAAACAAGCACCATAAAGAACAATCTATCACATGTCCACATCAATACATCATTACATCAATTGAGCATTGTTTTGTTACATTCACATGAAAAAGAAGGAGGAAGAGAAGAAGCAGGAGGAGAAGAAGAAGAAGAAGCAGGAGGAGGAGAAGAAGAAGAAGAAGCAGGAGGAGAAGAAGAAGAAGGAGGAGGAGGAGGAGAAGAAGAAGAAGAAGCGAAGAAGAAGAAGCAGGAGAAGAAGAAGAAGAAGAAGATGATGAAGAAGAAGAAGGAGAAGCAGGAGAAGAAGAAGAAGAAGAAGGAGGAGGAGGAGGAGAGGAGAAGAAGAAGAAGAAGAAGAAGAAGGAGGAGGAGGAGAAGAAGAAGAGAAGAGAAGAAGGAGGAGGAGAAGAAGAAGAAGAAGTAAGAGAAGAAGAAGAAGAAGCAGGAGAAGAAGAAGAAGAAGCAGGAAGCAGGAGAAGAAGAAGAAGCAGCAGGAGAAGAAGAAGAAGAAGAAGAAGAAGAATAAGAAGAATAAGAAAAAGAAGGAGGAGGAGTACCTGCGGGATTGGGAGCGGAACACCGGCGAGATCGGGAGCGGAACACCGCAGGAGTGGAACACAAAAACCTAATGCATAAAATGAAATACACGAGAAGCAAGCTGGTCCTAATGCATAAAATAAAATATATTTTTTAAAAAAATACGTTTCCTGGAGTTTCGGAAATGCGTTTCTGGGTGTTTCCTGTATCTGGTACACGTTTGAGTCGATACGTAGATCATTTTTAAGTATCCGTGCTTCGTAGTCCACCACTATGGCAATGCTTAGAAAGATGAGATGGAGTAACTAATTGTTGAAATACAACCATGGGACATCATTCACCCTAGTTCCAGACCTTTCTCTAGTATGGTCCTTTTAGTGTGAAAAAATGACAACAGTTGGCATTTTGTGTGGATTACTTCGAACTCAATCACGCCATTCCAGATAAATACTTGAGGAGTTACTGGACAGATTGCAGGGGCACACTACTTTCTAAGGGAAACCTACGATCAATTTATCATTAGATTAATGTCTGCATGGAAAACATGGTAAAAGCTGCCTTCAGGATTCACGATGACCAACATGAATACTTGGCCATGCGCTTCAAATTGACCAATGCCCATCAACTTTCTAATCCACCGTGAATGACATCTTCCAGCAACAACTTTGTAAGCATGTGCTTGTTTTTTTATGTTACTACTATTTATAGCATGTCTATGTGGAGTCATAATGTTGTTCCTAAATCTGGACGGGTTGTTGTAGATGTTGTAATTTATGTTGCTAGGTGTGAAATTCTCGATTCAAAAGGTATTATCTATTTGAGAACAACTTCTGTTAAGGGGTACATTTCGCACGCATAAGTGGAGGCATCTAGCATTCGATGAGAAAGTTTGTGGATGTAGAATATCAAAGAGCAGTCAGAGAATGCCAAAGCGCATCCGTGAACCGTGAATACCAAAGTGCGGTCATAGAATTACAAAGTGCGGTCGTTGAACGCCAAAGGGTATCCATGTTGGGATAGAAAAATGTCAATGCCTACTCCTGAGAGCTGATATCTGTATAAAAGGCAAACCATAATTAGGTTTTTTCTGTAGTTGCACATTCTTTAAGGCCATAGTAAAATATATCACTCATAGTATACGGCCATATCCAGGTGTGTGAATCTTTAAGTTTAATTGCAAATTTTTCACTGACATGTTCACAGGAGTTTTACTTTTTTATAGACAAATTTATCAAAAAAAGTGCTTTAGACAAAATAGAATGATATAAAAGAATAGTAAAAATGGTTGCAAAATGGTAGTTTTTTCAGACGTCGGAAGCTAGTCAACAAGAGTGGTTAGCATGATTTACTCGGCGGTTGATCAGTTAAGCAGGCCAGTTATTCAGTGAAGTTTTCAATACAATGTTGCCGGCAATAGTCAGTCAATGAGTTTCATTCAGTTTACGGTAAGCACTAAAGGTGCATGAACAGTAGAAGTGTTGGTGGTGATGTGGTTGCATCAACTTCCCAATCTCATTCATTTTACAATAATGTAACATCCTCAATGTATGCAATGAAGTCATCTACGGGTTGCACTGAACTCGAGCAAGAGAAACTAAAAACAAATGGCAAAGATGACAACAACAAACTTTAAAAATGATGAATTATCAACTAAAAATAATTTATATGAAATAGGTACCAGACAGAAAACAAATGAAATAATGTCAATAATGATGTCAAGAAGATCATAAATCATTTGTACCTTCTCAATCTCATCTTGATCTTTTCTTGTGAACCCACTGGCTGCAAGTTCCTTGTCCAGGAAACCAGCAGCAGACCTTTTAATGGACAAAAATGATGGTCTGCCATCCTCCTCCACATCAGAACCCAGGTCATCACAGCCACCTTTATCATCCTCTAAAGAAAGGTGAAATCTAGAAAAGAAGATGCAGTAAAATTGTGAGAAAAATACATTAGCTGGAACTTTTTTAAAATAGTGCAAGCCCAATCTGCATCACAGTAGCCGTGAGCTTTAAGGTGACCATGATTTTGATAAATAATGTCTTTTCCAGAATCCTTTTTAAAATACCTCAAGATCTGAAGAGCAGCTTCATAATGATGAACTTTAAGATTGTGTATAAATCGGCTAACCAACTCAACAGCAAACGAGATGTCTCGTCTGGTAATAGTCAAGTAAATTAATTTTTGCATAATGCGTTGGAAGTCCAACTTCCTATCAAGATCAGGAGAATCATCCTTATGAATATCATAATTAGGATCAGCGGAGCTATCCATGGGTTTTACTCCAAGATATCCAATGTCAATGAAGAGATCCAAGACATATTTGCATTGAGAAATCATAATCTTTTTGGTAAATCTAGCAATTTCAATTCCAAGAAAATACTGAAAAAACCCTAAATCTTTAATTTCAAAGGTGGAGGTCAATTCTCTTTTAACCTGAAGATTTATGAGCACCAAATGCAAGTCCAGTGTCCGTGACATAACACCACCTGATTCATGTCTACCACCAATCGCCCTCCCATTCTCCAGATACTAGAAGACACAATGAAAAGAAGAGAAGGTAATAGAGCAATTAAGTTTGTTGATTTGAGAGAAATTCAATTATATTTTCTTGCAAACATGAAAACACTCCTCAATATATAGGAGTTACAAACATACAAGCATAAAATAAAATAAAGCCAAAACCTAACGCTCTCCCTCAAGTTGGGTTTGTGATATCTGTCCACCCAACTTGGATAAATATTACCAAAAATCCTATGATACAAAGTTTTTGTAAGTACATCAACCAGCTGTTGATCAGAGGGGGCAAATGGAGTGTTAACAACTCCTCTCACTATGTTTTTCTTGATGAAAAGTCGATCGACTTCCACATGTTTAGTGCGGTCATGATGAACAGGATTGTGAGAGATGTTAATGGCAACCTTGTTATCACAACATATCCGGATGGGGCCGCTGCCACGAATCCCAAACTCAAGCAAAAAGGATCGAATCCACATTCCTTCACAAATTCCCTGGGTCATGGCCCTAAATTCTGCTTCGGTACTGGATCTGGCAACATGTTTTTGCTCATCCAAGTCATCAGATTTCCTCCAACCAAGGTACAATACCTGAAAGTGGATCTACGATCATCAACTAACCCTGCCCAATCAACAACTATGAAAACTTCAATGGATAATTCTTTGTTCTGAGGGAAACACGATGCCACGTCCAGGAGAAGTTTTGAGATATCTGAGAATCCGATAGGCAGCATCCAAGTGGTGTGATTTGGGAGCATTCATGTACTGGCTAATAACTCCAACAACATAAGATATATCTGGGCGAGTATAAGATAGGTAGATGAGTCTCCCTACCAGTCGTTGAAAGCCGCTGATATCCGTGACAGGTTCTCCACCATCCCTCCCCAATTTATGGTTCGCTTCAATGGGGGTGTCAGCAGGTCTACACCCACTCATTTCCGTAGTTTCCAGCGGGTCAAGGGTGCACTTCCTTTGTGAGATACAGATACCGCGTTTGGATTCAGCAACTTCAATGCCAAGAAAGTACTTGAGGTTCTCAAGATCCTTAACCTCAAATTCACTAGACAATCTTGTCTTCGAATTTTTGATTTCTTCCATGTCATCCCCAGTTATGACAATGTCATTCACATAAACTATCAACACCGTCAATTTCCCTTGTCTGTGCTTTACAAATAGTGTATGATCAGCATTACTCTGAGTATACCCAAATGTCACCATTGCTCGTTGGAACCTTCCAAACCAAGCCCTTGGGGATTGTTTTAAGTCGTATAGAGTCTTCTTCAGTTTGCATACCTTTCCCTTAAATCATAAGACCAGAAGGTAGAGACATATAAACTTCCTCTTCGAAATCTCCATGGAGGAAGGCATTTTTCACATCCAACTGGCTGAGACTTCACCTTTTGCACGCAGCACACGAGAGCAGAATACATATAGAATTCATCTTTGAAACAGGAGCAAAAATTTCCTGATAATCAATTATGATCGTTTGGGTGTATCATCTGGCCACCAACTTAGCCTTGTAACAGTCCACAAGACCTTGGGAGTTTTGTTTCACCGAAAAAATCAACTTACATTCAACCACGATCTTGCCTTAAGGAAGATAAACAAGGTCCCATTTGCAATTCTTCTCAAGGGCTACCATCTCTTCCCGCATAGCATATTTCCACTTTTGATGCCTCAGAGCTTCCTGTCACGAAGAAGGTATGGAAATGGAGGACGGAGAAGTGACAAAGGCTCTATGTCGGGAATCCAACGAGTCATAAGTCACATAATGAGATAAGGGGTGTTGAGTAGAAGCATGGTTACCTTGAGGACTGATAGACGGATCAGGCGTGGAATCTGGTATAGTGTGCAAAAGTTAACTTTTTGTGCCCCTTCGTCAACGAGTATAAACCTGCAAAGGAGTAGGGTGAGAAGGTAGAGCCGGTGGCAGAACCACAGGTGGGATGGTAGGCTGATATGGAGGAGATATATGTAAGGGAATAGCGGGGGAGCTCACTTCCATGGTAATAGTCTCCACCTGAAGAGAACTCCCATAATAGGACTCACACTCATGGAAGGTGACATTCATGGAGACAAGTCTTGCGGGTCTATGTTATTAAAGGAGCGCCTGAGTTAGATTTTTGTTGTAAATTTTCTTCTTCAAAAATTAAGAAAAAATTAATATAAGAACTCAATTTTTTTATTGATTTAATGTCTGTGAAAGATAATTGTGCATTGAAACTTAGATATGATGCAAGTGATCACATTGATTCTATTTCTTAAGAGATATAAATGATAGTAATGAATGATTAATTAGTAAACTAGATGAACAATTTGATCGAGAAGCTGAAATGATGTTTGATGCTGATTATTTAATATGAATGTGGTAGCGCCTTCCCTTCGTTAGGCGCGCGTCTGCGCCTTGAGCCTTGCACCTAGTCTCCAAGACCCCTTTGCGTCTTGGTGCGTCTTGCACCTTTAATAACTCGACCCCATTCTGGGCAGGAATGTACACACAGTAAGTTTGGTGGATGATACCCAAGTCACAAAGGTAGCGTTCAAAGTGAGAGCCAATGTACTCACTATCACTTCGCGATACTAGCATAGTGACATTGAATTGTGTGATAATCATTTTATGGAAACGCTGAAGTAAAGGAAAAATATTAAATTTGCTTTTCATGAGATAAACCCATGTGCACCTGCCACCTAGAAAAACAGACGATAAAAGTAACAAACCATTTGCACCCAGAAATAGAAGCAACCGGGCTAAGGCCCCAAACAACAGAATGAATAATCTCAAAAGTCGTAGCACAAGGAGGGGACATTCGAGGAAGAGATGTTCGTTTATGCTTACCCAGTTCACATACATCACAACGAAAAGTGTTAAAACAGAGGGCAGCATAGCAGAAAACAATAATTTCATAAAAGAGATAGAAGGATGTCTAAGGCGACAGTGTCAAGAATCCAAAGTAGAAGACGAAGCCACATGAAGAGCACACGGAGAAGGAGTAGGAGACGAGCTGGAGGGGTCAAACAGACACAGTCCATCACACAGTTCACCAGAGCTAATCACCTTCCTCGTCGTCAGATCCTGAAATATATAAGAAGATGGGAAAGAAGTCACCGAGCAGTGCATAGAGTTAGTCAATTGACTAATAGAAAGAAGATTTTGAGTAAATTTAGGAAAATAAAGAACAGACGAGTGAGTGAGGGAAGAGCAGAGAATGGTTCCTTTATCAGCAATAGAGGAAAAGGAACCATCAGCAACACTCACTTTATCACGACCCGACAATGGAGAATAGGATACAAAACCTAAAGCAGTGTCAGTCATATGATCGGTGGCTTCGCAGTCGATGATCCACTGGGTGGAGGGACTGCTGGTAGTAGAATGAGCACCTAGGGGCACCTGGTAGGCATATGAGGAGGATGAAGTAGAAGTCTCTGAAGGATGGCCGTGCATCAGACGACAAAAGGTAAGAATTTCGTCCGAAGAGAGAGCTGGAGGAGCTGTCAGAAAGGACGTATCATCTGAAGAATCAGAGAGATGAGCAAAAAGGGACTGGAGATGACGGCCCGGAGAGAGACCATAGCCACGACCACCACGAGTAGCAGGACCCCCTCTGGGCGGAGGAAAGTCGTGGAGCTAGAAACAGGTGTACCTTGTATGACGAGCCTTCCCGCAATAATCGCAAATCAGATGATCCCTCTCCCTATACTTAGGTGGTAAGTCACGAGGAGGACGTCCACTGGGGCGAAAATGAGCGGCAAGAGCAGAGCCTTCTGAGGTAAGGTCGAAATGTAAAGTCTGGCGACAATCGAATTCTTGTTGAGCAAGACTGTAAACCTCCAACAGAGAGGGAAGAGGAGACCGCCCAAGAATCTGGACACTAATTTGACCAAAATCACGATGCAAGCCATGGAGAAACTCAAAGATCTGATTACGTTCTTCACAGGCTCGAACAAGAACTTCGTTTTCAAGGGAGACGAGGGTGAGCGCATCGAAGTGATCATACTCCTGATATAGCTGAGTAAACTCCAGGTAATAGGACGACAGAGAGCGATCGCCTTGCCGCAACAAGAAAATCTGACGGCGAAGTTGAAAGATCTGAGCAGCAATGTTCCGGCAGGAATAGGTAGCCTCGGCACGTTGCAAAATATCAGCGACAGTGTCCAGGAATAGATAATTTTGAACAATGCATTCCTACATTTTGTTGAGGAACCAGGACATCACCATGGAGTTTTCGGCCTCCCATTGAGACCACTCAGGAGAGGTCGAAGCAGGGGCAAGCGTAATGCCATGTACATATCCAAACATACGGCGGCTCTTTAGGGCAAGAGTAATAGAACAAGCCCGTGGCAGATAGTTGATGTCATCAAGTTTCATGGTGGTGATCTAAGGAATCCCATGATCATGGAGAGGGCGGCTGAAGCCCAATGCAGATACCGGGGAGGAGCCAGACAACAAATGAGGAGATTCCACACTCCTGTCCATATCAACTCGAGGATAGAAACCATGAAAAACACACACGAGAACAAAGGTGCACAATACTAAATGTTGCTTATAGAAAGAGACAGGAGAAGCATGCCCGACAAAGTTTCCAAGCCAAGAACACCAATAGAGGGAGCAAGGAGGGGTTCATCCCCGCAAGGAGGAATGGACGCCAGAAGAAGAGATCGGGCCTACGAAGACATTCGAAGAAGCAGCAACGGAATCCACTGCCCAGGCGGAGAGAGAAGGAAGAAACAGGAGAGAGTGAGGCAGAGGTGGGAACCTCTCCTGGCTGGCGACGGGGCGAGAGAGAGAGAGGAGAGGAACCAGGAGAGGGCGGCGTGAGCGAGCGAGGAACCAGGTGAGGCCGGAGCGAGCGAGGGTGGCACGGGCGGACGGGACCGATTAGGGCATCACTAGCTCTGATACCATGTTGATTTGAGAGGAATTCAATTATATTTTCTTGGAAACATGAAAACACTCCTCAATATATAGGAGTGACAAACATACAAGCATAAAATAAAATAAAGTCAAAACCTAACAAAGTTGTTTAGTTAAACTGCTCATAGAAAGTAAGTTAGTAAAAAATGAGGGAACAATTATAACATATTCTAGGAAGATATTAGGTGAGATTTGAACAATCCCTTTACAAATCAATGATGTAGAAAATCCATCAGGTCTAACACTCCTAGATGAAGGAGAGACAGAAGTAATCTCACTAGAAGATCTTGTCTTGAAATCAAAAGTTCCAGAGTTAATGATCTAGGATGGGTGTGGCTTCATAGACGATTAAGAATAGTTTGAGTATAAGCAGCGATACCATACATGTCTTTAATAGGTCTTCCAACATTGTCCTTTGGGGCATTTAGCTTTCAAAGTTTTCATTTTCCACCATAAGGTGACCTTTGCTGTCCAAACTACCATACAGAGTAGTTTGAGATCTAACATATCTCTCATCAATACCAAGAATCCATCCTGGTGGGACCAAATTGGGATGCAAGTCCCAACACTTAGCCTTTGCAGGTCCCTTCTTCCCATACTAGAGGCACTTCATCTTACTCTTGTCTTTTTGTTCATATTTTTAGTATTCCACTTTCTTTGTTCAGCTACAAGCCCAAATTAATCATACTCTACATTCACATCAGTGCGCAAAGAGTTTATACGATTAGTTTTTCCCTAAATATAATGGGTAATAGTCTCAAAAACAGGATCATTATCCCTTCCCAAAATATGAACTCTTTGGAATTAAAGCTCTAAAGGAAGGACAAAAAGCAATTCAAGGACTCTCAGTTGCATAAGTTTGGTTATGTAGTCCTCAATAGTTTGAATAGCTGAGTATTGGTCAATTTCTGCCTACTTATGATTCACTTTACTATAATACTCCTCGAAGTCATTCATACTCATCATATGTATATGCACTGTTTGAAGTTGGTAGATCTTTGCCAAGCATTTTTTTTATAAATTCGTTCAATTAAATCCCACATTTTTTTAGTAGTTTGACAGAATAAGAATTGACTTGCAATCTTAGGTTCTATAGATTTGACAAGTCAATTGATCACAGTGAGATTATCACATTCCCATTCCTCATAAGAGTCAATCTTGATGAGAGCAGGTTTGGATCTAATGATAAATCCAACACTTCGACGGCTCCCAATAAATATATACATAGATTGAGCCCATATGAAGTATTTAGTTTGATCAACAGTCCCTTCAGGAACAACAACACACTTCAATTTGTCTCCTATCTCCAAATCTCAGAAAGTAATGACCCAGTATCAGAAATTTTCCTAATGACTTGAATGAGTTCATTGTTGTTGCCGGAAGATGGGAACCAGCAACCCATAAAGAGGGTGAGGAGCATAATTCTTCACTTGAAGAGAATGGATCTAGTATGGAGTAGCACATGGATCGGCAGAACAAGAAAAGTAGCAAGTGTGGGAACAGCAACGCGCCAACAAACAGTGGCAGGAAGCGGACGATAATGAGGCAGCAACGATCAATGGAGGGAACTGACAAAGGAGCTGGACGAACGGACCAAACCTGAAGCACTGCAATCGGAGTAGGATGTCGGGTTTTGGCGCCACGATGGAGAAAGATAAGAAATAGGACCAAACCTGAAGGAAACAGACAAAGGAGTTAGACAATCGATGGAGGAAGCAGACATACCAGAGACATCAAAGACGAACGAACCTTTAGGTCGAGATCATCGAAGCTGAGAGAGCAGATCCAAAAAAGGATGAAATCGATCCTTTGACGAACAAACTTTAAGGTCGAGGTCATCGAAGTTGAGAGAGTGGATCGGAAAAAAAACATTGTCAATCGAAAGATTCGCCGCTCCGATACCATGTTGGGAGAACGCACATATAGATTCTATCACTCTCGTTCACCCTCTGCATAGACATCCGAAGTAAAATTAAAATGAAGCTCTAACCACTTCTTGAGTTGTGGTCACCCACTGGTGAGTTGTGGTCACCTCCGGGTGATCCTAACTCCTAAGGCAATTTGCACTTCAACATTTATTAATAGGAATTAGGAAATAGAAAGTACATAATGTTTATATGTCTATTGTTTTAAAGAAAAAAAATCTAAATTTAGAATATGATAACAATGGTGAAATAAATATGATAGAAATTACAAGAAAAAAATGGTAGATAGCTTCTTAAGGCAGTAAATTAAATGAAAACGAGAACAATGGAGTGTAATAATAAACCATAAATAAGAAGGTAGGTACCATCGTGAATCCCCTTCATGACCATACATCATATTAGCTTATCTATTAAAACAAATAACATGAGAATATGTAAACTGACAGTACTAACAAAGACTACAATGAAGCAAAGAAACTGCATGCAAAAGAAGAAAATGATATGGCGCCAAAAGTTAATAATGCCTAAGCAATTCCAGTACTATTTACTACAAACCTTTTGCTGAAAAACTTGAGAATGCATTCAACATCGCGGTCAAAGTACCTGTAACAAAGTCTCCTTCAGAATATTGGGATGCTAAAGTAAACAAAATGAAGTGTTCCAAAATGGTGAATTGATTTCCACTAATTAGTATATATAAAGGAAGCATTGAGGACTCACTTGACCTTATTTCTCATGTTTTACATACTTCTTTTATGTTTCTTACATACTTAAGTCCATCTTTAAAATAAATTAAAATAAAATAAATTTACCTAAAATAAAATAGAAAAATATAAAGTGGAAAAAATTGCACAGAAGGAAACCGTCCGGCAGGGCTACCTGTATGTACTCACGCCGCCGAACATTGCGTATGGTGAATACGTACAACAACAATAGTACAATCGCCTCTTGTCGGATATTGTACACAAGGGGCCCTATGCTCATTTCGCTGGTAATACATAAATTTACCGGGAGGGAAATGCAACTTACATCTGTGCATTACGGTGGGAAACTGATACCATCTGAGGGAAATCAATCATGGTGATTTTCTCATCATCATCAATCTACAAGAGGAATATAAATATCACGGCTCAATTACTAGCAAGTTGAAGATAAATATAGCAGTTCTTGAAATAATTTTTGAATATAAGAAGCATGGCTTGAATATGAAAATATCCATGAAAGGATAAGGCATGTAAACATGCAGTTGTTGCAAAAGAGGGGATTGGAAATAACCCTGACACCATAGGACATGTAGGCAGTCATGTGTTGCATAAGAGTTTTATTGGATGATTGAGATCAAAAGCTTGACACATGTTGGATGGCTAAGATTAATTCTACAACTCCAAACTACTCATTTAATGTAGTTAAAATATATATATATATATACACACATATAAGTCATTTGTGAATTCATTAAAATAAATCATAGCTTTTAATTTCAAGAAAAAAAAAAGTTTTTTTTAATTTTAATTGAAATAGTAAATATATATAGGTATTAATGTTTCTCCGTTTGAATCTAAAATCAAATTTTAAATTCCCTACATAAAATAATATATATATAGTGATTCATTTGAATTTAGGTTTGTTATATAATTTTAGTTAAGAAACAGGAATGCAGTGGAGAGAGAGAGAGAGGAGAGCCCGAATGTTTGTCAAGAAGATGTTGAACACCAATGAGATTGCTATGGTCCCACACAACCAGTTATATCATTAATCAGCGTCATGTGTTTATGTTAGCCATCTCTTAATAATAAAGTCTAAAAAGTATTTAGTGTTTTTTATTATTGTGAGCTTTTCTCTTTATGTTGAGGTTATTTACACTAATGTCATTATGTAATGTTATAGGTAGATCCCCTTGGGTCATGAAGGTATTATGTATGAATTAATCAAAGTTCTTTTTCCTCTCCTGCCAGAGTTAGAGTTGAACACCCCCCTCCTTTCTTTCTCTCGCATTCTCCGTAGGTTAAACTCGGCTCCCTTGCATCCACGCCTCCTACGCCACCTCCAACGAGATATCGACACCATATGAAAATATGAAATAGGCATGTAACAACTTGATATCAGAGCATTTTGATCCCCACTTTCGCAAACGAACAAAGTACTTCCCACACATGGTCCATCTTTCTCTGGGAGACGAGATCACACAAGTTGCTCCTCTATCGCAATCAGCAAACTCGAACCCCAAAGGGTCGCCGAAACGAGTCCCTCCCGCAATCAGGCCTTCCTGCACGTGATTCCAATGTCGGGAAACTTGCTAACCAAAGCCGTCTTCTTCCAGCGAGTAGATCGTGAAAGCTCCGATCGGGACACTAGCACAACCAATGAGGCACTGACAACACTACAATCATCAACTGCTTCCATTAACACTTGATGAGAGCCCCTTTCAAGCCAAAAAGAGATATGAGGCTTGTGATCGTGAAGGTGAGGACATGCGACCCTTCCCAACTGCAAAAGCTCTACCAAGCCTACCAAGCACCCTATCATAGATCCTTCCAGTCACGTGTTTCCCATTCAAGCGGTTGCCTCTCGTTCAAGCGACTGCCCTTACAAGCTTCCAGCTCTTCTGCAAGCTCTATCCAGTCATCGACGACGATGGACCGAGTGTCAAACAATCGTCTCCCGCACTCGGATAACCTTCTAAACAGCTCGATCCCGATAACTTCTACATTGAGCCTCCCTCCCCTTCTCTTGAGCGCAGTGCAACGGGTTTTCGAGCGCATATCGAGACTCACGTATCCGTAGAGTCGAGCCCAAGGCCTTCGTTCATTGTTTCTTAACCACCGAGTCGTACGCCCTTCCATTGAAACCAACGCTATTCATTATTAATTAAATTGATTAATTCTTATGGAAGTAATTGATTGCTTAATTATGTCGATATGAAGGCGAGCGCCGCGAGATACATTATCTTTTGTTCGATGTTCCAGCATGTATTGGAGATGTCGGCGTCACACCAAATCATGATTTACAACTCACCGCCGGTATTGGCAAATTAGCAATGTTTGGACGCTTTGGGATCCCAATCACATTGGAGCAGCAATCGATGCTCCCAGGATGCGAAGAAGCCCCATCAATCTCCGCAGTTCTCGTCGCCCCACCAATCTCCGCAGTTCTCATCGCTCCACCATCACCTGCGATTGTTCCCTTCCCGCAGTTCACTCAGCAGTTACCATGACCATCAGCTTTTGTTGACTCCGTCTAGCACCCTCCGCTCCAGCCACATGTTATGTAAAGTCATTCCTTTCGGCAACCGCCCCCAGCCGGCGTCGTCACTTTTGATCGCTGCAGCTCACATTCAGCAAGTTTTCTTGTCGCCCTCGACCATCCATCGGACACATGTCCCGACTCCATATATTATGCCTGACAGTCTCCCCTCAGCAAGCATATGTCATGCTAGATCTCTGCAGTCTTCATTACATCTGTGAGCACAATTACAGCATGTCGCTCGATGCAGCGTTTGCTACAATGACGCCCTTCAAGGACTATTTTGGCGGGAAATCAAAGAGACTGGTGATCAAGTCGTGCAAGTCTCGTTCAAGCTTGAGGACAAGCTCGATTTAAGGACGAGTGGGATGCTATGATCCCACACGTTCAGTTATTTATATCGTTAATCAACATCATGTATTTAAATTAGACGTCTTTTATTAATAAAATCTATGCATGAGTCCTTAGTGTTTTTTATTATTTTGAGCATTTCACTTTATATTGGGGTTATTTACACGCATTTCATTATGTAATATTATATAGAACTCCACAGGTCATGAAGGTATTATGCAAGAATTAATCAAAGTCTCTCCTCATATCACTAGTTCTTCCTCTCCTCCTTCTAGGGTTAGGGTTGAGCACCAATACCCCTCCTTCCTTTTTCTCGCATTCTTTGTAGGTTAAGCTCGGCTCCCTTATCTCCGCCTCCATCACCACCTTCGACGAGATATCGACGCTTTACGGGATAGGCTCATAACAGAGAATTGAAGACTCCTTTGCTTGAGTTTAGGTTGCAAATCATCCCCTTATGTTTTGAAAAATATAATTGGCTTTGCATGAGATGTCAAGGAGATAAATGCTCGTTACCAAAATTTTCATATACTCCCTCTCAAGTTGGGAATGAAAATTAACCATACGCAACTTGCAAACATTATCCAAAAAGAAAGCTAACACATTGCAACTAATCTTCTAATTCAAAAAATTATATGTTTACTGCCCACCCTTTCTGGTAACACAATTGGTGAAAACAGATCGCATGCTTAAAAAGAGAAATAATAAGCAGGACATGAAAACTATTTGAACACAAGCACCCAACTTACAGTCAATTGGTACTGTGTTGAGAGGACTAGGCCCTAGGAACATATAAAGTACACATGGAACAAGATGCTTCCTCTCGTGACAGAACACATGGAACATGAAGACTGAGGGAGAGGGAAGCAGGCCAAGCCTGCTTTGATACCATATTACAACTCAAACTTTCAACCTAAAACCAATTGGTATTAGGTAGAGAAGCCAAAAATATCTGAAGTACACAAGGTAACATGAGATCCTCAATGTGAACCTATTAATTCAACGAATAGAAAACCGCATGTTTAGAAATACAGAGATGGTCAACCAGTTTTTTCAAGAACAATTAGGTAAACTGAGCACCATTATAAGAATATTGATGAGGAAAAAAAAGGAGCCTGCATCACATCACTATGCAAGAACCTTCAAAGTAATCACTTAACAATTAAAAGTCGGTATATGTACCATAATATTGAATTCATTGAAATCGCAATGAATAAGACCGTGCTCAGCCAATCGGACAACAAGGCTCATAATTCTATCAAAAATCTCATCTGGATTTTGCAGTTGCTTCACTTGTACACTGCACCAAAAAATAGAAAACAGAAAACATTGGAAGAAAAAACGTATTTTCCTTTCCAGTACACATCCCCAGAAAATTAAAAACAATACTTAAACAAAGAGTCAAACTTACAGTGGGTAACCTTGGACAAGAGACATAATAACACAATGTCGATTGCGGTCAACAGCATTCGGTACGGGAAACCCATGCACTCCCAATGCCTGTAACCCCCAAAAAAAGACAATGAGTTCAAATGGAACAAGAATCAGTACACCTGAAAGAGAAAAACACAATCAAACTTCAAAAGAACCTTCATAAAAGCATATTCCTTGAGAGCGGCAAGCCTCGACAAATATAGCCAGTTATAGCTCCTTCGGTGCCGCAAGTAGTCACGCTTTGATTTCACAGCCCTGAAAGAAACTCTGCCCAATCTATGCAGCTTCATGGCCATAATGTTACCATCTTCCGTGGCAACCTCAAATATATCTTTCATAATACATAATAAAAATGCATTAAAATTACCAAACTGTCCAAACATTCAGTTGAAACATCAAATATACCTTTTATAGTAGAGAACAAAATTACATTACAGTTTATAATCATCAAATAGTCCCAATATTCAATGGAAACCTCAAATATTCTCTGATAATATAGAACAGAAGTGCATTAAAATAATCAGCAATCATTCATAATGCTTTCAAAATGAGTGCATAAAATTGTCCACATAGTAAAACAAAAATAGAATCACATGGTCTAATGTAAGAATGAGCTCAGCATAACCAAAACAACGTTAAGCCAAGTGAGACAATATGAGAGTAACATATTACAATTTTCATCAGTTATAGTGATAATTTAAATATTCATAAGCACGCGAAATATACAAGAATGAACACTCAGCATATAGAAGCTCTTTTAAAACTTTGGTTGTAACATAAAGCCTTAGCCAATCAAAATTAATATTACAATTGAAGATTGTAACATGAAAATGAAGATGATTGGAGAAATGGTGATTTTGACAGAAGTCTGTCTCATATATATAAATAACTAGAAAACTACATAGTATATACACAGAAAAAGGAAAGGAAATATAATTATATATAAAGACAAACTACTAAGCTTTCACATGAACAGAGAGACTCTTTTGTAAAATTTAATTTTAGTTTTTCTCAGCCCTGTAATATTCAATAGACAAATAATGACTGTTCATTTTAATCTACTAATTGATGTGAGGGTGGGCACCTAAATACAATGCCCAATCATGAGGGGCGTGCAGAGCAGACTTGTGATCAATGCGTGTGTGGACTGAAATTAAATACATGCAAGAATTCCGTCAGCAAATTAACACATTAATAATGAAACAATAAAGGCTTAGCAAAACATCCAACAGCTTGCAAATATAGTGAAAACAAATGTTTTAGCTCTTCCAATTAGAGTGCACAAGTACGAATACCAAGCAAATAAACCCCACAATCAATATTGCTTAATTTGAGAAGTCAAACGATTAAAAAATATATTCCTCTAAACAATACAAGCATCCATAGTGCACAATAAAGGAACAAAACCAAAACTACAGAACTTGCAAGAACATGGGCTTTTTGAAGTGTTTGGTGGATGCGGAGAGTCATGTGGCAGTCTTAGGGTAGATAAGGATAGGAGGTTGGGCTGGAAGTTGCATGTGGATCTCGTAGCATAGAGGAAAACCGTTTCATGGATCCGCATGAGAGTACTTGGATGTGGCGGATATGGTGCGGGGAAGTGAAACTAGTAGTGGGAAAGGGCTGGGCAGCAGGGAAGTGCTGGGTGGCAGGATTTTGGAGTGGGGACTGGGGAAGGGCAGCGATGCTGGAATCTGTGGCAGGAAGGGTCGGACCTGCAGTGGAGAGATGTTGGGGCGGTATTTTGGAGCGGGAAGAGGCGGGGAAACTGGTCTAACACAACGTCAAAGGGAGGGGGGAAGATCGAACCCTAGGAGTCGACACCCAGGGAGCGTCGGCTTCAGCACCGAATCCAACTGCGTATGGGAGTTTTCTTTTACGAAAACCTGGATGATCTCAAAACAGCCCTAGTACATATATATATACATATAAATATACTATTATATAAATGAAAACCCTCCTTTAGTGCAACATTCATAATCACAATTATCTCCCTCATTTTTAAATTTAATGACTACATTTTTCTTTGTATTCATTTCAAATAATTTTGAATACTTTGGTTTTAAGGCAATTTGTTTATTCCCGCCAACTCTTCCCACCAAAAAAATAATTCTTGTGTCTATCAATTCTGGTGCCTATCAATTCACATGCCTATCAATTCTGATTTTACCCCTCTTTATTATAAATTTTTTACTTTTATTGATTTGTGTTTTTCTTTAATTAAAAAAATACTTTTAAAGTTTTTATATAGTCAAAATCCACTACCTACAATAAAAAGTGTACTCTCTACACACACATTTTTTATATTCAAGTTCATATATTTTGTATCACGAAAGTATTCGTATCTTATGTTCGCATGCACTAGTGTACTTTTATTGCGCATCTCACTCGCGCATGCTTGTATTGGCTTATTAGCGTGATAGATCAATACGATCATGAATAAAAGGTTAATCAAATTAAGTATGGCAATAATTAGGGCAAGCTATTAAATATATATATATATATATACATAACAAATAAAATTTAAGTATTTGGTATAAAAATAATAATTTTGAAGTTAAAATTTAAATCAATTTTGAATCCAAAATTATTTATTAACGAGGAAACCTAAGAGTCTAAGTTCAACCCCTTAACCTTTTGATTCGCTAATCTAATTAAAACAATATTAAAAGAAACCCTAAAACATTATTAAAATGTAAACCCTAAAACCCTCTAATATATGCGGAGAGGTACGAAACAGAGAGTCTATCGTTCTTTGTTGTCTACCTAGGAAGTCGTCGATATTCCACGCCTTTCGGTCACCTGAATGTTCAGAGCTTGATGTCACCTCCGACAACCTCCTCGAGTCTTAGCCCTTTAGTGAAACAATGTCTCTTCCCATTTTGCCTCTCATAATTTTTTTCAGAAAAACAACGACGTTGGGAGTAATGCCAATGTCACACCAGTTGAGGTGTTGCCATGTGACCTTGAGGTCGCGGGTTCGAGTCCTGGAAGCAGCCTCTTGCAAAAATGCATGGTAAGGTTTACCTACATTTCACCCTTGTGGTGATACCCTTCCCCGAACCTTTGTGCATCGGGCTGCCCTAAACAACAACGTTGGGAGTAATGTCATTTTCGAGATAAGGGGGAAACCCATGCATGCATATATATACAATGAACGTGTTAGGGGCTTATGGCACACGAAGGGGATGACAACGTGTGTCTGTGGCGCTTTTATCTTTTTTCTCACTATGTTTTTATAATTCGCTCGATTGTATTTTACTCACATACCATATAGTTTAGATGAAGGGAATACTAATAATATTTTGGAACCTTCCTCTTTCACTACTTAAGTGAGCAAGGGCCAGGGGGTATTCAGTGGCAGGCAAAACCTAATTCTAAAAAATCTTCTCTTCTTTTCAACCTCTCCTCCTTCTCAATCAGTAAATCAGTAGCCACATCTCCTTAGAGTGGTCACAAGTGGGTCCAGCTCGGCTTCTCATCGGAAGTACACTTCCCCTCGCCCATCCAATATTAAGAAATTTAGGTCAAGAAAGAGCCGAGAGAATCTTCAGGACTTCTCTCTCTCATGATCGCGCATCGGATCTCGATCAAAAGCCTATAACAACTATATATCAAAGCCTCTTACTTCCCCGGTTGTTGTCTCCCAATCAGGCCAACATTTGAAATTCAATCAAACAAGATTGCCTCGTCTGCGAGTTCGTTTGCGGTCTGCAATCTGTAGCCTCAACCTGCTGATGACATCTGGACGAGCAAGTCGTCGACCTTGAACAACACGAACGCATGGACGAACACTGGCTTAGTCATCGTCCTCAACTCTCAGCCCTCTTCCGCACAATCTCGTCCATCTATGCACATTCGAGATGCCCAATGTGCCCTCCATCATCGAAGACTCACTTTCAATGGGTTGGCCGACCCATACCTACCTTCATCGGGCTTCCCAGCACCCCTACAAGGCTCTCCCTCTCCTTCCCAAACCGACTAAGTGTCCATCCCTTCGAATTGAGCTTCCCATACGTCGAGCTCCTCGCCTACAACTCCCGGTCTGAACCCTAGCCAGTCTAGTGGCCATGGACGAGGACATTCTTAGCCTCACTGGGCCATGGAGTCCATCCAAAAGCCAATGGCCAACCAAGCTGCCCGGGCAGCTCAGCCACCAATGTCGTTGCATTCAAGGCCATGGGGCCCTCATTAATGGCATGCATCTACCACCCCATTCAGGGCATCGACAGCAAGTTGCAAGCTCCACTCGGGGCGGCCGCATTACGTTGTGCACTCCAACTCCCTCACTATCCTAACTATGAGAGGCAATGTACTGAGTTACGTGAAAATATATTTTACCTTATTTGATGACAAGAGGGAACACTTGGTCTGGCTCACGTATTGTGAGGGACTTCTTCGCCAACTAGCAGTTTAGCACACATCATTACAGGATTGGATCAGGTTGGCATCATTCAATCTCATGGGCTCAACACAATTGCGGTGCGTCCGGCTTGAGCATGATACACCCAATCTGAATTGGGCGGCTTTTAAACACTACTGTAACATGCATTTTGGACCACCTCGTCTCTATCAAACAAATATGGTATGTGGACAATCATTTGGAGAACTTTCAAATGCAATTGGCATGTGTCACCTCTGTATTGCTAGAACATCAAGTACTTGTCTTCACCGCAAGCTTGCATGATTCGCCTCGACGTTAAAACTCAAAGCACTACAAGGCCTAAAAACTGTCATGAGCCTAACACATGTGAAACACCTCCTCATGGACAACCCTATGGTGGATGCCACAACAGGAAGAGGTCAACCATCAGAAAGACAACCTTCTTACAACCACGGTGGCTTCTCACCTACACCCAAGGAAAAGATTCCAGCGGCATCCCATCCTGCAAGCACATTTAGAGCACAACAATAGCAAAATGAAGCGCCAAAGGGTAATGCTTCAACTACAACGAGCTATATACAGAAGGGCATAGGTGCAAATGAATCTTTTGGCTTGCGGCAAGGATGCAAGGACAGCAGGAGACCTGAACCCTTCCCTACTTAAGCTTGAGGACAGGCTTAATCGGTGGCGGAAGGTGATGTTTCGAGCTCGCGAATGGAGGGTGACGATGTGTGGTCATGGACACAATTGTATTTACTTCTCCCACAGTATTTTACTAACATATATTAAAGCCTAGGTAAGGGCATAATTGTAATATTTTGAAACCTACTCCTCTCACTACTTAAGTGAGAAAGGAGGTATTGCATGGAGGGCAAAACTTAATTCTAAAAATTCATTTCTTCTCAACCTATCCTACCATGGCCGGTAGTAGCAACTCCTCAGGGTGGTTGTGCATGGGCCGAGCTCGGCTTCTCACAAGAAGTACCCTTCCTCTCATCCCTGCACCATCGAGAAATCTACGACAAGACTTCTCCCACTTATGACCACACACTCTCACTTAATCGGGGACCCATAAGAGAACGTTAGTTGACACTAGTATTGGTTCGTCAACAAACTTCATTAAAGGTCATTAAATTTCAAAAGATTTAAATTGTGACGAACAAATAAAGAACTATGCATTGAAAGAAGCTCCCACAAATTTATAGTTTTGGACAGCTCAATGCACACAACCTTCGATTCATTTTCTCAGAGATTTGGTTTAGTGAATCAACTCATAGCTATGGATCATGACGACAACTTAACTGCTACACCACTTTTTTGGATAGTTTAATTAAACTATTATATGTTAAAATACTTGCTACCGGTCAAACTTGTCAATAAAAGTCATTCACATAGTTAAAGATTCAAAATAAGCCTTCATTATCTTCCTCAGATCCACAACTTCAATGTAAAATGATAAAGACAGAAGGTCTAATTTTATCCTAAGAAATATTTCAAAAACCTTGTTTGCATACAAAAATCCACTTTGGTAGTGACAAAAAAAGCATAATTTAGGCAGTGCTTCTAAATTCCTTACAGTCAATTCCTTCGATCTTCTATAAACCACTTGGCTTGCTTCTAAATTCCTTAAAGTCAATTCCTTCATTCTTCTATAAATCACTTGGCTTAACATGGATAAATAAAAAATAAAGCAAATTATCAAACAATGGTAAATAATCTAAATTGTGAGAAAAATACCAGATTCCTTCCCAACGCCTATCTGCCGTCCCACGGACGAAAACACTCCGCGATTTACAAGGGATTTGATTGCAAGAAAGTCATACCCAAGGTAGGTCAGTCGATACCCGTCGTCTGAGATACAAATAGTGCAAAAAATAACATTTCCTTACTGAAGGGTAAAATCAAATATTCAATTAGGTGTTGGAAAAAGGTTTATGACTCACATTTGGACGAATCATGATGCACAAGCTTGTGCTTTAGAAGATTCTTCAAGACCTTGAAGGTTCCCCCATGCCTATGACCTCAAATTTTGAATATATTCTCAAAAAATTTCGAAGGATTCAATTTAAAGGGGGTAAAAGATTTACTTGAGACGGGCGATTCGATCAACAACCTCTACAGGAACGATTTCATGCTGAATCCAAAGAGCCAATGAGCGAGTACACGAGAATGATAAAAGAGAAGAAGCTATAAGTAAGGGGAATTAAAACTTACGTTTGTCATTCCCATCTCGACTGCAGTTAGCACTTTGAAATCTTCCCTCAATAGATACCTCAGAGTGTCTACATCTAGCTTCATTCTGGCCGGAAGAGAAGGCTTAGGAGAAGAAGGCGTAAGCGCCGATAGATAATGCTGGCATATGGAAAGGAAATGGGTAGGATTTTGGCAAGCTCAGGATTATTTAAGAGAAGTGAATTAAAAGAAAATTTAATAAATCATGAGCACCGAGATTCGATTTTACCGAACAAATGTCGCTACAACGGTAAGGATGTCAGCCCACTCAATCAGAAACGATCGCTGAGAATCAACAGATCGCCGGAATGAGGGGGGTCGGCAGTGGCCGGAAGAGGCTAGAAACTGATTAAAAGACCCCTCGAAATGGGTCGATGTCGACAGGGATCGAAAGGCTTCGCAGAACGACTGGCACGAGGTCGATGATGGAAGGCGTGCGTCTACTGCACTGCAAAACGTCGGCGTGCAGAGTGACGAAGATGTCGTCGATGATCCTTCTTCGCGGCGCCGCCGTCGTTCCCAGGGAAGAGGGCGTGGAGGCGTCGCTGGTATGGCGTCGGGGAAGAAACTCCGAAGTCCGAACGGGGTCGGGGGAGTTGGACTTGCTTCACCGCCGTCGCGAAGGAGGAGGCTAGGCGGAAGCTCGTGTGTTTTTGTGCGCCGCCAGGAGTTGGGCTTTTAGTAGTCTCCCTTTTTTCACATTTTGTACCCTAATTTGTGAGGATCATTCATTGTGTACCCTAATTGCGGTTGTAACCACTTTGGGTAAAAAAAAAGTCCTCTCAAACGAAGCCTAAGTGCTACAAGATCTCGCGCATTGGAACTCATGGTTATGGACCCGAATCCGTTAGTATGGAACATCCTCTTTTCCAAGTGAAATCCCCTAGTATATGAAAGAATGAAAAAGTGATTTCGTTGTTGTGGAAGAAGAAGCCTTCATATCTTAATGCATGTATTTAATTTATTCGGAGCTATTAGAGCGGGATCCACTTTTTGGGGAATATGAGTCGAAGCAATAACAAGAATATTTGTTTGGTCGTTTTGATACTTCGTTTTGGGCAAACGCCGCCGAAAGGAGGGTAAACAAATGAACCTCCGACGGCGTTTGCTCCGTTTCCACCCGCCCGCCTTGAGAAACGCCACAAAAAGCTCTGTTTGGAGCAGCCACCTCTCCCCTCCGATTCGAACACTCCGTTTCCACCCGCCGGATCGATCCGCCACCGCCGAACCAAATGAAGCCTAAGTGTACCCCGGTTCATTTTCGTTCGGCAAGTTCCTTTTTTCCACTTGCTTCGACTTTAAAACTCGCCTAAACTTGAGTTCACATTAGAATAAAATCGAATATGACATGTATGACTAAAGCTAAGAAGAAATCACGTCTGCCGAGCTACAAGAGCATGCAAATAGGTGAGTCTCGCGAGATTCTCTAATAAAAGCAACGTGTTTGTGAACTGAAACTTAAAATTCTGCGAGTACTGAAATTCATCATGTCAATCGCGAGACGGAGATGAAATTTCTAGTGCGGGATGGCGTAACTCGTTAGAGACAATGTAGATAATGATAAAGGAATCGGTTTCTCGAGGCACGGGGAGAGAACTCTAAGAGAAGAGACCTTGGAGAAGGTGGCGTCGGTGATGAAGACATTGGGCGAGGAACTGCGAATATTAGGAGTCGAAGCAGGAGGAAAAAGGGAACTCGCCGAACGGAAATGGTCGTGGAGGCGGCACGGGGCTGTCGGGCGAGAACTTCGCATTTTGCGGCTGGTGTGCGTGGGGGGGGAGTTCAGTCTTTGTGGGGGTCCATTTTGTTTTTGTTTTTTTAAATGAGATGTAGCAACGGCTATTATGGGTGTATGAATATCAATCTGTCATTTTTTGTTCTCAACTCTTAGGGTCCGTTCGTTTCGCAGGAATTGAGCTGCAGGAATTGGAATTGATTCAATTCCCATTCCCGCAGAAATTGAAATTGAATTCAATTCTAATTCTGCTATTCGGCTGAATGCAGGAATTCTGCCACAGGAATTGGAATTAGCAATTCTGATGTTCGGTTGTATCCTGAAATTCAAAGTACAGAATTCAAATTTGTAATTTTTATTATAAACTGAATTGAAATAACTAATTAAAAATCATATTTCAACGGAATAAACATTAAGAGTTCACGCACCGAATATTTAAAAAAGTTCAAAATAGTCTGCAGTACTATAATAGTCCGCACATAAAACCAAAAGTTGTTAACATAATCTTATTAATCGCGTAGATGTAAGCGGAGTCAGGTCCTCCAAATTGACATCGGTAAAGTCATGAACACGTCGGCCTTCTTGTCGTCATCACTCAGCATATCGATAGCCTGTATGACATCAGTCTCAGTCAAATCTGTAATAGATGCAATGACGACATATATCCTGTCTGCCCTTGAGATCGGCGGCGGTGGCGGTGGCGGCTGAGAAGTCACGCTGCTATCATGCTCCATGTTCCTCGCTATTGCAGAAACAGCATCAGCAAAAATATCTACCGCGGATGTTTTCTCCTTCCTCTTCTTGCTCTTTAGCTCAACCTCCTCCATGCCGCTTTTTGTCCACTGAGTCTTCAATGTGAATCTCGTTCATTTGCTCAGTCGCAGTGGCAGCATTAGCTCCAGCGGCCCGATCAACCCCACAAATCATAGCTAAGTCACCCAAATTGATGATCACCTTGCTCCGATAATGTCTCATTGTCGGATGCGCCTACAAGTTTAGTTCAAATTAGAATATAATTACTACGCAGTTAAATATTTGCTCAATTAAAATATTACCTGTACGTAGTTAGCCCAAACTTCCTCGCTATCAACCTTCACCACATTACGCTCTCAATCTCATCTGAAACCACTGGTATCCAGCATAGTCGATATTTTCTGGTAGTATTTGTAAGACCCCCTTTTTTTCTTTTAAAACACCGGGGTCTTAGGCCCAGAATCGCCATTTTGCGGTGACACCTTCACGCCCTGAAGGGTCATCACCACAAAGTGCCGATTCTGCCGGCCAATTCGATCACAGAAAGGTAGCAAAAAGAAGTAAGTAAAAGCAAGTCCACTAGATAAATCACATATATAGAAATAAAACTCCACGAAGGGAGTGTCCATATAATAATATATCAGAGTACTAAAAATACGGGCTTATGCCCGGTACATGTAATCCTCACTACAAATCACTCATGCGGAAGCAAAAACAAAACATCTACTCAAGGTCGAGACTCACGGTCCTGGCTGTATGAACTCCGGAGCTAGACTGTCCCATCTCAAGGCGCACCGGTCTCTGGGGCTGCTCCTCCATGCTGGGCTCCACGATCCCCTAAAATGATGCGGTTCGAAAACCATTAGTCATAAAGACTAAGCCTTATCATCCTCTACCCCTTCTCCCATGGCTCCTAGGTACTGAGGGGAGAGGAAGAAAGGGAAGGACATGAAGGTGGAGATTTAATCAAAGAAATAGGTGGCAGCGGAACTAATCTAGCAATTATATAATAAATATGACAGAAATAGAAAGTAGGTAAAGTAACCTTAACTTATGTGCGAAAGCGCATAAGCCAAGGGATCTTCTGCAAGGCTCCCATCGTATAAAGTGTCTCATACAACTTATACGTTGGGGTGTCGGTTATCAAACAGCAGCATATATATATTGAATTTAACCTTAATTTATAAACTTGCACACACAAGCTTATAGATCAAGGGGTCGTGAATCGATTATGCTATGACATGCAAGTGGGTATGATGGAACATGCAAGTGCAACTCACACACCCGACTCTGTGCACACAGACCTTTAGTTCCCCCTTTCAGAGTCGTTACCTCGCAGGATAACTCCGTAGTGGCAGACGGAAGCGGTGGGTTGGGCCTCGCCCACCTCTAAACCAGTAAAGCACTACCAGTCAGACCTATCGTACACCTCAACGCTTGGTGCACTAAGCGGACTCCTGCGTACTCTTGCCGGCTGGCGCACCGGACTTTTGTTGGCGAAGTGCTAACCACACTTGCCGAGTCAGCGTATTGGCGTCGATGCATCGACCCTCCAATACCGAAGACCCACCACCTTAATTTTCTTTCCTTTTATGCACATGCAAGTTTAATCGTAATCAACCAAAAACCGAGCCGAAGCTCCCCGGACCAAGACGTCCGTCTCTTAACCAAACGAGCTGAAGCTCCCCGGACCATTCCGTCCGTCTCTTAACCAACCGAGCCGAAGCTCCCAACCACCTTTCTTCCTGTGCTAACGGTGTTTGCGAAAAGTGCAGCCCTAATTACTAAGTTACTCTTGTCAGTTTGTTAATACAGTTTACGTTAACCCAGGACTGCCTCCGGTATTCCCCGTGAAGGGCTCTCAAATGGCACTAGGAACTATGATGGTAGCTGAAGCTCATCGTTCCCTTTCGTAAGACACTTATTGTTATTGGTTGAATTCCCTTACCCATTCCCTTCTCAAGTTACAATGGACTAACCTAGTGTGATTTTTAACCTTTCTCTCTTCGGGAAAGACGATCTTTCGTCGAACCCGAGCACATCCTAACTCTAGCTAACACCACTTCTCACCACTCTTCATATCATTTTATTGTGATATCATCCACAACTGTCCACCCAGACAAAATGACTAACTCCAACAACTATCCCAGATCATGTCTTATTGCAATTTAACAATTTGTTATATGCAAACCAACCTAAACTATATGTTGAACTGGTTAGGCAATGATCCAATACTCATCCAAATGCTCTAAATTATTTACTGGAGACTTATCATGATATAACTAGCCTAAATCCGGAAAATGGTAATTTTCCTAATTTATCTGGCATTTAATTAATTTCCTCAAAAATTCCAAGGGCTACCGGTTTGAACATGAACTACCCTAAGTTCTCATGCAAGATGTCCATCAAAATTATAATAAATAGTATGTTATCTCAATATAGTAAATCCAAAGTATCATAATTTTTCTATCATCAAAAGGGCACTAAAACTATTTTAGCAATATCTTCTATATTTCGTTATTTGCGAACCAAGTACAGAGAATATTCATCCACAAATTATAAATAAAATATACTATGCAGATCCAACCTTAAAAATAGCATTAGCCAAGTTTCATAATTTTTCAGCAAGTATTAATCTCTGAATAAATTATTTATAAAATATCTCTTTAAGGTGGACTTCTAAAGAAAGTACCGTAACTACAATTTTAAAAATCATGAATAAATGTCCACGAGCATACAATGGCCAGAAAGTCTCAAATCCTAAGCCTCATAATTTTCAACAGAAATATCATCCATAATTAATTTTTAAACCATAAAAACTCTTTTTAATATTTGTGAAGGAAGTACTAGATTTACTCAACTAAATATTATACAAAAATTCAGGAGCAGTCATTCTGACCTAAAACCTTTACTTCCAAGATTTCATGGGATTTAAATGAACATAAAGATTCAAATAATTTAAACATCAATTAGGGCTATAACAATCGTTACAAATGAAGTGTAGGAAATAGACATCATAAAATTCCAATAAAATTGTTTATAGGTTCTACTCGTTCTAAAACTTACTCTACCCGAGTTTCACAACCATTAGATAATGTTTAGTGACAGATTGTGCTTAATTAGTATTTTACCCTAAAGCTAAGATTAGGGTTTTGAGGTATCTACTTGTCTCCAAATCCTCCAAGATTCAATCCAGATGATTCTTATCATGCTAATGTCAACTCTACAGAGTTTCAAGACAATACGAGAGCAATTGCCCCCATGACCTTCACAACCCTCAAAACCCTCCATTTAGGGTTTGAGTTTGGATCCTAGGGTAAACCAACCCTAAACCACGCCATATTCTCCAAGTGGGTTATAATAACCCTTCCAAGTCAGTGGTCGAAATATCAGCCTCAGTTGATGTGATTTGACCGTTCCAACCTCTAGTGCACATTTTACTCAAAAATGCCTCACTATTGCCTAGTTAATAATAGGTGACTCCCTATCCAAAACTCATCCAAATGAGTTGAAAATTTGTACAGAAGTAGATTTTATAGTCAGGGACCACTCACCAAAATTTGGGAGGGTTTGGAGGTCATTTGACCACTTAAATAAATTCCTCTAACTTAATTAAATTAAAACAAAACCTTTGGCAAAGTGTCTCCAAAATTTCCATTTTTGGACAGCCTCTAGATATGGCTAAGGATAACCCTCTGCCCAAATTTCAGGTCATTTGGACAAGGTACGAAGCATGGGCATTCATTTTGCTCCTGCCTAACTCTAGGTACAGCCCCCACTAAAACGGGTGCTGCGGCCAAACCGCTCACCCGAACGAGTTGAATTCAATTTTAAATTAATCTAGACTTGAAGAGCTACAACTTTCGTGACTGGTCATTTTTCTTAAATCGGCCTCTAAGTGTCTCGTTTTGTAGCATCAAAATACGCCCATTATATATATATATATATATTTCCTTTATATACTGTATAATTTTATACAATAATAATGTTTTACTGTTCATCTCCCCTACCAAACAGAACCCGAAATAGAAATTCAGAAAGACCATATTTCCTGTAGCCTTTCCGTGATCCGTCGCCGGCTGTCCGATCACTTCCCTGGCCAGCCACCACCACCCCCACCTCCGTCGAGGCGATGGCTATCGGTCGGCGGTGGTTTGGCCGCCGGAGGTGGCGGTTTCCGGCGTACCCGAAATATATATTTTTCATGGTTTTCCATGAAAACGCGAGATAGGTCCGGCTCCTTTGAGCATGAACTTCATTTCTAAGACCCTAAGATCTACCCATAAGAGAAGAAGTAGAGGAGGTCCTTGTTCGCGGTTTGGAGGCGAGATGAACGTCGGATTGTCATGGCGCGGTGGTGACGTTCCCGAACTTATCCTACAGCAAGAACAATAATCTGAATCCGTTTGGTCAAGAGTGTAACCTTCTCCTCTTGCTCTAAGGGGGCTTTTATAGATCTCCAAGTGGGGAGGGGAAAGGATGAAGCATTCATGGCCATGAATGCTCTCTCTTAATATTATTTCGGTTACGGTGGAGGGAGAGGAAAAGATGGAGAGGTGAAAAGACTGATTCAGGTGGCGATTTCCTATTGGACCAACACTTCCTCATTTTATTAAATAATTAGAAAAAGAAACGGCTCATAAATACTCCTGCTGTAAATTCTCATAATCAGAATTGATTATGACTTAAGTTACAGAAATTTCCAGCCTGGCTGACGTTTCGGCCTTTGTCACGGGCGTGACACGTGGGTCACGGGCGTGACAGGTCCTTGTGGAAAATTCTGAGTTCGACGATCGTCTTACGGAGTTCGACGATCGTCTAAGGGGGGGTCACGCCGTAGGTCACGGGCGTGACACGTGGGTCACGGGCGTGACAGGCTCGGGTTGCAAATTCTGCGCTCGACGATCGTCATCTGGAGATCGACGATCGTCGAGGGGGGGGGGGGGGGGTCACGCCCTTGGTCACGGGCGTGACATGTCAGTCACGGGCGTGACAGGCTCGGTTTGCAAATTCTGCGCTCGATGATCGTCATCTGGAGATCGACGATCGTCGAAGGGGGTCACGCCCTAGGTCACGGATGTGACACGTAGGTCACGGGCGTGACAGGCCCAGGTTGCAAATTCTGCGCTCGACGATCATCTTCCTGAGATCGACGATCGTCGAAGGGGTCACGCCCTAGGTCACGGGCGTGACACATAGGTCACGGGCGTGACAGGCCCGGGTTGCAAATTCTGCGCTCGACGATCGTCCCACTGAGATCGACGATCGTCCCACTGAGATCGACGATCGTCGAAGGGGTCACGCCCTAGGTCACGGGCGTGACGGGTCGGTCACGGGCGTGACCAACCCGTGACTCGAAGTCTTGGTCGATGGACTTCAATTCTTGGGCTTCTAGGGTTCTGTCACGACAGATCGACTCCTAGAGGTCTAGCCGGAAATGGGATGTTACAGTATTTGTTCCATGTTTTAATCCTGACCATTATCTCTTCCTTACTAATATCAACATGACAATCATCTCCTTCAGTGCTTGTATTGCCGCCGTGTATGCGACACTTTTCCAGCCGCTAGCCGCCTTATTTCCCAGATCTTGCTGCTCAAGGAGAGCAGTCAATAACGCACAATCCATCTGCGGCGTCCATGGAGCATAGGACCGTTCACTTGGCTTGACCCCCTTTCCTTTTTTATCCATTTATTTCTGCATAACATTGATAACTGCTAAAAAGAAGTTATCTATGCGGTTATTTCCAACAACTTATTCAGTTAAAACAATTAAAATAAGTTTAAATGATATGGAAATGAAAGTAAACTCTTATTTATTTGAATTGTGGCTAATTTGGTTTTGTTTCGATGTATTTGTATCAGATGCGCCAAAGAAATTTGCCTGAAAAAGGAAATCTGCCAAAACTTCATAGCTTGAAAAAGAGGTTGCAACGTCCACAAATAATTAGTTGCAACTATCAGGTTTCGGGTGGGCAAGGCAGGCGCAGGCGCAGACGTTGCAACGTGCAGAAAAACAAGGTTGCAACAACCTGGGGGGAAATTAAAATCCGAAATTTGAATTTTGGGACTGGACGAAAACATGGAAGGGTGCGTCTCTTGGGGATTTTTGGGGGGAATTTAGACAGCAGTTATGGCAAATAATAAAAGGGGGAGAAGGAGATTTTATGCATATACATAGAAAATTGAAAGGGAGAGAAATTCGAAAAAGAGGAAGAGAGGGGGGCGGAATTTGTCTAGGGCTGGAGATCGGGAGGAAGAAGAAGCCGCGCAGCAAATCCAGATCCGTGCAAGGGGAGGCGACAACATCCTTTGTATGGGCATTCGTAGAGATCAATTGGTTGGCTTGTTCTAACTCTTATTCATCATGTTTGTTGAATTCTCGCTCCGATTTCTCATACTTTTGACTATGATGAACTAATTCGATTGCGAGTCTTATATGTTGTGAACTAATCGACGTTTGCTTTGATATTTACATGAACAATTGAGTAAAATTTGGTTTGTATCTTAAATTTCATTCTCTTCTTCAGTGATGACGTTAAGAGATTACCATCTAGTGCTTCATACTGCGTTCTATATGCGAGAGCTGCGTTCGTAAGTTTCGAGAATTTAATTTGGCTACATATGATTTAGCGTATCGCTATCATTCTAGTTGTGGAGTTAAGATCCATAATTTTATACGTATGTTTACTTGTGTAGTCTTGATTTAAGGCTACTCACTAAATATGCATAGTGCGATGATGAAATCGGGAGATGCTCACCGCGAGTTTAGGATTTCCACAAGATAAAAACTGAGTTGAATTTAATTGTATTTCTCATCACAAAAAGGCAAACTAAGATTAGGGATCAACATATGAGACTCGTTCTTCTCATCATTATATTCTCATCTTACTTTAGTTTCGTTATTTAGTTTACTTACTCTCAAAACCTTGTGATTTTGCTTGACTTATAAGAAAAGATCATTACTAGTACTCATAAGCCGAGAAAAAAATATTGTCTCTGTGGGTTCGACACTCTACTTCCATTTTGTAACTTGACACGACACGTACACTTGCGTAGCACTTATATATTAACACAACAAAGCGTGCATCAAGTTTTCTGGCGTCGTTGCCGGGGACAAGTTTTTTTTTCTAAGTATTATCTTGTGATATTAGTAATTCTGAGTAATCTGAGTTCAAGTATTGTTGTCATTTTTACTCGTTAACTACTGGATATCAGTGTATGTCCAGATATCGAAACACTGAAATTTTACCATTGAATTCTGAAATCGAGAGAACTTGTAGGCTGAATAGAAGGAATCTGAGAAATAACAATACTATTAATCTTGAGATGGATGTTAACGGACAAAATAATGTGGTTAACAATGAGGAGCAAGTAGAACCTAATGCGCAAGTTGACCAGAATGTTCAACCAAATGTTCCTAGAATGACTTGTCGAGACTATAACACACCCTTGCGAGGAGGATTGCAATTTAGCATAGCCCGACCTACCATAGCCGCTAATAATTTTAAAATTGACTCCACTATTATGCAACTAATTCAACATAACAAGTTTGGGGGTCTCAACAACGAAGATGCTAATTCTCATCTAAGGTCATTCTTAGAAATTTGTGATATGTATAAAGTAAATGGGGCCTCAAGTGAAGCGATTCAGCTAATGTTATTTCCATTCTCCCTAGAAGGAAAAGCTAAAGATTGGCTTAACTCGTTACTACATGGTTCTATAACCACTTGGGAGCAGTTAGTAGATAAATTTTTAAACAAATATTTCCCTCCCTCTAAAACCGCTAAGTTGATTAGAGACATCACCACTTTTATGCAAAATCACGGAGAAACTCTTTACGACGCTTGGGAGCGTTTTAAGGAGTTGTTGAGAAGATGTCCACATCATGGTTTACAACAACACCAACAGGTATCCACATTTTATAATGGGTTACAAACGGATACCATAATCTTAGTAGATGGTGCTGCGGGGGGGTCATTGATGAAAAAGTATCCCGAGGATGCTTATGCTATCCTTGAAGATCTTACTTCTAACAACTACCAATCTTTTGAGAGACAAGGGAATAACAATCCAACTGGAGTCCATCATGTTGATCAAATCACTTCGTTAGCCGCACAGATGGCTTCACAGTTCAATATGATAAACAAACGTTTAGATTCCTTGAGTCAAAATACAGTAATGCCATCAATTAGTAGCCTTCAATTGTCTAATCCTAACACCTCCTTCACCATAGAACAATTGAATCAAGTTTCTGAAGAAGCCAACTATATAGGTGGCCAAAGACAACATATTCTTCCAAATCATTACAATCCTGAGTGGCGGAACCACCCTAACTTCTCGTGGAGAAATAATCAAAATGTTAATCACCCACCTGGATTTAATCATATTCCACATAACAATCAAGGGAATTCAAGAAAATTAACAGATGAAGTAATCTTAGAAATGTTCCAAAAGAATGACGCAAGGGTAGTAGGTATAGAATCATCTCTTAGATCACTAGAGAATTCCATTGGACAGATTGCTAATGCATTAAACCTAAGGCCGGTTGGAACATTACCCGCCGATACCACTCCTAATCCAAAAAGAGATGACCCATCTAGTCAATGCAACTCTGTTACCCTAAGAAGTGGGAATAAGATTCCAGGTGATCATGGGGACTTATTACTAGAAAAGTTAAAGAATGATGAAAAGAGAAAACATGAAGATAAGATGAAAAAGGTAGAGGACCCTAGGGCTAAAGAAGGAGTAGAAATTGTAGATTTAGAAGAGGAAAGAAAAGTCTATCCACCTCCGCCTTTTCCATCTAGGCTCACTAAGACAAGGCTTGATGCACAATTCCAAAAATTCATGGAAATTTTTAAGAAGTTGACGATAAATATCCCTTTTGCTGAAGCTATAGAGCAGATGCCGAGTTATGCAAAATTCATGAAGGACATTCTTTCTAAAAAGAGAAAATTTGCTGAAAAGGAAGTAGTGACATTAACTGAGGAATGTAGTGCTATTCTACAAAAGAAGCTACCCCCTAAATTAAAAGACCCAGGAAGCTTTACCATACCCTGTTCCATAGGTGTTAAATTTACGGGTAGGGCTTTATGTGACTTAGGGGCTAGTATCAATCTCATGCCGCTCTCTATTTATAATACATTAGGCCTTGGAGAGATAGCTCCTACTTCTTTAACCCTTCAGTTAGCAGATAGGACGTTAGCATTCCCTAAAGGCATAGTTGAAGATGTTTTAGTAAAGGTTGAAAAATTTATTTTTCCTGCAGACTTCGTGGTTCTGGATATGGAAGAGGATAGGGATGTGCCTATCATTCTTGGTAGACCTTTTCTGGCTACAGGAAGGACTCTTATTGACGTTCAAAAAAGAGAGCTTACCATGAGAGTTAATGAGGAAGAGGTAACGTTCAATATCCTTAAGGCAATTAAATACCCCAATGATAAAGAGGAATGTCATTCTATTGATAACATAGATATTCCAAACAAAGCTTTTAAACAGAATGATCATTGGGAGAAAACATTGCTAGCAATCCTTAATAATGAAGAGTGGAACGAGGAAGAAGAATATAGTAAATTAGCTAAGGTTTTTAATGTTAGTGAAAGGTGGAGAACATATAGGAATGTTGAAGCACTTGAGAGATCAAGTGAAACTAAAATTCTGAAACCATCTATTATGGAACCACCTCAATTGGAATTAAAACCTTTACCCAGCAATCTAAAGTATGCTTTCTTAGGAGAAGATAAAACTCTGCCGGTAATAATTGATGCATCCTTAGAACAGAGTAAGGAAGATGAATTGTTAGAAGTCCTTAAGAAATATAAAGGGGCTATGGGGTGGACTATTGCCGACATACAAGGCATTAGTCCCACTATATGTATACATAAGATATTATTGGAGGATGATTCAAAGACCTCCATTGAACATCAAAGAAGACTTAGCCCTCCGATGAAGGAGGTAGTAAAAAAAGAAATTATTAAATGGTTAGACGCTGGAATTATTTATCCCATTTCTGATAGTAAATGGGTCAGTCCGGTCCAATGCGTGCCAAAGAAGGGAGGGATGACCGTAGTGAAAAATGAGAATAATGAATTGATTCCTACTAGGACAGTGACCGGATGGCGTATATGCATGGATTATAGAAAGTTAAATCAATCGACTAGGAAGGATCACTTCCCTCTTCCATTCTTAGATCAAGTGCTGGATAAGTTGGCAGGGAATGAATATTTCTGTTTCTTAGACGGGTATTCAGGTTATAATCAAATAATGATTGCCCCTGAAGACCAAGAAAAGACCACATTTACTTGCCCTTATGGTACATTTGCGTTTCGCAAAATGCCCTTTGGGTTATGTAATGCTCCTGCCACGTTTCAGCGTTGTATGATTTCTATTTTTTCTGACTTGATGGATGAGGGAATTGAAATTTTTATGGATGATTTTTCAGTATTTGGCAAGTCTTTTGATGAGTGTTTGGAGTCTTTAAAAAAGGTTTTGAAAAGGTGTATGCAAACCAATTTAGTCTTAAATTGGGAAAAGTGTCACTTCATGGCAAGAGAAGGCATAGTCCTAGGTCATAAAATCTCCAATAGGGGTCTAGAAGTAGATCGTTCAAAAATTGAAGTAATTGAGAAACTCCCACCCCCTACAAATATTAAAGGTATAAGAAGCTTTCTAGGACATGCAGGTTTCTATAGGAGGTTTATAAACAATTTTTCTGCAATATCTAAGCCTCTTAGCCATCTACTTGAAAAAGACACGCCTTTTCATTTTGATCAATCATGTCTCGAGTCTTTCAACACATTAAAGAAAAGTCTGATTTCGTCACCTATTATAATAGCACCTTATTGGAATTTACCATTCATTCTGATGTGTGACGCTAGTAATTATGCTCTAGGGGCGGTTTTAGGGCAAGCCCATAATAAAATATTTCATACCATTTACTATGCAAGTAAGACTTTAAACGAAGCCCAAATAAACTATACAACCACGAAGAAAGAATTATTATCAATAGTATTCGCGTTTGATAAATTCTGCTCGTATTTGATTAACTCGAAAGTTATAGTTTACACGGATCACGCTGCAATAAGGTATTTGGTAGATAAGAAAGAAACCAAGCCTAGGCTTATAAGATGGATGTTGCTATTACAAGAATTTGATCTTGAAATTAAAGATAGGAAAGGGGCAGAAAATCCAGTAGCAGACCATCTGTCTAGGTTAGAGCAAATTGAGGAGAAAGATAAAGAAATAGTAATTAAGGAAAATTTTCCTGATGAAAGTATCTTAGCAATATCAGAAAATAGTTCACCATGGTATGCAGACTTAGTAAATTATATTGTGAGTAGAGTATTACCACCGGAGATGAGTTATCAACAAAGGAAGAGGTTTTTACAACAAGTTAGGACATACTTCTGGGATACGCCTTATTTATTTAAACATTGTGCGGACCAAATCATAAGACGTTGTATCCCTGAGGTGGAAGTACCTAAAATTCTAGAAAGGTGTCATGCTTCTCCATATGGAGGACATTTTATGGGACATAAAACGACATTGAAAGTATTAGAGGCGGGATTTTATTGGCCAACATTATTCAAAGATGCGCAAAACTTTGCAAAATGTTGTGATGCATGTCAAAGAATTGGAAATATAGGCCAACGAGATAGTATGCCCCTACAAAATATATTAGAGATAGAGATATTTGATATGTGGGGAATAGACTTTATGGGTCCGTTCGTAAATTCAAACGGAAACTTATACATTCTAGTAGCGGTGGACTACGTATCAAAATGGATAGAAGCCGTTGCGACCAAAAATAATGATGCCCAAACTGTACTTAAATTTTTAAAGAATATTTTTAACAGATTTGGCATTCCTAGGGCCATCATCAGTGATGGAGGGTCACATTTCTGCAATTGGCAATTTAAATCATTGTTGAAGAAATATGGTGTGAATCATAAGATTGCTCTGGCCTATCATCCACAAACCAATGGATTAGCTGAGGTGTCTAATAGAGAAATTAAAATAATCTTGGAGAAAACAGTAAACATTAATAGAAAAGATTGGGCTCATAAACTCAATGATGCTCTTTGGGCATATAGAACTGCATACAAAACACCTCTAGGATTGACTCCGTATAAATTGATTTATGGGAAAGCTTGTCGGTTACCCGTAGAGCTAGAGCACAAGGCATATTGGGCGGTTAAAAAACTAAACTTCGATTTTCAAAATGCCGGAAGGCAGAGATTTTTCCAACTAAATGAACTAGAGGAAATTCGGATGAATGCCTATGACAATTCTGAAATTTATAAAGAGAGAACTAAAAGATGGCATGACTCAAAATTAAGGAAGAAGGATTTTAAACCGGGGCAATTGGTTTTATTATACAACTCAAGATTGAGATTGTTTCGGGTAAACTGAAATCTAGATGGTCAGGACCATTTTTGATCAAGGAAGTTCACCCTTATGGAGCAGTAACAATTTATAATGAAGTAAGTGGATCGGAGTTCAAAGTTAATGGTCAAAGACTAAAAATTTATATGAGCAACAATGAGGATTTACAGAAATCCTCATTTATTTTTGAAAACTAAGTGGAAAGGGAAGTCCTGCCGGGACTGAAAATTAGGCGCTAGGCGGGAGGCAACCCACCATTTTATCTATATTTTAATCTTAAGCTAATTTTGTTTTAGTTAGTTCTTCAAGTTATGAGTCATGTCGTGGAAAGAAATCGCAAGGGGAGAAAGTCAGCAGTGCAGTTCTGGAAGTTGCAACGTACGAAAAAAAATTAGTTGCAACCTCTTCTTTTCGGGTTTCATTTAAGCGTTATACATGGCGCCGGTTTAGCTGAACCGTTCCGCCTTTTCACATATCAGTGGGGCCTAGGTTGACACGTGGCGCCAGTTTAAGTGAGTCGGTCTGCCTTCTTATTCAAAAGGCGTGAGGCATTATGTCGGCATTTTCCTCCAGCTCTAAACCCTAAGTTTGCGATCAGGAAGACGACTGCGTCAACCCTCGCCTACCAGGCGAATCGCAACGAACGGGCGTTTGCTCGGCGGCGGAAGGGCGTTTGCTCGGCGGCGGAAGGGCGGCGAATCGGGAGGAACGAGAAAGCAAGCAGTGCCTCTGCCTGACACCCTGCGGCCCTATATCTCCAGATGCGGTAAGTTCTTGCGTGCCTCCCTCAACATTTTTCCTCAAGTTCGAATAATGGACGGTGAAACTTTCCCCTTTTCTAAACCTAGCCCTCCATTTGTCCCTAATGTAGAAAATGTCATCTAAGAAAAAAGGGAAGACCATAGCAAGGAAGTCCTTAAAGTTTATAAATTAGGCTGCTAAGGAGCGATTTGAGATGTTAAAGTCTATCCCCATGATTTTTGAGCGGGGTTTTAAGATGGAAAAGAGAGCATGGAGTTTAAGCTATACACTACAAATCCAGGCTCTGCAATGGGAAACCCTCTGCCACCCGCGAGATGAAGCCATCCTCCCATGGGTGTACGAGTTCTATTCGAATGCAAGGTTCTCCGAAAATGAATCAGTGATGGTAAGAGGAAAGGTAATCGATTTTTCTGCGAAATCCATTAACATGCTGTATGATTTGGGATGTGAAGAAGATTTCTATAGTCTGAACCATGTGATCGACAACTCTGAAGTAGCTACGTTGGTATGCAACTCCCCCGACCCTGCATGATCCAATGCATCGACATGATCCCTTAAGTCTACATCTCTGTCAAGGGAGGCTAAGGTTGGGTTGTTATTTATTAATGCCAGCATTATGCCGACACGACACTTGAACAATGTGACATTAGACCGAGCAACTCTTACTTATCATATCTTGAAGGGAAACCGGGTTAACGTGGGGGAAGTGATTAGTACTCATCTGAAAATGAAGATCAAGAAGAACAAGGTCAGGCAATTGTGGTTCCCGGTACTAATCACTGAGTTATGTCGAAGTGTGGGGGTGGTGCAGAGCATGGAGGACTTGGTGACACATGTAGGCCGGGAGATAACCGAGCGAGTCGTGAAGATAAACATTAAGGTAGGGAATGAGTTTGATGATGGGATCAACAAGCCTAGAAAGAGGAGCATGGGGATCCCTTCCTCTTCGGGCGGCAAACCAGATAATGTTTTAATGCCAGGGGGAGAGGGAGCAACACTAGAAGAAATTCTATGCAATATTGAATATATGAAAGTCTACCACCGATGCCAGCACCGCTACTTCAGATCTAGACTGGATTATCTGCAGAATAGTCTGGATAATTTATCACGGAAAGCAAAACAACCAATCGAGGAAGCCCAATTTGAATATCAATGGCAGTTTGATGATCAGGGGAACCTGGTGGACATGGATGGCAATAGCCTCGACCCGACTGAAGTGACTGAAGATAAAGACGACGAAGCAGAAGATGATGATGAAGGCTAGCATTCACATGCTTATAGCTACCGCTGTTCCGAATGCACAAACAATCTTTTGCATATTTTGTGCTTTAAAACTTGAACAATCTTTTGCATATTTTGTTCTACTGCTTAAGTATATGACAGTTCAGTTGTCTGTAAAAACTATATTTTGCATATTTTGTGCTGGGTTAAATTTTGGACTGCACTGTTAATTCTATATGCTTGAATATATGATATTTTTGTGGACTTCATTGGCATTTGTGATCTACATATGACTACTTCTTTATGCTTGAGTATACGATATCTTTGTTGATTTCATTGATGTCTGTGGTTTACATATGCTGAATAGTTTATGTGATAGATTCAATCATGTTTTTAATATTGTTAAAGTGCCCTCCATTATTCTTTTCTTTTGTCCATATATGTGCATGCTCGTCAGCAACAAGGCATCGTTTTGGAGTCGGGATCGGGAGGACTTATACAAGCATGGGCATTGAGGATAGAAAGACAGCAACTTCCCTGGATGGTCAACTTGAGAAACTCTAGGGGAGTACTTCCGTTTCAACTATATTTTCTGAAATTCTCTTATATGAACCAACCTTGCTAGAATCTAGTAACGTTTTAAGTGTGAATTGATCGTGATTTTGGTGATTCAAAATGCTTGCATTACTTAATGAGTAAGTTATCCTAGAGATCCAATGATAACTAATTGGTATGGCTAAACAATCATAAGAGCTCGAATTTTTAAATTGAAGTTAGTATGATTTTTTTTGGTAAAGCGCTCTTAAGCGTCCGTATCATGCACAACTTTCTTTAATTCATTTTTACTCCCCGCAATATTTTAAATTGACTTTCAAAAAAAATTGGGAGGGGTGAGAAGAACTGAGTTGATGATGTAAGCTTAGATAAGTGTTTACGTGGCTACTTCATTCTGATCACTCATGAAACCCTTTGAGCTTGTTCCTTATCATTTTGCTAGACACTAGTGAATCTAAGTTCCCTACATTCCAACTAGTTGTATCTTAATGCACTATTCAATTATGGGTGTTTGACTCAACATTCTAATGATAAGATTATAAGTCATAGTGATATGCGGCCTGAGTATGTCCGTGCCTACTTGGAATGATCCCAACTGTGACAAAAAAAATAAATAAATAAATAAAAATAAATAAATAATAAAAGAAAAGGAAGGAACAATTTGGTCATAGTGATATGTGGCCCAGGTATGCACTTACGTACTTGGAATGATCCCAACTATGAGCTTTATATTTATAAATACTTATTGCTTAAGAGTTGAACTCCATAAGATGAGGGGGTATTAAGATTATTAACTAGGGAATTACCTCTCCATTATTAATGCATGTTCATGAATAGCTAATCTAATCAAGCCAAGGCCAACCTTACTTTCGCGTGTGCTACTAACGCTTGTCGAAGCCAAATCAAAAACTTAGCTTATTCTTATCCTTCCAAATTAGTGCGGATGCTCAATAAGAAAATTTTTGCGTGGGAATGAATAATTTGAAGAAGGCACACACAACACCGAAATTCTTAATTTCGCTTTATCTTTCATCAACTAACGGATTTGTGATGTTTGAGCTCTCAATGATTGATAAGCTTATCAGTTGGAGAAATCGGATTTCTCAAGTACGCTTTGTTTAATTTCGGTTAAGATAAAAGATCATCGAACTCTCATCTTGGTAATTATTCTTTCACCTAATTCACTATTGGGAATTGTCTTGCTAGGGACTAGCAAGGGTTAAAGTGTGGGGGTGTGATAACTGCTAAAAAGAAGTTATCTATGCGGTTATTTCCAACAACTTATTTAGTTAAAATAATTAAAATAAGTTTAAATGATATGGAAATGAAAGTAAACTTTTATTTATTTGAATTGTGGCTAATTTGGTTTTGTTTCGATGTATTTGTATCAGATGCGCCAAAGAAATTTGCCTGGAAAAGGAAATCTGCCAAAACTTCATAGCTTGAAAAAGAGGTTGCAACGTCCACAAATAATTAGTTGCAACTATCAGGTTTCGGGTGGGCAAGGCAGGCGCAGGCGCAGACGTTGCAACGTGCAGAAAAACAAGGTTGCAACAACCTGGGGCGAAATTAAAATCCAAAATTTGAATTTTGGGGCTGGACGAAAACATGGAAGGGTGCGTCTCTTGGGGATTTTTGGGGGGAATTTAGACAGCAGTTATGGCAAATAATAAAAGGGGGAGAAGGAGATTTTATGCATATACATAGAAAATCGAAAGGGAGAGAAATTCGAAAAAGAGGAAGAGAGGGGGGCGGAATTTGTCTAGGGCTGGAGATCGGGAGGAAGAAGAAGTCGCGCAGCAAATCCAGATCCGTGCAAGGGGAGGCGACAACATCCTTTGTAGGGGCATTCGTAGAGATCAATTGGTTGGCTTGTTCTAACTCTTATTCATCATGTTTGTTGAATTCTCGCTCCGATTTCTCATACTTTTGACTATGATGAACTAATTCGCTTGCGAGTCTTATATGTTGTGAACTAATCGACGTTTGCTTTGATATTTACATGAACAATTGAGTAAAATTTGGTTTGTATCTTAAATTTCATTCTCTTCTTCAGTGATGACGTTAAGAGATTACCATCTAGTGCTTCATACTGCGTTCTATATGCGAGAGCTGCGTTCGTAAGTTTCGAGAATTTAATTTGGCTACATATGATTTAGCGTATCGCTATCATTCTAGTTGTGGAGTTAAGATCCATAATTTTATACGTATGTTTACTTGTGTAGTCTTGATTTAAGGCTACTCACTAAATATGCATAGTGCGATGATGAAATCGGGAGATGCTCACCGCGAGTTTAGGATTTCCACAAGATAAAAACCGAGTTAAATTCAATTGTATTTCTCATCACAAAAAGGCAAACTAAGATTAGGGATCAACATATGAGACTCGTTCTTCTCATCATTATATTCTCATCTTACTTTAGTTTCGTTATTTAGTTTACTTACTCTCAAAACCTTGTGATTTTGCTTGACTTATAAGAAAAGATCATTACTAGTACTCATAAGCCGAGAAAAAAATATTATCTCTGTGGGTTCGACACTCTACTTCCATTTTGTAACTTGACACGACACGTACACTTGCGTAGCACTTATATATTCACACAACAAAGCGTGCATCAAACATACCCACATTTTTGCATAAAATAAGTCAGAAATAAAATAGAAGTTAACAAAATATACAGGTAACGCATACACATAACATACCCACTTTTTGAACATAACTGAATTAAAAAGAAGTTAACAAAATGTACAGAGACACACACACATAACAAACCCATTTTTTTGCATAAAATAAGTCAGAAATTAACACACACAAAAAACATTTTAATTGCCGCGATGAGCACAGTGCTCATTAGACATATTCATAGCCATAGTTTCCCTAAACGCGCTCCACTCTGGTGTTGCTTGGACTGGAGCTGCTGTATCCGCGTACTCGAAACTAGCAGAAGTTGTATCTTGATTTAATATTTCCGCATCTACCTCGGCAAGCAACCGACCATGAAATTCTAATCTCCTCTCAATAAGAAAATTATGCAGAATGCAGCAAGCGTTTATAATTTGAACTTGTTAAAATTAAAAGGTAATTAAAAACTCATTATGAATTAACTTATTCGAATGTTAAAGGTTTAAATGTGTATACCTGGACTTTGATGTCATAGAATGATGGTCCCCTCAAAATCGCCCATCTTTTTTTAGGGAGGCCGAATGTCCGCTCTATGACATTCCGTTCCTTTGAGTGTCGGAGATTGAACAACTCTTTATAATTAGTGGAGTTATTACCTTGTGCAGCCCACTCTTTCAGGTGATATCTGGTTGACCTATATGGAGCTAGATAGCCAGGGCCATTGATGTATCCCGCATCCACCAGATAGTATTTTCCAAGTGGCACCTCAAAACGATCTGCTCTTTCGAGTGCATTGCGCAAAACTCTGGAGTCCGATGAGGACCCCTCCCATCCAAGTAGCACATACAAAAACCTCATATTTGAATCACATGCGGCCATTACATTCGTTGTAATGGCCTGTTTCCTATTCCGATACCTACCCTGGTCCTTAGTTGACACTGTAACTTCAATATGAGTGTCGTCAATCGCACCAATGCAATCCTAAATGGACATATGAACAATTGAGATATTGTAAAATATATTTTAAAATAAAACTTAGGATTGTAAACGAAATAACTTACATGAAAATGACGCCTACGCCGTTTCATTGTTTCATCCATCTAAACATAAAAAAACACATTATATATCATCATTAGAATCCATACTCCAAATATTAAGATAACGTGCAAGCATTACATTGATTGCTTGCCTACAAATCTATCATAATTAGAATCCATACTCCAAATATTCATAGTGGAGTTAATACGGGCCTCCCATCTACATCAAGCATTGCTCTATGACAAGTTTCATCTAAGAAGACAAATTAAGAGACAAATCATCTTAAGCATTTGATCAACACAAATATCACTATCTTTATAAAGACAAGTATAATAACAAGAATTACTAAGCATAATATATAACAGGCAGTTTACATATCCATAGTTGATCACAGCTCTAAAAATCAATAATTTCATACCTCATGACAGAACGATAGATGCAGTAAATAGATAAATCATTAGCTAACACATCAATCTAGAGGAATCAAAACAGATAAACCATTATCTCAATGTTCACTTGACAAATTCATAAATCAATAAAGAGTATATAGATTGCAGAACAAGATCTCAGAGGAATCATTCCTGTTGCGGTCTAACTCGATGCTCCGGTCGGGCCGGATATTCTTGGTCCGCCTTAGCTCTCGGAGCGGTCGAGCGCGCACACAGTCAATTGAAGAGTGAGAGATGGACACGGGAAGTTTTGACGTGGAAAACCCTTCAACCGGGTAAAAAACCACGTGACCGGGTCGGTGCCGATCAAAATCCACTAGTTTGCTGGAGTTTTACAGTTTGATGGGGGGAACCGGGGCGACAGGCCACTCCCGTTACAATCTTGAGGAGAGAGAGTATATGCACTCGTTGGTGGGCAACAGACTGCCGCGCCAACGGGACTTGGATGGTGGAAATGCGCGAGGTACTTCAGTTGACGTGCTCGGGGGCGACGCGTGTCCTGGGGTTATCGTAGCTTCCTTTGTGCGTCTTCCTCGGTCCTTGGAGTGTTCCTCTTGTAACTGGGCTCTGATGGGGTGCCAATAACCGATGACGGGTTCTGGTAGCTGTTGGCGGGTGTTAATATCCGTTGGTGGCCGCTGGAGGTTGCGGGTGGCCGTCGGTGGTTGGCGGCGAGAGGCGGCCACCGGTGGTTGACGGCGAGGGGCGGCCGCTGGCAGAGAAAACGGGAGAGCTCCCACCTGAGGAAGAAGAAGAAGGGGGAAGCGTAGGAGGAGAAAGTTAGGAAATGAGAAGCCCCTGGGGTCCTTTTATAGGCTCCAGGGGGAAGTTATGGCGGGCCCCACCACTAACATAGTGGGTTAGTGGGTGGTTTTGCCCCGATCGGACGGTCGGTAGAGCCTCCCTTTTGATCGGACGGTGGGGAGGTCCTCCCGTGGTGGGGCCGCCCGGACGACGCCGGCGGTGAGGAGGCGGCTGGGTACGGCGGCGGCCGGCCCTGGCCGCGGCCGGCCATGGCCGAGGCCGGCCATGGCCGCGAGCCGGCCATGGCCGAGGCCGGCCATGGCCGCGGCCGGCCATGGCCGCGGCCGGCCATGGCCGCGGCCGGCCATGGCCGCGAGCTGGCCATGGCCGCGGCCGGCCATGGCCGCGAGCCGGCCATGGCCGCGGCCGGCCATGGCCGCGAGCCGTCCATGGCCGCGAGCCGGCCATGGCCGCGGCCGGCCATGGCCGCGGCCGGCCATGGCCGCGAGCCGGCCATGGCCGCGGCCGGCCATGGCCGCGAGCCGGCCATGGCCGCGGCCGGCCATGGCCGCGAGCCGGCCATGGCCGCGAGCCGGCCATGGCCGCGGCCGGCCATGGCCGCGGCCGGCCATGGCCGCGAGCCGGCCATGGCCGCGGCCGGCCATGGCCGCGAGCCGGCCATGGCCGCGGCCGGCCATGGCCGCGAGCCGACCGGCCATGGCCGCGGCCGGTCATGGCCGCGGCCGGCCATGGCCACGGCCGGCCATGGCCGCGGGCCATGGCCGTGGCCGGCCGGGGGGAGCCGCCGGCGGCGGTTCCCTCCGCGGGAGAGGGGAGGAGATGGGGCCCACCCCCCATGATCTCCATGAGAGATCATGGGGCAAGGTGGGCCCTCCCATGATCTCCCTTGGTGGGGATCATGGGGGGTCTCTTGCATTCTTATAAATTAAGGTGGAGCCTATCAATTGCCCCCCAAATCTCTTTCAGTTGGGAGGGAAGCGAGCACGGGGAGAGATTTTTTGACTCTGGTTGCGGTGGTGATTGCCGGCGTGGAATCCGGGATGGCGGCGATGGTGAACGGCTCCAAGGTATGTTGGTTCGCGCTGGTTTGGAAAGCGGACGTCGGACGAGCTTGCGCAGGGGCCGGCAGGGCGTAGGAATCGGTGGCGTGCCACCGTCGCGGGAGAGGGACCGAGCGTGCGCCGTCACGCCGCGCACGCAGACCGCGCGTGCGCAGGCGGCGCGCGCGGGGCGCGTGCGTAGGCGGCGCGCGCAGGCCGCGCGCGCAGGCCGTGCGCGCAGGCCGCGCGCGCAGGCCGCGCGCGCAGGCCGCGCGCGCAGGCCGCGCGCGCTGGCCGCGCGCGCAGGGCCTGCGCGCAGGCCGCGCGGGCGCCAGTCGCGCGCGCGCAGGCCGCGCGCGCGCAGGCCGCGCGCGCGCAGGCCGCGCGCGCAGGTTGCGCGCGTGCTGGCCGCGCGCGTAGGCCCCGCGTGCGGATGTCATGCGCACGGGCGTGTGCGCGTGCTGTCCGTGCGTGTGCCGGCCGCGTGTTTGCTGGGCTTGGCGAGATGGTGCGTGCGCGTGCGTGCCAGCGGTGTTTGCGTGCAGGCCGTGCATGGTTATGGAGAGGGTTGTGTGCGCGATTTCACCATTTTGAATTAACTAATTTTTTGCGGTGTGCAGGTATCGAAACGCTCCGCTGGTCCCATGCGTCTGCGCTCTTCTTTGACCGAAGATGGTGTGGCTATTTGGAGAACAAAGTTTGGGCTTCCTTCTGACTTGGAAGTGAGGATCCCGCGTCCCGAGGAGCGGGTCCAAAATCCTCCCCGTGGCTGGTTGACTGTCTGCGAAGTGTCGCTCAGATCTGGTTTTCGTCTTCCTCCCTGTGACGAGGTGGTGGAGATTCTGAAGTTTTGCGGAGTTCCTATTTCCCAGTTTGCCCCAACCGGGGTGACTCGCATCATGGGCTTGATTGCTTTTTTTCGTGAGCACGGGGGCTCTTTTTCTCTGGACCAGTTCCGTGATTGGTGTGATGTGCGTTTTGATGGTGGCGAGCGGATCGAGGTGCGCAGCAACAAGGTTTGGCTGGAGCTTGAGTCTCGCAAAGATCGCCGTCATGGTAACACTTTGTTTGGATATGTAAAGAATTCCTGGGGTCTTCCTGAGGTGTGGAATGCGCTTCCCGATCGTTGTCGCCGTGTGAAAGGGAGGGAGCGAGATTTCTCTCCTGTGCTGGGATTTTCCGAGCCTCGTGAATTGGCTAACCGTCTTTTCAACATATATGCGTTTGTCGAAGAGAGGAGATTGCTGGGATGTGGTATTTCTATTGGCACAGGACGGGTGGTGTCGTCTTCCCATGGAGGAGGCCGCAAGAGAAAAACGGTTATGGCCCCCGATAGTGATGTTGACATTGTGGTGGTGGCCTCTGATGATTCAGTCCCAGCGACGCAATTGCCTGCTTCCCCGACTCCACGGGCGCTTGCTAGCGCATCAGTTCCTCGAATGTCTTCCTCTTTGAAGGCGATGAGTGATGCGGTAAGTTGATGGCTCATTGTTCCTTCCTTTTCCTTCTATTTTTTTTTTTTGTTTGAAGGCGGCTAATTACGTGTTCTCCTTTTGCAGATCGAGACTCAGGCGCAGATAGCGGTCACCTGGAATGATCATTACGTGAGTCTGAAGGATGGTTATCTTGCTCTGCAAGAGAAGCTTCGACTGTCGATGGGTTCACTTTCTTCTCTCAAGGAAGAACATGACCGGGACATCGCGCGGTACCATCGAGTTGGGTCAGAGTTGAAGTCTGAGTTAGAAGACGTGCGTGCTTCCTTGGATGTGGAGAAAGCCGTGGTGGAGAGGACTGCCCAGATGTTAAAACTTGCGCGGGAAGAGATATCTGGCTTGGAGACTCAGTTGCATGCGGCGCGAGATGAGGTTGCAGGCCTTGAGACCCAGCTTTGTGCGGCGAAGGCGCAGGTGGAGATGTTATCTTCGGATGACCGTATATCAGAACTGAAGGCCGCAGGCCTTGCGGAGTACCTGGAGTCCTTGGACTATATGCGGGATCGTAGCCTGATCGCGGAGGAGGTTCGCGATGACATTTGGTCCAAGGAAGTAGAGCCTCAGATGGATGACATGCGCCAGTTAGCGCTTCGTCGTGGTGTTTCGAAGGCCTTTCGCTTCATGGGGAAGCATCTTGGGTGTGATATTTCTAGTTTCAGCTTTGCGGACGTTTCAGATGATGAGCGTTCTAGCTCAGATGCTGATGACGAGTAGCTGTGGTGCCTATCTGTTTTTGTCTGTTTTGTCATTTACTTGTAGTCATTTGCTTCTGTTATAGCTTTTGAGATTGTCGCCGTTGGGGCTCCTATTCATTATTTGCTATGATAGCCTTACTTGTATGTCATTGTTCTGTGTTTTGTACAGATGTATTTTGACATGAGATAGTTGTTGGTGGGAGTTGATCTTTTGTCCCGGTGTATTTGTATAGGGATGACCCATGGTTTAACGTGTGGGCCTGACTCGCGGCTTAGTTTGCATGAGGGCTTCTTTTTGAGGGGGCCGAGTCCTCATGGTGTTGCGTGGAGCAGGTCCACGGCCTTTTGCGCGGGACAGGCCCGCGGCTTCTTTGTGAGGGGGGCAGGCCCCCACGGTGTTGCGTGGAACAGGTCCACGGCTTTTCGCGCGAGACAGGCCCGCGGCTTCTTCGTGAGGGGGGCAGGCCCCCACGGTGTCGCGTGGAACAGGCCCACGGCTTTTCGCGCGAGACAGGCTCGTGGCTTCTTCGTGAGGGGGGCAGGCCCCCACGGTGTTGCGTGGAACAGGTCCACGGCTTTTCGCGCGAGACAGGCCCGCGGCTTCTTCGTGAGGGGGGCAGGCCCCCACGGTGTTGCGTGGAACAGGCCCACGGCTTTTCGCGCGAGACAGGCCCGCGGCTTCTTCGTGAGGGGGGCAGGCCCCCACGGTGTTGCGTGGAACAGGCCCACGGCTTTTCGCGCGAGACAGGCCCGTGGCTTCTTCGTGAGGGGGGCAGGCCCCCACGGCGTCGCGTGGAACAGGCCCACGGCTTTTCGCGCGAGACAGGCTCGTGGCTTCTTCGTGAGGGGGGCAGGCCCCCACGGTGTTGCGTGGAACAGGTCCACGGCTTTTCGCGCGAGACAGGCCCGCGGCTTCTTCGTGAGGGGGGCAGGCCCCCACGGTGTTGCGTGGAACAGGCCCACGGCTTTTCGCGCGAGACAGGCCCGCGGCTTCTTCGTGAGGGGGGCAGGCCCCCACGGTGTTGCGTGGAACAGGCCCACGGCTTTTCGCGCGAGACAGGCCCGCGGCTTCTTCGTGAGGGGGGCAGGTCCCCACGGTGTTGCGTGGAACAGGCCCACGGCTTTTTGCGCGAGACAGGCCCGCAGCTTTTTCGTGAGGGGGGCAGGCCCCCACGGTGTTGTTCTGATTAGCGCCATGAGTTTCGTATGATTGTATGCTCTCTATGCGGGCGAGTCATTTTCTCGATTCTTGTACTGTTTTAAGATAAGTAAAGAGAAGAATAATATAACATGAATGAAGTAATTCAAGAATGGTGGTAACATGTCCGGGGGTTGGTCCCATGGTTCAAAGCGAGATGATGGTTCTTACTAGCTCAAACATGCGGAGTTTTATCTTTTTTAATAAACATAATAATCCAATGAAGAAAACGACTCATGGACGGAGGTGGCTTGAGCAGGATTGGAAGACATCCCAGAGTGACTGCTGGAGTATTGCTGTGTAGTCGGAGTCAGCTTGGATGACGACGAACTGTACGTCGTAGGATGTCTGTCGGTGTGCATCTTTGAGAGCGACTGGGAGAGTGATGGTGCCGATGATTGGTACCGGGTGATCCCCGAGAACACGAGCGCTTGCAGACGTTAGTTTGAGATATCCGGCGGTGAGCTTGAGCTGAAGCAGAGTTGGTAAAAACAGTACATTGGTGGTGACTTCCTTGTCTATTAGAACCTGATTAAGTTTGACAGGCGGTTCGCCGATCTCGACCGTAGCGCATCTTATGTTCTGGTTGTTAGGTGGTCTTCTTCCTGATATGAGTTGATCAGCTACTCGTAAGTTGGTCAGTCGTTGGACTTCTTCTTTCAGTCCATTACATTCGTTCGTGTTGTGGCCGTGACTTCGGTGATATTCGCAGTATCTTGCGTGATCTGCCTTGGGGTTCGGTTGCGGCGCTCTTGGTCGTTGAAACGATGAATTATTCTGGATTGCATACATCACATTAGTGCAGGTAGTATTCGGAGGGACGTATTCCTGGAGTGAATGTTGCCCCCCCTTTCTCGGGGGGCTGCGTTGACTACCATTGGGGCGACTCCGCTTCTGGCGTCGTTCTTTTCGCATTGTACGGGTTGGTTCACCTTCTTTCTTCCTCTTCTGTCTTCTGCCTGACCTTAGATTTTCTGGTGAGGGCTTTTCGATTGTCATGAACCTTTTGATAAAGAGGGCGGCAAACTCGATGTAGCTATCGATATCTTCTCTCTGTAGGGATTGAAGCCAGGTCCGAGCTTCTCCAATTAATGTCGTTGAAAATACTCGGACCATGAGTTGATCGGAGGAGTTGCGGGAGTGCATGATGGCTTCGAAATGTTTCAGGTGTGCGAGTGGGTTGCCTGTCCCGTTGAAACTACGGATTTCCGTGTCCGCGGCGGTGCAGGAACTAGATGAGTTATTGTTAGGTAGGTATTCGTCTGGTTCTTGCTTTGTGGCAGAAGTGCCAGGGGCCATAGTGTTTCTAGTACTTTCTCCATGACGAGGACGTGCGAGGTTGTGACCATACATCTCCTGGAGTGATGTTATAGGCACGGGAGAGCTATTTGTGCTTGAGAATTCCTTTTCTATATCGTATTCTCTGGGTAGGCCAGGCCTGGCGGGGGCAGGGAGCTCTTCTGTCGGCAGTAAAACAACTTGTTCGAACGGCTGAGGAGTCGTTAGGTGGCGGAATGTTAGTTTATTCCGCGCTGCAAGGGTTGCATCGACTCGCGTGGTGTTGGGAGGTGTGTGCTCTTGAGATAGCTGTTGCCCCCCAGTCCCTGAAGGGTCTTGTTGTTGAGGTGCGGCCGGCCGCCACTCTTCTGCTCCCGTGACGGCTTGCTCTTTCCTTTGTTGAGATTCTGGTGTTGGGTTTAGTAATGAGAGAATGACTGGTGCCCCCAAGTTTCGGAGCAGGGTGAGCATTTCGGTTTGTAGTTCTTCCATCTGGCGAACTCGTCCTTCCAAGGCAGGCGCTTGAGCTAGGGCGGTGACGGGGGCGTAAGCTGCTTCCGCGGTTAGTGGTGCGTCTACTAGAGAGTGAGATCGCGCAGGCTCAGTGTGTCCGCCAAGTGCGGATCCTTCGGCGGTGCGGGCACTCCTCTTTGCCATTGTGATGAACTTGCTCTGCGAAGGATATTGGGAATGTTTCCCACAGACGGCGCCAAACTGTTGCGGTCTAACTCGATGCTCCGGTCGGGCCGGATATTCTTGGTCCGCCTTAGCTCTCGGAGCGGTCGAGCGCGCACACAGTCAATTGAAGAGTGAGAGATGGACACGGGAAGTTTTGACGTGGAAAACCCTTCAACCGGGTAAAAAACCACGTGACCGGGTCGGTGCCGATCAAAATCCACTAGTTTGCTGGAGTTTTACAGTTTGATGGGGGGAACCGGGGCGACAGGCCACTCCCGTTACAATCTTGAGGAGAGAGAGTATATGCACTCGTTGGTGGGCAACAGACTGCCGCACCAACGGGACTTGGATGGTGGAAATGCGCGAGGTACTTCAGTTGACGTGCTCGGGGGCGACGCGTGTCCTGGGGTTGTCGTAGCTTCCTTTGTGCGTCTTCCTCGGTCCTTGGAGTGTTCCTCTTGTAACTGGGCTCTGATGGGGTGCCAATAACCGATGACGGGTTCTGGTAGCTGTTGGCGGGTGTTAATATCCGTTGGTGGCCGCTGGAGGTTGCGGGTGGCCGTCGGTGGTTGGCGGCGAGAGGCGGCCACCGGTGGTTGACGGCGAGGGGCGGCCGCTGGCAGAGAAAACGGGAGAGCTCCCACCTGAGGAAGAAGAAGAAGGGGGAAGCGTAGGAGGAGAAAGTTAGGAAATGAGAAGCCCCTGGGGTCCTTTTATAGGCTCCAGGGGGAAGTTATGGCGGGCCCCACCACTAACATAGTGGGTTAGTGGGTGGTTTTGCCCCGATCGGACGGTCGGTAGAGCCTCCCTTTTGATCGGACGGTGGGGAGGTCCTCCCGTGGTGGGGCCGCCCGGACGACGCCGGCGGTGAGGAGGCGGCTGGGTACGGCGGCGGCCGGCCCTGGCCGCGGCCGGCCATGGCCGAGGCCGGCCATGGCCGCGAGCCGGCCATGGCCGAGGCCGGCCATGGCCGCGGCCGGCCATGGCCGCGGCCGGCCATGGCCGCGGCCGGCCATGGCCGCGAGCCGGCCATGGCCGCGGCCGGCCATGGCCGCGAGCCGTCCATGGCCGCGAGCCGGCCATGGCCGCGGCCGGCCATGGCCGCGGCCGGCCATGGCCGCGAGCCGGCCATGGCCGCGGCCGGCCATGGCCGCGAGCCGGCCATGGCCGCGGCCGGCCATGGCCGCGAGCCGGCCATGGCCGCGAGCCGGCCATGGCCGCGGCCGGCCATGGCCGCGGCCGGCCATGGCCGCGGCCTGCCATGGCCGCGGCCGGCCATGGCCGCGAGCCGGCCATGGCCGCGGCCGGCCATGGCCGCGAGCCGACCGGCCATGGCCGCGGCCGGTCATGGCCGCGGCCGGCCATGGCCACGGCCGGCCATGGCCGCGGGCCATGGCCGTGGCCGGCCGGGGGGAGCCGCCGGCGGCGGTTCCCTCCGCGGGAGAGGGGAGGAGATGGGGCCCACCCCCCATGATCTCCATGAGAGATCATGGGGCAAGGTGGGCCCTCCCATGATCTCCCTTGGTGGGGATCATGGGGGGTCTCTTGCATTCTTATAAATTAAGGTGGAGCCTATCAATTCCTACTAGATGCCCCATTTATATAAATAAATGGGCCATATATGGTAGTGCAAGAGTAGTTAATTGCAAGGGAGCATCTACATTTTTAAGAGCAAAAGAATCATACCGAAGAAGCACTGAAAGCTTGGAATCGCGCTGGAAGACAAGAAGAAACTCGGAATCGCACTGGCAGGCAAACTGAAGTAATTAGAAGAAGGCAAACTTTAACTGAAGAAGAAGAAGAAGATACCAGATACGCGGAGCAGAAGCGGGTTCGGCCAGCGACGGGAGCCGAGCGACAGAGTAGATCACAGCGGAGAAGCGGGATCGACCAGCGACAGGAGCAGGAGAGGCGAAACCGCGGGATCGGCCAGCGACGGGAGCAGGAGAGGCGAAATCGCGGGATCGGCAGCAGGAATCACGGCGACGGGAGAAGGAAGCGGAGCGGAATCGCGAAATCTGACCTAGCGAGGTCGGAAATGCATGTCGCACGTTTACCTTATACCCAATTCCGACCGAAATGCATTTCATTTCCGATTCCCACATTTTATTTTGCATACCGAACGCCTGTAATTAGAATTGGTAAATGAATTTCAATTCCAACCGCCCAATTCCTGTGAAACGAACGGGCTGTAAAAGGAATTTTGCCCTATTCCTTCCTCCTTTGACAACTCCAGGCACCAGAGGCGGTGGCACGCGAAAGTATCGAAGAGAACCAAAGGGAGAGAGCAGTCGGTTGGGACATGTGAGTGCGCTTAAACAAAATGATGTTCATAGTGTTTTTTGGTGTGCTTTTAGCCAAAATAGATGTACTTTTAACACGAGCCAAGGTTTATTGGTGGTCAATACAGACTCATGACTAATAATTTTAAAAGGGCGTTTATATTGGCAGCCCGTATATCGATATTGGCAGCCCAAGTATAATGACAGCCAAGTAAATCGTTATTGGCAGCCCAATGGCTAATGACAGCCCAAAAAAATAGGTTTTTAAAAGTCATTTTTAGGAAAAGTGTTCAACATGAAAGTTGTAGATCTCGACGAGATCTACAACTTTTATGTTAAACAGTTTTTCTAAAAATGTCATATAGTAGGTCTATTTTCAAAAGGCGCGGAACCCGAGCGGAACTATGCGAGTTCCGCCCAAGTTCCACGTCTTTTGAAAATAGGCCTACTATATGACATTTTTAGAAAAAGTGTTCAACATGAAAGTTGTAGATCTCGTCGAGATCTACAACTTTCATGTTGAACACTTTTTTTAAAAATGTCATATAGTAGGCCTATTTTCAAAAGGCGCGGAACCCACATTTTGGGTGTTTTTCATTATTTTTGGACTGCCAAATATCGATATACGGGCTGCCAATATAAACGCCCTTTTAAAAATACAGGAATTTGATTAACAGTTTTAAAATTACATAGCAGATCGGGCGTGGGCCGATGTAAGAATTTCGGCGTTTTCGGGCCGGACAGAGAGAAGAGAGTTGAAGATTCGGAAGACCCCGGCGATTTGGGGATTAGGGTTAGGGCGCGCGTTTATCCATTTCGTCGTCATCTATCTTCATTGATTTGGTGCTTGGATCCATCAACCAGTTATTTCGCTAGGTGCTAGACCGCATTCTCCAATGGCATTGAGGATTTTATACAACGAGATCAAGGGGTTGAAGGTGAGGGATTTGCCCGACTATCTGAAACCAAAGCTTTCGTGGGAGTACATCAAGAAGACAACCGATAAAGGGGTCGATCGCTACATTGAAAAGTACATCGAGACGAGCTCTCCCGATCCACTCTTCCATGTCTGCATCGGAGGGATGATCTTTTCCTACCTTCTCATGCTGCCGCACGAGCGCCGCCATCTCGAGCACCTCGAGCACCAGAAGCAGCATGCCACCGCCGTCGCCGAGCACCACTGAAATACTGGGTTCCTTCATAAGGTGCGCTTTTCCTTAACCATCAGAGAAATGGAGTTATAGGGACATTGAATTATCTTCTGGATATAGTTTCCGTCGGGGATTAATGGTGATTTCTTTTTAGTAGATCGTTTATTATAACTTTCAGAGAGTTCTTTAGCTGAGAAAAAAGCAGATCTAGGAAAAATCTTTCCCATTTAAGGACCTGTATATTTTGTTTGTTTCCATTCTCATTCCCTTAGTTTGTGTTAGTTTTGCAGGAATTCAGAGGAAAATTTGGTTTTGGCGGAAAACCAAAATCAATTTATTTCTTTGTTTTCTGGAAAATTTTCAGGCTCAAAATTGAATCTGCCACTTTTTGTTTTATTGTGGGATAAAATTCAAACACAAGATTTGATTTTTAAGTAAAGAAAAAGAAAGCTACGTGCATATATGAAAGAAAACTAATCCCCTTTCATACAAGAACTGATCAATGCATACAAGAATGCATCCACATGATCATGGCCAAAACTAATCCCCTTTCTCCTCGTCTCCAAATGTTATGCACGCGCACGCAACTTCTTACGTGTATTTTGTATCTTTCATTATGGTAAAAAGTATGCAAGCCCCCTCCCTATGTAAGGAGGTGACTTGGGCGTTTTAGTCATACTTTTGATTAGGGTTTCGTGATCCCTAACTTTTGGGAGGAACCAGTCTCCCGAGAGTTGGCACAAGTTTTCCTCGTGATTGTATCTGGGTTCTTCAAGTTCATTGCAATTAATTTCTCCTTCATAACATTGGTCTGCTGCCCGCTCGTCCGCTATTTCGTTAACCGTTAGGACTCCTGCCACCCTTGGTCACATTCTGTGTTTGCGCACGTGAATTGTTTGTCGCCCTGTTTTCTTTCAACGCACGAGAATTGTCCAACCATGCTTCCTACTGCGCACGCTTCAACCTCGCTCAGCAAAATCCGCTTTAGCTGACGCTTCAACCTTACCTCGCAGCGCTTCTCCCGACGCCTTCCGCACGATTCTTCCTAAAAACGCACGATCCGCTTCCAGTCCGACTATCCCATCGATTACTTGGAGCATTCCATGTCGCTTGATTGGCCAGCGGTCCCGCCTCACTCTTCAGCCTTCCGTGCATCCAACATTCCACCTTAGCCCGCATCCCAACATTCCAGCTCCCGCGCACGCCCTTCCGACGTGTGGGCTCCCCTCACTGTTGCGCCCTTCTTCTCACGCCTTCTATCTTGACATATCCTTCATTCGACTGTTCCTCCCACCGCTAGCGCCTTGTTCGTGCCTTTCTTCTTCGCTGTCGTCCATGCCCTCTCCTTTTTATGTCAAAAGCCTGTCACTCAATGGAATCCCTGTGGAGGCCCTTGAACACGCCATCACAACCAACAAATCTCTCCTCGAGGCCCAAGCAGAGCAGTTCACTTCAATTCTGACCATGCTCCACAACTTGCAACCTGATCAACACTCCGGACCCAACTCTACCCCGGCCTTAGGATCCCCCAACACACTATCTCCCGAAGAACCTGCTTTGGAGGGATTGCCTCCCTCACTTTTTTCCCCGCATCGACATTCCTACATTCAACAGGACTGACCCCCTGGGTTAGCTTGCTCGCGCTGAGTAGTATTTTGACATTCACCAGATTCATCAGGCGCAAAAGGTCTCCACAACTCTTATCATATCGTGTGTCGCACTTCTTCTGATTGTGGTCATCTTTCTACATGCGCTTGTTGAATCTTCTTGTTGTCATCTTCTTCCACGATCTCACTACTATGTTAAATCCGACCGTGATAGTCTTCTTCCACGTGCTCGCAAAATTTGTTTGTTGCTGACTTCCCTCTGTTGAGCGATTATGAGATTGTGGGGTTGATTTCCTCCTAGAAAACTCGGGTTGATTTCTTCCTTATGTTGTCTTCTCCATTTTATGTTTTCTTCAAGTTTGATCATTCCCTCCAACATTGAGGTTGATAGGTTCGTCGCAACGGAAAAGTTTCTCCACCGAGATTCCTCTCTTCAAGTGTTCCCCCGAAATCCTAATGCATTTAGCTTTGCTCCCGTCAAATTAACGGTTCAGGTTCCCAGTTCCTCATTCCGATGCATTATGTTCGGATCAACCTCCATGTAGTCTCTTTTGGAGAATTAACTGTGTATTTTTTTATCTTCTTGGAGCCTTATGCCTAAACCGGGACCTTGATGTGGTGCACCGACACTCTGATAGGAACAAAACCCTGGAAACTCTCCAGAATTATTTGTCTGTCATGGCTAGTATTTTATACGACATCCACTTTCGGTTCCTTTTTCCTGCCTAGTTATAATGCATATCTTATCTTTTATTATGACTCTCTAGAACATGTCATTATTGCAAATGTAGTCACCAGATTGGGGATAGTGCCTCATACTCCCACAGTCCTACTATATAGGACCGTTCCATTCTTCATGTTATTGATTCTCACTTCAATATATGTTCAGTTATCCATCTTATTCATCACCGCAACTATTCAATAATCTTTTAATCTTCTTCTTTTTCAATACTAGGTATTCACATCATTGGTAGGGGTTAACTAGCGAGCGATCTTTTTATTGTTGTAACAATGATACTTCTCCATGTTCTTGCGTGTATTTTCATTGTAGATCACCGTTGTCGTCTTGGAGATTCTTCTTTTCGTATTCTTTGACTAGCACTCTTCGATCTTCAACATTCAAATTGTAGTTGTGCTTCTTACATTTAAGACAAACAACATCACTCAATGACTCAACTTTTTCTCCTCAACCTTCCTAAAGTGAAACTTTTTATTTATTTATAGTTCATTCTAATGTTTAGTGTCCTTACATAACTACCAGTTTATCGAGATTTCATTACTCTGTCACTCTATAGATAATCACTGTAGATTGATCTAGTTATATATTTTTCGTGATTGTTTTGAGTTATTGCTATATTTTACCATTTTACTACTAAACCTCGTATCATATGTACCACTTAAGTCATTAGTTTCAAGATACCCTCACCTCTTTGTGCATCATTTCTCATACTTCTTGCTCCCATTCACCAATGGTATCATAAAAATTCGCCATCTTCTCGAGGTAGTACGTTCCCTCATGTTTCAATTAAATGTTTCTACCACATTGATTTTTTGTTTTCACTGTTTGCTACCCCATCATTCATCTTTCTCAATTATTGACTTCATCTCCCCTTTTTTACATTCTCTTTTCCTCATCCTTTCCCTTTCTTTCTTCTCACTCCTTATGCATTTGGTTGTACATGCTATGTTTATCACTTGGATCCTCTCAATTGACACAATGTGCGATCAAGTGCATCTTTGTGGTGCACTACAGGATATAGAAGGGTTGTGCGTGGTGTTCCCTTGCATCTTAGAAGATCGCGACCTATGATGTTGTTACCTTCCTCGAGTATCAGTCACTCTTCTTTATTTTACCCATAACTCTTTCCACTGAAAGTGTCTTATACCTGGTTTCTGGTCGTTCCACTACTCCATCTCCATTAGTTTCTCTAGCTCCAACGGTTCCTTTATCTCCACCCGTAGCCTCCTCGACACCACTTCCCTCCCAGCACCCTCCCCCTTCGAACCACTTACATGTTGGAGTTTCTTTCTTCTTTATCAAATATACTATCCCTCACATATCTCTTCTTTTGGTTCCACAGTTTTCTATTGATACTCCCGCACCATAGGATCATTCCCTTACTTTTTATAAAGGTAAAGTGTAGCGACCTAATTCACAATATTCGAGATAGTACTCACTTTATTTCATCCCAACTTATACTAAGCCGAACCTCACAATTTAATTCTTTCCATAGGTGGTGATGTGGCATATGAGTACTTCCCAGGAGATCATCCATCCCAAAATTACTTCCATTATAACACACTTAACTGCGGAGTTCCTAACACAATTTTATTAGTTGGTTTGAAAAGACGATTGTAGTATTTGATGATCTAAATTATTATTTAAGTTCAACAATATTTCCTCTAATTTTGATGTAGATTTAGCTCATTCATACTTCTTTCACCTAAAAGTTTGCCAGGAACCCTCTTTCTCTAGGCGTACTGCTCTAAATGCATTCCTCTCGCTCATCGGACTGTCTTGATTGTATTCAGGATGTTACTATAATTTTTCATGTATTGCTCAGTCTTTGCCAATTTTTCTTTTATTTCACTGCTTAGACTTCTTCCTTACATAAATTTGCCATTTATCTCTTTACAGTCATTACTCCCTCTTCTGTTGATGAGTTATTACTACATCAAGGTTAGGGCGCAGCAATGGATGATAAGATGCATGTCCATCGTCGCCCCTTGGTCATTGTCATGTTTGTTGTTGTTGGGTATTTATGAAGAAACACAAGCCATATGGTTCGGTTGTCTGCCTTCAAGTGCACCATGTGGCCCGTGATTTTACTTAAGTACTCAACCGCAAGGCATTGATTATGAAGATATCTTCTCACCGGTTGTGAGATTGAGCGTCATTCGGCTCTTGATTTCCTTGCCGTTCATCGTCATTGGAAGTTGCATCAAACTGACATCAACACTACTTTCCTCAATATCATTTTATCACTTGAATCTGAAAATACATTTGGATTCTCTTAACTATCATTGTTGAAAATCTCTCCATGATCACAAAGTAGTCTCCTCAAGCCTTGATCTAGAAGTTTAATCATGTGGTTCATGACATTTTCTTCCAACCGCGCTTTTTCATATTTCTCTTTATTTATCCCTCATTACTGGTTTGCACAATGATCCTTCTCATTTACGTGCAATATTATTATCACTGGCGATGGTACTGCAAGGATTTCCAAGATAGAACTTCACATGGCCAAACATTTTTTGTACCAAAGTTCTGCATCCTCTTTTCTACTTATTAGGTGTCGAGGTAGTCTCTTGGGTTGATTCCTTGATTCTCTCTGAAAGGAAATATTGCACAAACTTCTTCAAGGTACCGTATATTTCTGGTATAGTCCAATTGTGTCACCTTGGAGGCCTATGCAAAACTCTACTTTATTGCCTCTAGTTTCTTACGTTAAAGTATTATTGATGACTAGCCGAGAAGCTAATCTACTTGCAGTCACACCCTCCTGTATCTTCTTTGTCGTGGAAGCAATGCGCTAGTTCTTACACATTTTGGGACCTTTTCATCTGCAAAAGAGTTGAGCTTATTCTTTTGTATCTGAGTATGATTTTTGCTAGCATCTTGTCTATAAGATCCCCTTTGCCCTCTCTATTGTGGCATATTTAGATACATATTATGTTTGTGGATGACCATCTATCTACTTATGACTTCTGTATTTATTTAGATGTTAATTTCATCACATGGAAGTATAAGGAGGAATCAGTTGTTGCTTGTTCTTCTATGAATCAAATATTGCTTGATGGCCATGGTTGTTTTCGAGCTCACTTGGTTCATGAGATCTAGGGAGATTCTCTCTCTCTCTTTCCCATCTATTTCCACCACGAATTGATCTGATTAACGTTGTCTTTTCCATTCAAAGTTTTCTTCTTCCCTCCATCGTCAAGGTTGATCATTCCCTCCGACATTGAGGTTGATAGGTTCCTCGCAATGAACAAGTTTCTCCATCATGATTCCTCTCTTCATGTATTCCCTTGAAATCCTGATGCATTCATCTCTGCTCCCGTCAAATTGATGGATAAGGTTCCCAGTTTCTCACCCCGATGCATTATGTTCGGATCTAGCCCTGTTGTACACTTTTTGGATGCTCGAGAGCATATTTTGTTATCTTCTTGGAGCCTTATACCTGAATTGGGACCCTGACATGGTGTATCGACACTCTGATAGGATTCTCCACAATCGTTTTTCTATCATGGCTAGTATTTTTGCTTTTGGGTCCTTTTTTCTGCCTATTTGGAACATATATCTCGTCTTTCACAATGAATCTTGAATGATGAATTCTGATGCTACCGTTAATCCACGTTTACACAAAATCCGCATCTTTAAGACATGCCACTATTGTGCAAATGGAGTCACTATCCCCGTTACTATATGAGGGGTAGTGCCTCGTATTCCTGCAGTCCTACTATATAGCTCCATTCAGTTCTTCATGTTTTTGATTTTCACTTAAATATACTTTTGGTTACTCATATTACTCATGAACTTGACCGTTCAATACTTTTTGTTCTCTTTTTTTTTCAATACTAAATATTCAGATGCAAAGCATCATTGGTAATAGACAATAGGTGAATTATCTTTTTATTGTCTATACTTCTCCTCGTGTTCTTACTTATCATTGTAGATCATTATTAACTCATTATAGGTTTGAACATACTTATTTTCGTATCCTTTTATCGGTGCTTCTCGAATTTCTACATTCTTATTTTAGCTGTGATTCTTACATTTATGACAAACTTCACCACTTGATTTTTCCTCCTTAGCCTTCTTAAAGTGAATTTAATTCATTCTAATGTCTGGAGCTCTTACATAACAATTGATTTTAAATGAAATTTCCTGCCACTCATACATATACAACCACAAACATCCTAAAATTTTTTATCATTGTCAAACAAACACATTTGTTTTTAGGATTCCACTTTGATGGGGCAGACTCTATCTTATGATCTTCTTAGTATTGCATGTGAAAGAGAGTAAAAGCAAAAACAAAATTACCGTTGAGTGTCGGAATTGTGCTTCTGGATTCGCTTAGTGTAATGAGCTTGACTGACCTAAGCTCTACTTGTAAAAACAATTGATCAAAGCTATAGACCAGAGCCCCATCCCATGGTAGAGCTGTTAATTTTTTTAATTTTTTGAATGGGTCTCCATTGCATGACTCGAGTTTGATAACGCAGAAGGGCAAGAGTACGATCCCGATCGCGCAACTCCCAATCAACAACTGGTAATGCCGTGCCTCCTGGTTCATATGGCCCCAAGGTCGGGGCGGGCCGCCTGTACCCAACTTCAAACAACGTGAGTTTACTTGCAGTGTGGTAGGAGGTGTTGTAGCAGTATTCGGCCCAATGGAGCCAACGGGTTCAAGTGCGAGGTGCATACTTCACAAAACATCGTAAGTACGTCTCAACCTCCCGATTAAGCACCTCCATCTGCCCGTCCGTCTGGCGGTGGTAGGCAGTGCTCATACACAGTCGAGTGCCATGTAGTCGGAATTGCTCCCTCTAGAAGTTGCCCACAAACACCGAATCCCGGTCAGAGATGATGGCCCGAGGAATTCCGTGAAGTCGAACTATCTCCCGTACAAACACCGAATCCCGGTCAGGGATCGGGAGACCTGCGGGTCAGGCCAGGACACCTCGGCTGGGCGCGGGAGGGCTTCTTCCTCAACCGAGGGGATTCAGACAAGTAGGAGGCTTCGGACCGGGCATTCCTTGGGCCAGCCAACCTCCTCCAGTGGGAGCAATGTATTAACAGGGATATCCGAGCAGCTGCTTTTCATGTTATGTTGGCCGACAGGAGTAAGCTCCAGTGCGAGGTGGTTATGAAAGGCGTGGAACTACGGATACAGGGGTACTCAGGACGCACAGACGTCTATCTCCTATCCAATCAAAGGATCAGACATGGTGCTTGGGGTGCAATGGCTACAACAATTACGGAGGGTTACGCAACAGATGACGATGGAGTTTCTCCAACAGAAGAGGCAGTACTGCCTAGGTGGCCTAAAATCTTCTCCACTGAAGGAGATATCCCTCCGCAGTCTAGAGCGGCTGGGGGAGCAGGGCAGCACGATGACGATGATCATGGCAGTTACGGAGGCCCCCGGGGCCCCTCCGGCAGTACCCGAGCAGATGCGGGCGTTGCTCGCTCAGTATGCAGATATATTCCAGACACCCAGGACGCTCCCACCAGATTCAGCTGAAGACCGGGACGGAGCCCATCAATATTCGGCCGTACCGGTACCCGTATAGCTAGAAGGCCGAGATCGAGCACAGCGTTCGGGAAATGATCACAACGGGACTCATTCGCCCTAGTACCAATGCATTCTCATCCCCCATAATCTTAGTCAAGAAGAAGAACGGATCGTGGCGCTTCTGCGTGGACTACTGCGGCCTAAACAGTTCCACCATAAAAGACAAGTTTCCGATACCGCTGATTGAAGAACTACTGGATGAACTACACAGTGCTTCCCGTTTCACCAAACTTGACGTCTGGTCGGGTTACCACCAGATTCACATGCATGAAGAGGATGTCCACAAGACCGCATTCCGCACACATGACAGACATTATGAGTTCCTGGTGATGCCGTTTGGGCTCACCAACGCCCCCTCCACATTCCAGGCCGTCATGAACGAGATATTCCTTCCCTTTCTCCGTCAGTCCGTGCTGATATTCTTTGATGATATTCTGATCTACAGTGCCAACTTGGAGGAACATCTGCACCATGTGGAGCAGGTCTTCACCATCCTTCACCAACACCAACTGTACGCCAAGCAGTCCAAATGCTCTTTCGGGCAGGAGGTAGAGTACTTTGGTCATTTGGTTTCGACTGACGACGTCAAGGCGGACCCTCAAAAGATCGCAAGCATGTTATCCTGACTGCACCCCCAGACTATACGAGCATTGAGGGGCTTCTTGGGCCTCACAAGGTACTACCGCCGCTTTGTGAAAGACTATGACAAGATTGTCTGACCTCTCACCCAGTTGTTACAGAAAGACGCCTTCGTTTGGCAGGACGAGGCAGAGGCAACATTTCAGGCACTTAAGGGGGCCATGACGTCTACTCCAGTCCTGGCGCTCCCAGATTTCACCAAGGAGTTGTGCTGGAAACCGACGCTTCCGGGGTGGGCATTGGTGCGGTGTTGATGCAGGAGGGCCGACCCTTAGCCTTCTACAGCAAGGCACTGGCCCCTCGCACGCTGGGCTTGTCCACCTATGAGAAGGAAATGTTGGCTATCATCCACGCAGTGGCTGTGTGGCGGCCATACCTGCTAGGCCGGCATTTTAAAATTCGCACCAACCACCAGAGCTTGAAACATTTCCTGAATCAACGGGTCTCTTCTCCTCTCCAACAAAAGTGGGTCACCAAGCTTTTGGGTTATGATTATGAGATTACTTATCGGAGAGGCAAAGACAACGTGGTGGCTGACGTGCTCTCTCGCCTTCCCGAGGGTACTGTTGCTCACATCACAGGGCCACTAGTGGATTCCCTGGATGATATAAAGGAGGAAGTGATGCGAACTTCCGCTTTACGCACCCTGGTAGAGGCTTTGCAGCGCGGTGAGACCGTGGACTCTGACTATCACCTTCAGAATAGCCGTCTCTACCATCATGGCTGAGTGGTTATTCCCCCGAACTCGGCATGGAAAATCGTGATGATGCACGAGTTTCATTCTTCACCGACAGGCGGCCACGCGAGAGTGTTCCGTACCCTTCAGCGGGCGCAAGCAAATGTTTTTTGGGCCGGCATGCGCCGCGACATACAGCAGTTTGTGCGGCAATGTGAGATCTGCCAGCGTCAGAAGTACGAGACGACCTCGCCGACAAGACTGCTTGTGCCTCTCGAGATTCCGCAGCATATTTGAGATACGGTGTCGATGGATTTCATTGACGGGTTGCCCAAGTCCCAAGGAAAATCCGTGATTCTGGTGGTGGTTGACAAACTCTCCAAGTACGACCACTTCCTTGCTTTGAGCCATCCATATACCGGCGAATCTGTCGCCGCTCTTTTTGCTCGGGAGATTATCCACTTGCATTGCCTGCCTCGTGCTATCATCTCTGACCGGGACCCACCTTTGTGAGCAATTTTTGGCAAGAACTATTCCGGCTGCAAGGGACATGTCTACGTTTTAGCACAACACATCACCCCCAGACGGACGACCAGACGAAGGTCGTAAATCGGGCCGTGGAGACCTATCTCCGTTGTTTTGTTATGGACGAGCCCCGGACTTGGCCGGGGTTGTTGCATTGGGCCGAGTATTGCTACAACACTTCCTACCACTCCGCCAGCAGGATGACCCCGTTTAAGGTTTTTTACGGCCGCCCCCTCCTACTCTGAGCAGCTATGAGCCGGACAGCACGGCCATGCCGGCGGTTGATCGGGCTCTTCGTGACAGGGATCACATGTTAGCAACCCTGCATGAGAACCTTCGCCTTGCCCAGGATCACATGAAGGTTCAGGCAGACAAGCATCGCAAAGAGAGGGAGTTTGCAGTGGACGACGAAGTGTTTCTCAAGTTCCGACCGTATCAACAAGGCAACAATTGTTAGTCGCTCGTCGTCTGAATCAGAAGTTATCTCCCCGGTATTACAACCTCTTTCGTATACTTAGCAGGGTGGGGCCGGTGGCTTACAAGTTGGCACTGCCTATGGGTTCCCGCATTCACCCAACTTTTCATGTGTCTTTGCTCAAGCGGAAGGTTGGTGCCAATGTCCAACCGAGTGCTTTTCTGCCAGAGGCTACCAGTGTGGGCGAGCTTCGCCCACTTCCGGAGGATGTTGTGTTGCTCAAGTGGACACAACGAGGCGCTGAGTACCGCCCCAAGCTCTTAGTCAAGTGGAAGGACCTCTCGGCGGCGCACAATTCCTGGGTGGATTTGCTGGACTTCAAGGAGCTTTACCCCGATTACAGTAAGAGATTAGATTAGTTTTGTGCTTGAGATTTTGTGGATCCACTTTCATGTGAGAGTGAGTGAAATTTCTCCTTTGTGTCCGTGTGCGATAGCGGCCGATCTCGGAGCAGGAGATCGAAGGTGACGAGGAATTCCTCGCGTGATCGCCGTCGACTTCGATTGCGAAAATACGGCTCTTTCCGTGGGTAACTTGCTTCTATCTTCTCCTTTGCGTGTGTCTACATTTTTTCTTAGGATAATTAGATTCATGTTGTGTTTTTCGCTTGAATTTTGTCAGCGAACGCTACATCGAAAACTCCAAACGAAAACGTATTTGAAGTTTACGATTTTTGTTTTGCTGCGGCAAGTGGAAAAGAATGAAAGTTGCGAACCTTCTTTTCCCAGATTTGGAATTGAACCATTTTTTAAAGAAAATACATTTTTTTAACAAAATAGTTCTTTGTCCTTTACAACAAAAAATTGCTTAATTTCATAAAAGTCTGCGCAACGCCAGTTCAAATTATTTTTTTACAAATTTCATATTTCATTGCACGCATTTAGGGTTTTCTAGAAAAAAAGGCAGGCGCACAAACCCTACGCGCCGTCCTGCATCATATTGTCACTTGAAATGTACTCGAGAACGTCACGCTTGCGCTACATATTTAAAAACAAACTTGAGTTTATTATTTTAAAATTGGAATCAAGGATTCGATTTACATCAATAAATGTTTCTCCCATGATCCCTTGAGATCTAGAACAATCATCTTTAATAGGTCTTCTAACAATTGAATGGTTTACTCTGATTGACCATCGGTGTGAGGGTGAAAGACAATGCTATATAACAACCTGGTTCCCAATATTTTCTGTAAAAATTTCCAAGTATCTGATGCGAAACGCTTATCTCTATCAGAGATTATAGATCGTGGAATTCCATGATACTTCACGATAACATCAATGTAATTGTCGACTAACCTTTCTACTGACTCGTTTTTCTTCATGGGAATAAAATGTACAACTTTTGTTAACCGATCAATAATTACCCATATGCCATTATTTCCAAGTTTACTCCTCGGTCATAACAAAGTTTATAGCTATATCATCTCATTTCCACTCAGGGATGGACAAGGATCGTAAGTATCTGCCTTGCTTTTGATGTTTTATTTTTACAACTTGACAAGTGTGGCAATTTGCAATGTATTTAATTACAACAATTTTCATTCCTGACCATCAAAATTCTTGTTTCAAGTCATGTTACATTTTCCTTCTTCCAGGATGGATCTAATAGGTTGTATTTTGTGCTTCACCAAGTATTTCTGCTTGAAACGTATTGACATCCGTAATACACAACCTTCCATTCTTGAATAACAATCCATCATCCTCCACAAATGTTGTTGGTTGGGTATTTCTAACATTTTCAAGGAATTTAATAAAAATCGGGTCTTGATTAATCGCTTTCCTCACTCGTTCTTTGATTAGATGCTCAATCATCATTTGATAAAGTTGACCTTGAGTTTGGGAGGTGGTGATGAAAGTAAGAATTTCTAACTTTTGCAATTCATGAAGTAATGGTTTTTGATCTATCAGTTACACTGTCATGGTCGCGACACTCTTTCTGCTTAGGGCATCTGCTACTACATTAGCCTTATTTGGACGATATTTGATGTCTAAATCACAATCCTTAATAAATTTTAGTCATCTTCTTTGTCGCAGGTTTTTTTCTTTCTGGGAGATGTATTTTAATCTCTTGTGAGCTGTGAAAATCTCATACTGAGCTTCGTACAAGTAGTGTTTCCAAAATTTTAAAGCAAAAATAATCTTTGCTAATTCTAGATCATGAGTTGGGTAATTGCGTTCAAGATCCTTTAATTTTCTCAAACCATATGCTATTATTTTCCCATTTTGCGTCAAGAGACATCCAATGTCTTTCAGAGATCCGTCACTATAAATTTGAAAACCTTCAGTACCACACGCCATTGCTAACACTGGTGCTATTGTCAACCTTTCTTTTAATTCGTTAAACGCACCCTGACATTCATAGGTCCAACCGAATGGAACGTTCTTCCAAGCTAACTTAGTAAGCGGTAGTGCAATCTTCAAAAGTCTTTTATAAACTTCCTGGAGTAGCCCGCCAAACCAAGGAAACTTTGGATTTCTGTTACAGCAGCCACGAACAATCCATTTTCAATAACCACATGACCCAAAAAAGAGACCTCATTCAACCAAAATTCACATTTTGAAAACTTTGCATACAAAGCATGATCTTTCATTGTTTGCAACACCATTGCCAAGTGTTCTGCATGTTCATGTTTATTTTTTGAATGTATAAGAATGTCATCGATAAACACAATAACAAACTTATCCAAAATATCATTAAACACTCGATCCATCAAATTCATAAAAACTATCGGGGCATTTGTCAGACCAAAGGGCATTACTACAAACTGAAAATGCCATATCTTGTATTAAAAGCCGTTTTGTAAATGTACTCTTCTTTGATTTTCATTTGGTGATATCCTGACCTGAGGTCAATTTTGAAAAAGTCTTTTGCATTTACTAATTGATCGAACTAATCGTCAATACAGGGTAGTGAATATTTATTTCTAATTGTAAGTTTATTCAATTCACGATAATCCACACATAATCGTAATGAACTATCCTTCTTTTTAACAAACAACACATGAGCTCCCCACGGTGATGTACTCAGTCGAATTATTATTTTTATCTAATAGCTCTTGTAATCGACTTTTCAATTTTGTGAATTCCTTAGGAGCCAGCGATACGATGTCTTTTCTACTGATGCAACTCCTTTAATAGTAAACTCAACTTCCCGTGTAGGCTACACTCCTATCAATTCTTCTGGGAACACCTCAAGAAATTCACAAACCATTGGAACTTTAATCGGTTCACAAGTTACTACACTACTTACCTTAATCATAACTAACATTGCCTTACAACCCTTTCTTATTTTCTTCGTTGTTTTCATCAAGGAGATCAAAATTTTAGCTACTTCATTCATCCCTTTAAAAACACATTGGTCGATTAATTTGAGTGTGATTTCCTTCTTCTTACAGTTAATAACAACTTCATATTTTGTTAGCCAATACATCCCCAGGTTTATATCAAATTTGGATAGGGGTAGAACTGCAAAATATGCTTCTAATGTTTTACTACTCATTGTCAACCAAACTTTATATCGAAGCTGTGTATACATTTTTGTATTGTTGGACATCATGACTTTTAATTTATTATGAGATTGATAAGGTTTCGCATTTAAGCGCTTCAGTGCCACTACAACTATGAAGGAGTGGCTAGCTCCTATATCGAATAGTGCTTTCATATGGTGATTATGAGCATGAACCATACCTGTAATCACAATATCATGTGATTTTGCCTCCTGCTGGTTTAGATTGAAGACCCGTGGCTGAACTTGTCTTTCCTCCCTTGATTCCATTACTGACCCAGATGTTACTGATTCAACACCCCTTTCTTTATCGACCGCACTAGGGGGTATCAAGGTAATGTAGGACCTCCTTTTGTGTTCTTTCAAGTAGCTGCTTTCCACAGTGTGTATTCATGCTTAAGATGCCCTGGACGATGACATTTAAAGCAAACACTGGATCCTTTCAGACATTCTCCTGAGTGGGCATTCCCACATTTTGTACATATGGGATTACTGAAACTACCGATACAACATGCTGCGGGGATTTGCATCTAAAGACCTCTTTTTGCTTCTTCCAGTTGGAACCTCCACTTCTCACTGGGAAGGTCTTGCTCTGTCCTTCAAAAAATCTTTTTCGTTGAAATTCTTATCTTCTTTATGAGCTTTTCACATCCATTTCGATTAACTTTGTTGTTTCCACCAATTCATTATAGTTTTTGATCCTCCGAAAAATCAGATGCACTCGTACATCCTCCCGTAAACCTAACTAAAATCAGAAACAACGATCTCGTTCCTTTGTGACCATATCACTAGCATAATATGCCAACTTGGTGAACTCAGTTTCATATTGAATCACTGAATGATTTCCTTGCATCAAGCGAAGAAACTCCTTTTGGAGCATTCACTTTTGTGACAGTGAAAAAAACCAATCAATGAATTCTCCCAGGAATTCATCCCAGAGAATATCAACATTTACACGTCCAACAAATTTCCACGTTTCAAACTGTCCTACTACCTCTTCGCCTCTTCTTCCAGCAGATAAACTACTAGATCAATTCTCCGCTCATTTGGACATCTCATCGCTTCAAAAGTTGTTTCTATTTTCTTTACCCAGTTTTCAGTTTTCATCGGCGTTAGACCACCCCGAAAGACTGTTTGTCTCATATCTAAAAAGTGCTTCAGATGCATATCAACTGTTGCTAGTGGTTGTGGTATAGTATTGCTCAGTATGATGGCTTCTGCTAGTGTTGAAAGACTTCAGCTAAGGGAGGATTTGACCTCACAAAAGTATAAATTTCTTCGGTCATATTGACTTGTTCTCTTTCAAGTTCTTTCCTCTGTCTCCTACTTAAATAGGTTCGAGAAGTCTCTTGGAATAGGGAATTTAAATTCAGGGTTTGAAGGATAACTTAGAATGTCATTTTTGTGTCTTATTTGTCATCTTACATTTCTTTCAAGTACTCATATCATGCCGAAGATTCAATCCTCCTCCGATATCAATTAATTGTAACGGGTCCCTTGTCGGCTACCGTTACAATTTAGCATATTCATATCATATATCATCAGAAGCACAAAGTAAGAATATTCAGTGCAAAGTATTAAATGATAGAGTGCAAAAAAATGTACGACAAAATAAACCATTTCATTTCATTAAAGATCTGATACATGGTACAAAAGTATGTCAGGTAGCCCTATATATACATCAACAAGAGGCTTACCAAAAACTTAACATATAAACATGTCTGACTCATAACATAACACTATGTACAAAAAACACTATGTACAAACACATACATCATAAAGGAAAACTACACTCTATATGAAGTAGAATTGGAACTCCTCATCAGGACAATCTTGGTCTTTGCACCTCGCCATGTGAGTGTCCAGGACATCAAATACTACTGTGGAGACTTCTACCCATAGACGGCACCTCTTCTCCCGTCGAGGAGAACATGGTGGACGGCTGGACGCTGACTACTGGTGGTTGGAATGGTCTTTTCCTTGACATGTTTAGTTTCATTTTCTAATTAGTCAAATGACTATTTGAATTTTTAATCTTCTTTTCCTACCTATTATAGATTAATTTATCTTAATTATAATCATAGGTGCTTGTTGCCTTATATATATTTCTTCCTTGTAACTTTTCTTGCGCTGTATTTCCATAATCAATTAAGCTTCTTATTTTTTCATGTCATTGATTTTCTTATATCATAATGAAATGATACTACTTGAATTACTTTCTATTATGGGCAGTGTTAAGGAAAATTAATATTTCATGAATTCAATATGTTCCCTTGACTCATGCGTTCATGTAGCAATATTCATCACATGCCCTTGACTCGCATGTTCGTATTGCCATATTTATTTCTTGCCCTTGACTCGCACGAATAATAGTTCTTTTCATATTCATATCGGAAGATTGTTCTCCCCATCTTTCGGTTTGGGTTAACTCTTAACATAGCCCATTGATTTGATGTCTTCTTTCTTTTTATCCCGTCGAATTAGTTGAAGGATTGGTCGCTCTTTTTTTTGCCTTTATTTGACTTATTTGCGATTTTACTCATTTTAAAACTAGGTTTCCTATAGTTCATTTTTTATTTCCATTCGAATGTATATTAGGAATTCTACCATAATACAAATGTAGTAGCATACATCGTATGGAAAACAAATAATGAAAATATAAGAAATAGTTGAGAGATATGAAATATTAGTATTTAATATATAAGATATTTGTATTAACTACGTAATATTTGTATCCTAAATAGAGCGAACCCTATTTAGGAATTATTAGTGGCTAGTGCACACAGATCGATGACGTGTCACCAAGTCGTGTTCCGATGTAATAGTATAAATACCCCCTATGTGGAAGAATAAGATCATTGAAGTCATTATTTCTCCTCCTTATTTCTACTTGGTATCAGAGCCTCAACCCTAAAATCCCGTTCGTTCCCGACTCCGCCGTCCCACTCGTTCCCAACTCCGCCGCTCCCGCATCCCGCTCATCCTGTCGCCCTCTTCTCCGGCCACCTCCGACACATCTCGCACAACCGCTGCCCCTCCCGTCAAGGATGGCGGGCAGCTCTGCCGCTGGATGTTTTGAGGGGTGTCGTCGCCGCCCCTCTGTGACGCAGTCGGTCGATTCAACCTTCCTAACGCCGATTTCTGCATGACGAAGGTGCCTATGCACGGCTAGGTACCCTTCTAGCGACCCTTCTGCACCACTGGCCGCCGCCGGCTTCCAGTCTTGCCGATTCCATCCGATCCAGGTCGCCCCTCTGCCGATCCAAGCGGATCTTCGGCGCCGGGTTACTGTTCCAACATGGTGGACTCTTCCGTGACGTCACCGGATGCGATTCCGCCTCAAATGAGCGACCCTCCGCAGGCTCATGGCCACTCCTTTTGATATCATTCACTCTGATGTTTGGGGACCATCCCCTGTTGTATCTACCTTTGGTTTTCGGTGGTTTGTCACCTTCATTGATTGCTTTTCTTGCACGACTTGGGTTTACTTGCTGAAGAAAAAAGTGAGGTTTGCCTGTTTTCAGCTTTTTCACAAAATGGTTCAGACTCAATTTAAGGGGGTCATCCGAGTCTTGTGTAGTGATAATGGAGGCGAATATGACAGCTCATACCTTGCTGATCATGGTATTATCCACCAGACCATGTGTGTCCACACTTCTACCTAAAACGGTGTCGCCGAACTTAAAAACTGGCACCTATTGGATGTTGCCCGCTGCCTTCTAGGCACTATGCACCTTCCCAAGCCCTATTGGGCTGATGCAGTTCTTATTGCTGCTCACCTTATCAATCGGCTTCCCTCACGTATCCTTGGCTATGCTACTCCTCTAGCACGACTGTCTACCACGCTACTGTCTATACTTCTCACCTTTCCCCTCGTGTCTTTGGCTGTGTTTGCTTCGTCCATGTCCATTCGCCTCACCGAGACAAACTAGACCCACGGGCTCATCGATGTGTGTTCCTCGATACTCTTACACTACTAAAGGGTATCGATGTTATCATCCTCCCTCCGATCATCTATACTGTACTATGGATGTTACTTTTCGGGAAGGCGAATCATATTTCATGACATCGACTCATGCTGTTTGTCAGGGGGAGAGTCATGTGGATCTTCCTAGTCATGTGGATCTTCCCCTTATCCCTCCGGTTCCACCTCCTCTACCACAATCACTACAGCTCCTTCCACCACAACCTTCTCTGTCCCAGGAACAAGGACCTCCTATCCCTCTACCTGAAGTTCCAATATCTCCGTTCCCCCACGTGTATCACCGACGCTCTTCCCGTTTACAAGCTACCAAGGCTCCGCCTCTGCGCCCGCTTCCGCCGCAGATCCTGATGATGCGGACTTACATATCCCACTTGCTCAGTTACGTAAGTCTGCATGTACTAATCATCCTATTTCTAATCACGTTGAGTACCACCATCTCTCTCCTGGCCACCAGTCTTTTGTTGCTTTTCTTTCGACAATTTCTATTCCCAGGACATGGCTGGAAGCCTTGCGCATTCCAGTTTGGGCTCAGGCTATGAAAGAGGAGATGGTTGCCTTGGACAAAAATCACACTTGGGATGTTTCTCCTCTTCCCCATGACAAGAGAGCTATTGGTTCAAGATGGGTGTTTTCCGTCAAGCAAAATCAAGAAGGGAAGGTCGAACGGTACAAAGCACGACTAGTTGCTCAGGGGTACGCTCAGTCTCAGGGTGTGGACTACCGGGAGACGTTTGCTCCTGTGGACAAGATGGACTCTATTCAGGTACTATTGTCCGTCGTAGTGATCATGAGTTGGGAGGTCCTTCAATTGGATATCAAGAACGCGTTCCTCCATGGTGACCTCGAGGAAGAGGTCTATATGACATTTCCTCCTGGGTTTAGTAAAGAGGATGCTAAAGGCATGGTCTGCCGGTTACTGAGATCCTTATATGCCTTGAAACAGTCCCCAAGAGCATGGTTCGACAGATTCCTCAAGGCTATGCTTAAGTTTGGTTATAAGCAGGCGTAAGCAGATCACACTATGTTCATTCGAAGACGAGATCAGAGTGTTGTGGTTCTTATTGTATATGTGGATGATATTGTCATCACCGGTAATGATGCAGATGAAATTGCAAATCTCAAGTCTCTCTTGGCTGCGGAATTTGAGGTAAAAGACTTGAGAAGGTTACGATATTTTCTGGGGATAGAGGTGACAAGATCCAATCAGGGTATCTTCATATCTCAGCGAAAGTATGTCCTAGATCTGCTACAGGAGACAGGTATGCTTGGATGTGTTCCTGCGAACACCCCAATGGAAGAAAATCATGGTATTTGTGAAGATGGTGACAGTGACCGTGCTGATGTCACCCGCTATTAGAGATTAGTTGGAAAACTAATATATCTATCTCATACTCGTCCGGACATTACATATACCGTGGGCATTTTGAGCAGATACATGCATGCTCCTCGTGTTAGACACCAAGAGGCAGCTTACCGGGTGTTACGATACTTAAAGAAAGCTCCTGGCCGTGGACTCTTGTTTACCAAGAATGACCACTTGAGGATAGACGTCTTTACTGATGCTGATTGGGCAGGATGTCGTGATGATCGGAAGTCCACTACGGGTTATTTTTCCTTTGTTAGAGGAAACCTGGTGACATGACGCAATAAAAAGCATAATGTAGTGGTCAGATCGAGTGCCGAAGCAGAGTATCGTGCGATCTCACAAGGGATGTGTGAAGGTCTGTGGCTTTGTACTATTCTACATGACTTGGGGTTTACTGATACATCCCCCTTCTCCCTATTCTACGACAATAAGACGCCTATCAGCATAACCCACAATCCTGTTCAACATGACAGGACAAAGCATGTCGAGGTGGATCGGCACTTTATCAAAGATCATTTGGATAAGAAAACAGTGGTTACTCCTTTCGTCCAATCAAAAGATCAACTAGCAGATGTGTTTATTAAAAGCTTGGGAAGTGAAATATTTACTGATGACATCAGAAAACTGGGCATGACCGATGTTGAAGCCAAAATTGACCTCTCGTGGAGTTCGGGGTCCCAAAAGAGAGGTGACCTCACACTTACTACACTCCGGGGAATGTCACGAACCAAAGACTTGAGAAACTAGGAACAGACACTCGGCTCTAGCGTGGAGGTCCCACCACACACCCGGAAGGTCACAAGAGCACTTCCCCTCTCTCACCAATGGCTAAGCAGGGTACCTTGGAGAGCTCTCTCACTCAACCAAGAAGAAGCCTAAGGAGGAGGAAGCCCAAAAAACTCATCCCTCCAAAGGGTACCCAAGGGGGTCTATTTATAGTTTTTCCAAGCCTAGGGACCGAAAGGTCACAAGTACCCCTATGACAAAAAGGCCCTGAGCCAATATAAAACATCCACACCGGGGGATAAAGGGGTAATTCCACCCCGAGGGCACAACGGTAAAAGCATGGCCAAAAGAGGTTCAGGGGGACGGAGGCTAAGCCATGGCCCCTACCCCCCGGATACCCGAGGAGAGCAGGTGAACCCCGCCGAAGAGCTAGCCGCCCGGGGTGAGAGGCCGCAGGCCGGTCTCGCCCCCGCGAGCTAACCTCCCGGGGCGAGAGGCCGCAGGCCGGTCTCGCCCCCGCGAGCTAGCCGCCCGGGGCGAGAAGCCGCAGGCCGGTCTCGCCCCCGCGAGCTAGCCGCCCGGGGCGAGAGGCCGCAGGCCGGTCTCGCCCCCGCGAGCTAACAGCCCGGGGCGAGAGGCCGCAGGCCAGTCTCGCCCCCGCGAGCTAACTGCCCCGGGCGAGAGGCTGCAGGCCGGTCTCGCCCCCGCAAGCTAACTGCCCGGGGCGAGAGGCCGCAGGCCGGTCTCGCCCCCGCGAGCTAGCCGCCCGGGGCGAGAGGCCATAGGCTGGTCTCACCCCACCCAGGGCTAGGGTGCATAGGGCGGGTCCCTGACCTCCATCCAGTCCCGCTGCTCCCACCTCGCACCTAGCAAGCCTGGGCGGGTGCAGGCCATCTTGCTGCACCCGCCCCCCAAAAGGGGCCGGGGGGAGGTAGATTTTTTCTCTCCCCCTACTAGTATATTACAAGGGTTAGGCCTAAATTGGCCACCAAGAGTGCAAAACTTCTCCAAAAGCTTAAAAACTCATAGTTGGTCATGCGCCTGCCGGGAGGACCCTACTCTGCGAATACGGGGTTGTACAACCGACATCTTCCATTCGACTTGAGGGGGAGAGTTGAGAGATATGAGATATTAGTATTTAATATATAAGATATTTTTATTAACTACGTAATATTTGTATCCTAAATAGAGCGAACTCTATTTAGGAATTATTAGTGCACATGGATCGATGACGTGTCACCAAGTCGTATTCCGATGTAATAGTATAAATACCCCCTATGTGAAAGAATAAGATCATTGAAGTCATTATTTCTCCTTATTTCTACTGAAATAATAACTCATCCCTACTTTGTCTATCTTTATCCTTGTGCTGCTCTTCTCCCCTTCCTCTACCAAGGATGTCATGTCCGAAATTAAGTATCATTATCAGATAGTCATAATGTAGACATTAATTGTAATAGTACAAGGTAATAACATAGGAGTCTTCCCCAAATGTTATGGACTTAGAACAACTTCCATCTTCAGGACCTCTTCAAAATCAGGCCATTTCTTTATTACTAACTTGCTGCCCTAGAAATAATTGACGAAAATTTGTCCCAACTTAAGTTCCCGTAGTGTAAAGTATTCCAAAATCACTACTCACATGCGTATACCCTTGCATGTAAGCCTTTAACAAATTCAACACTCTTCTTCACTAATCCCCTTCCCAATAAAATAAAAGGAAGGCTACATAGTCTAGGGTTTACTTTCCTAATTCCATGCATAGGGATTTTTTGGCACTAATTGAGCAAGATGACTTCATAATCGCTTATGTAGCAACCCTAAACAGAGAATTGAATCAAAACCTTGATTACTAATGACTGCCCTAATTAAATTGATGAAAATTATTGCTGCTCTAATATGGAAACATGGGGTTTTTTGCCCTAATTTTGTAAGGAATCATCATTCCTCCCGCAAATCTTACTTCAAATGAAATATGGAACTGAAAATACAACCGTATGAATCATGTACACGTCTAGCCTTCTAGGGCTCCACTGGTTTCGAATAAAATTGCGAAATAAACTAAGAATCCATTTGAGAAACTATATTTAGCCTTTAGGATGGAAAGGAAATGAGGAAATCCAAGAAAACTACCCCTAGATTTTTGGCCCCAACTAAAATGTTCACATTAGAAGGAAGAGCAGTGGAAAGGAAGGGATTACCTTGCTTTAGAAAAAAATAGTGGAAAATGGAGGAGATTTGGGGGGGTTGGCAAGCTTGGGCATCGATCAGTTTCCGTCTGCGTTTGGAGTCTGGAGGCAGTGCGGGAATTAGATGGAATGGTGGCTATCGGCTTTGATTCTTCTCTTAATTGAGATACCTGACTCCCTTCCTACTTGACACACGCAAGAGTCGCATGAGCCATGCATAGACAGGTCTACTCCTCTATTATATCCAGCCCCTCCCTTTTATTACTTAACTCTTAATTTAGTAATACTTAATATAAACCTTTAGTATATACTTATTCGAATTAAATTCTTTTGCAGCAAAATTTTAAACTTAGTCACATATGTATTAAGGCTGCGTTTGGGGGGACTTATTTTCACCGGTCAAGCGGTTACGACCGCATGAACCGGACCTTAATTAAGGTTCGGTTCATGCGGTGGTAACCGCTTGACCGGTGAAAATAAGTCCCCCCAAACGAAGCCTAAGTTTGTATTCTTTGTACGTTGTCACATGAATTTTAATGTCGCCTCCTTGGTGTGCACAATAATTAACAAAATACATAAATTTTTTCGTACTTGTAACATTTGACGACGTCACAGGTATAAATATAATCGAGTCCCCGCCCTTGGGGCAAGACATAAACAACAAATACAATGACAAAGACACAACATAAATGAAGACACAAGTAATAAAGACACAACATAATAACCGGGAGCCCATAATTTCTCTCCCATTGTGCAAAAAGAGCTTAACCTCAATCTCAAGGGGGATCAATGACGGTGCTAACTTCACCCGATTCCCTCATCATTAGAGTCCTCTACGTGCAGATAAAAAAGTCGTTTGCATTGATGTTTGCGAGTATACTACTTATCACAATTATAGTTTAACTCTTGTACGCGCCAGTCAAACATTTCTGCATGAGACAATTGTTGGATCCGTGGGTTTTGGGTGCCCTTGGCACGTCCCTGCCGAGTTCTTGTACCTGTGGTGATGTAGGCCTTCTGAGCTAGCTGAGGTTGATGGACGCACAATCGAGCTATAAACTCATAGCAATCACCAAGTCTCGAGGACCCTCAAATTTAACGTCCAAGCACAGTCAATCACAAAGCTCAATTGTAAAGATGTCGACCTGCATCTCAGGGGGTATCGTGACATGAACCCGAAGAATCTGAAACTGTTTTGGATATCCTTCAATCGATCCAGTCTGACGTAATGTCGGGAGGACAACAAGGGGGTTGTTGCGAGTCAGGGGCCCAAAGTGCAGGTTGCAGGCCCTCTTAAAGTCGTGCTAGATTATTCCAGGATTGTCGGTTTTCAAATGGGCGAACCATTGATATCAAACATGTGAAAAGAGGTTAGATTTATTTGCATATGGTGAGCCAGCCTAAGGGATCATCCTTCCCATCATAAGTTTAGAATGCCAACTTGGTGTAATGGGTCACGATGTTGACTTTAGGAAGTACTTGATCGGGGGATCAGGTCAACGAAACAACGGTGGAGGCGCCTGACTGGCCGCAAACTTGCTCATGTGCGGAAGTGGTGGATGCTGTCAGCGCGGATATGAGATCATTAAGACGCTTGGAGGGGGCAACAATGGTCTCCTGATGACGCGCCTCAATGATTGTTTGATTTTCCATGAAGGTTTGCACACGGTTAGAAGCTGACTCAACTGATCCATCGAGTCCCATGTTACGTTGGGAGCAAGAAATGGAGCCAGTTGTGGGTCGGCGTGATTCTGGTGGGACGAGCGGAACTGACATGCCCGAACAGGATGTGTTGTGTGAACTATGCCACTTTCCTTGGTTCTGCAGCGCCGGCGGTGGCAGGGCATGGGCACAGGGGGAAGGGTGGCTTCAAAGCAAATGTTGTGCTAGACGCGGATCTCGATCGCGACATTGGGCTCAAGAACGTCTGCCCTCTCCCCATAACGATAAGGGAGTATGTTGCGGCTTCTGTGGCAGACGACAGGGGCGGGGGATGCTATGACGTGGGTTGGACGGACGCTGTGGTGTACGAACGATGAAAGATGGTTGCAGAGAGAAGGAAGAGAACTTAGCTCTGATACCAAAGTTGTTATGAGCTCGCTCATAACACATCAGTAGAGTCGCTCTAGTATGGCCGGAGGCAGGAATGACAGTATCACAAAATACTGCGGAGCCGAAACTGTGGCGGCCTAGGCGGGTTGTGCCCAGTCGCCGGAGAGAGTGAGAGCTACCAAAATCTCCCCTTTATTACTTAACTCTTAATTTAGTAATACTTAATATAAACCGTTAGTATATACTTATACTTATTCGAATTAAATTCTTTTGCAGCAAATTTTAAACTTAGCCATATGTATTAAGTTTGTATTCTTTGTACGTTGTCACATGAATTTTAATGTCGCCTCCTTGGTGTGCACAATAATTAACAAAATACATAAATTGTTCGTACCTGTAACATTTGACGACGTCACAGGTATAAATATAGTCGAGTCCCCACCCTTGGGGCACGACATAAACAACAAATACAATGACAAAGTCACAACATAAAAGAAGATACAAGTAATAAAGACACAACATAAAGACAACATAATAACCGGGAGCCCATAATTCTCTCCCATTGTGCAAAAAGAGCTTAATCTCAAGCTCAAGGGGGATCAATGACGGTGCCAACTTCACCCAATTCCCTCATCATTAGAGTACTCTACATGCAGATAAAAAAGTCATTTGCATTGATGTCTGCGAGTATACTACTTATCACAATTATAGCTTAGCTCTTGTACGCGTCAATCAAACATTTCTGCATGAGGCAATTGTTGGATCCGTGGGTTTTGGGTGCCTGTGGTGATGTAGGCCTTTTGAGCTAGCTGAGGTTGATGGACGCACAATCGAGCTATAAACTCATAGCAGTCACCAAGTCTCGAGGAGCCTCAAATTCAACGTCCAAGCAAAGTCAATCACAAAGCTCAATTGTAAAGATGTCGACCTGCATCTCAGGGGTTATCGTGACATGAACCCGAAGAATCTGAAACTGTTTCGGATATCCTTCAATCGATCCAGTTTGGCGTAATGTCAGGAGGACAACAAGGGGGTTGTTGCGAGTAGTGCGCAGACCCTCTTAAAGTCATGCTAGATTATTCCATGATTGTCGGTTTGCAAACGGGCGGACCATAACCGAGTGATATCAAACATGTGAAAAGAGTTTAGATTTATTTGCATATGGTGAGCCAGCCTAAGGGATCATCCTTCCCATCATAAGTTCGGAATGCCAACTTGGTGTAATGGGTCAGAATGTTGACTTCAGGAGGTACTTGATCGGGGGATCAGGCCAACGAAACAACGGTGGAGGCGCTTGACTGCCGCAAACTTGCTCATGTGCGGAAGTGGTGGATACTGTCAGCGCGGATGTGAGATCATCAAGGCGCTTGGAGGGGGCAACAATGATCTCCTGATGACGCGCCTCAATGACTGTTTGATTTTCCATGAAGGTTTGCATCACGGTTAGAAGCTGGCTCAACTGATCCATCGAGTCCCATGTTACGTTGGGAGTAAGAAATGGAGCGAGTTGTGGGTCGGCGTGTTTCTGGTGGGATGAGCGGAACTGACATGCCCGAACAAGATGTGTCGCGTGAACTACGCCACTTTCCTTGGTTCTGCAGCGCCGGCGGTGGCAGGGCATGGGCACAGGGGGAAGGGTGGCTTCAAAGCAAATGTTGTGCTAGACGCGGATCTCGATCGTGGCATTGGGCTCAAGAACGTCTAGCCTCTCCCCGTAACGACAAGGGAGGATGTTGCAGCTTCTGTGGCAGACGACGGGGGCGGGGTATGTTATGACGTGGGCTGGACGGACGCTGTGGTGTACGAACGGTGAAATATGGTTGCAGAGAGAAGGAAGAGAACTTTGCTCTGATACAAAGTTGTTATGAGCTCGCTCATAACACATCAGTAGAGTCGCTCTAGTATGGCCGGAGGCAGGAATGACAGTATCACAAAATACTGCAGAGCCGACCATGGTGGCCTAGGCGGGTTGTGCCCAGTTGCCGGAGAGAGAGAGAGAGCTACCAAAATCTCTTGAAGACAAACAAAATAGAACTTGATACTGGATGACATTCCACTAGCTCAAGGGTCCTTTAAATAAGAGATACAAGAGATATAGATGTAATTTAGTCCCCAACGTTGTTCTACGACATAAACGACATAAAAATGCAAAGACGCATAAATGAAGACAATATAATAAAGACACAAAATAATGACTTAGCACGAAGCCCATAACAGGGAAGTGAGGGGATAAACATATAACAAAAGGAGAAACAATTTTGTATAGGAAACGTGGAAAAGGATATGTCAAAATATTTCTACGGTGGTTTCAAGTTGGAAGCATTAACTAGTCTATTAGAGGAAGAAGTCACAAGCAGGTACAATTGAGGAGTGCAGTTTCAATGGTCTTTCTCGTTTGTTAGAAATTAAACGGCGGCAATTCGACGGTAAATAAGCAAGAGACATCAAAAAACTTACATGAGAGTTTTTTGCAATTTCAAAAATAAGAGGGAAGTTAGCATAATTACAAGCTGCTCCCCTGTTTTGAAATTACAAAAACCACACTGTAAGTTTACATTTCATAACACCCAGCACAAAGATACCCCCCTTGGAGTAAATTTTCAGGGGGGGGGGGGGGGCATGTTGTACATGAATTTTATGAAATGTAATTTACAAGGGAAATTTTTATGTAATGTAAACTTGCATGGGTAATTTTTGTAATTTCAAAAATCATGCGTAATGTAAACTTACATGGGTGGGTCATACTGTGCATGAATGTTATGAACTGTAACTTTACAAGGGAGATTTTTGTAAGCTTTAGAGGTTTTTTTTCCGTCAATTCAATGCGCGAACCTGATATCTTACAAGTGTGATTTTTTTTCAGGCTCTTTGGTGTTTTCGTGCTGGCACTTGCTGCGGCGGCGATTTTTAAAATCGAAATAAGAACTGTTTAATAAATTCAGCTTCATGTGGACCATTTCACTTGGCCGATTTATATTACTCCCCAATTTCCCAAATTACCTATTTCTGTACTTTTGTTCTGATGCTGAACTGCGTGATGAGCAACAAATTTGAATTTTGTGTGATACTATGCCCTTTCTAATTACCAAATTCGAATTTATTTTAAGAATATGTATATATATGTAGAGTTATTTACTGGGACCTCCCCCAAGAGTTTGCATAATTACAAGTTGCGCCCCTCTCTATCTTTTAAAATTACATTAACCTCCCCGCTCTTAAGTTTTCCCTGTTTACAAAAAATACTCTGTTAGGAATTTGGATGAAAAGTAATAAAATAAAACAAATTATTTTATAATATTCAATTTTACATTGAAAGTTGTGACCTTTTCTTTAGAAATATAGATGAGAAGTGATAAAATATGTTAAATTAGTTTATTATATTTTAATTTTATCCTCTCTAATAACTCCACATTGAACAATTTATTCTTTGTTATAAAATGATAAAATTAAAATCTCATAAAAAAAATTTTATCTGTATTTTTTAAGTGAAGAGACATTTTATTGTTTGCACACCCAGATGTCCCTACCAAAATGCAAAAGGGCATCTGAGTTGCCTTAAACCCAGAAAAATCTGGGTCAGCGACTCAGAACCATAAGTCTCTCGTGTTTATCAAGGTCAATATAATGGCTCATTAGCCTTAGGCGGGGACACAACATGACCGTTAAAAAGGGAGTGGAATTTTGATTAAGCAAATATATAATTTTCCTCAGAAGTCCCAGTTTGCACACTAAAATGAAAGTGATTTTGATGTTTTAAACTAAGAGCAATGTTACATAGTTATATAAAAACCATTGTTATATGCACATAAGAATTAAATTTAAAATTGTTATTTGCAGACATAGTTGTTACATGTAGACTCATGCAATTCACAACGTGGGCTCGGTTTGACAAGGTGGTGGCGGTCATGAACATGCGGGTTAAATTGTTATTTGTTAACATCCATCTAATGAACTTCATCGATTTTTATGTTCAAACGGACGATGTTTGTTAGGCAATCCTTAATAATACTGCCACCACCGTGCCAAATAGAGCCTCGGGTCAATCTCCTTTCTTACTGCAGTATTGTGATCGATGGGTATCTTGATTAATGTATTATATCTATATATATTCTATATAGAAATACATTTTGGATCAAAATGAGGAGTTGTGCCGTGGGATCAATTCTGGCCGTTGGGTCAGCAGAAATCGGAATTGCAAATAAAATTTCCGTAAAAAATCATCTTCAATTTCCCAAAGAAGTCCCGACTCACGGTTACAGCTCAACCTGCCTTCTCCATCTCTTCTCCGCCACCGCCGGCCTGACCGGCGACCACCAACGGGTCGCTGGGGTCCGGCGACGCGCGGGCAGGGCCGCCGCTTGCTCGCCTCTGGAACACCACCGGCAGGTTTCGCCGGGGTCCGATGAAGCTGCCGGTGGTCGCCGGCCAAGCCGCAAGTGGAAACCTAAAATGTGGCTGGGTCGGACGGTATTTTTAGAAAAAATAATTTTAGGAATTAAAAAAACATTTTATATTATAAGAAATATTTTATAATATAATAATAATAAAAATATATATAAAAAATTAAAATATTTATAATATTTTTAGATTTTAAATAATTTAAAATATATATATATCTGTCAGGGTGGGCGAAGCCCGCCACCGGCGGGCCGGATACTGTTACGCGGGGCACGGGAGGCTCCCGTGCACTGCCACTCGTGAAACTATATGAATGTTTGTTCGTCTTGTTAAAACCTTTGAAAGCACGCGATATGGAGTTGAATTCAACATACATTTTGTATGGCAAAGTCCTTACCAAACTCAGTTCTTATAACATATGAATGCATATCTCTTTGCTTGTTTGAAGATTGCTAGACAGACCTCAAATGGAAAGAATGGTAGCAAGGGTGACTGAATTGGAGTTAGATTAACATTTTATAATTTATTTTATAAATAATAATAATTTTTTAAATAAAAATCATTTTTTTCTTAGGGATAGTTTATGATGCTTGTGATATACCGTCCGTACCATAAAATCTCCCATGATAGAGGAGATGATGATTAAAATGTTCCACATCATGTCATATGTCATGTTGTTTATAATAAGCTAAAAGTTTTGAATATATACGCTCTCGTTATTGCTCCGTTTGGTGCGACTTTTTTTGTTCCTAGAGATTTTAGACAAAAAAACAATGCATTTTTGACAAGACAATGATTATGACTGCCATTAAAAAAAAGATAACTGGTTAGAACAAAAAGTGACTGAATTTTTTTACGTCAGATGTTCACGAACGACGTTTCATAACCACTGCATTCATGACAACCACTTTCCTGCCTAAACGTGAAAAATAATTTGGTACGCTTAACACGTGTATTTTTGCTCGTGCGGGAGCAAATAGAGCTGTTTGATCCATAATTTCAACGGTGTAGATCTTTCGCAAAAATATACAGTCCATATTTCTTAAATACGTTCGTATTAGAAAAACGATATTTGTATTTACTCTGGTTGCACAAAAAAATAACACCTACCAAAAAATTTTCCGTCATATGTAGCTTATGTCATCATTTTGAAAAGAATAAAAATATTTTTCGTCGCAAAAAATTGTTTATAGCATGAATCCTACGTGGAAATAAATTTTATTAAAATAATCGGTTTATTAGGCTAGCGGGAGAATGCAAACGGACGAAGGAGAAAGAGGTGGTTAGCAAACGCGGGGAGATAGAAAGAGAAATATCATCGTTCTCTTTCGCTTCTCTTCCCCCCTTCATCTTTCCTCGCGGGCTAGATTTCGATTTGACAAAAGAGAAGCAGATCATGGGCACATGGCGGAAGGCCTACGGGGCGCTCAAGGATTCCACCAAGGTTGGGATTGCCAAGGTTAACAGCGAGTTTAAGGTCTGCCCTGATCTTCTTCCCCATTTCTCACTTCATCCGATCTAGGTTTAGGGTTCCGATCTCGATAATGTATATCGTTTTAATGGTGATAGGAGTTAGACATTGCCATCGTGAAGGCGACCAACCACGTTGAATGCCCGCCGAAGGAGAGGCATGTGCGAAGTACGCGATTTATTTTATTTCCCATTTCTGTTCTCCTCTTTGATCTGAATCATTGAGAAATTCCTTTCGCGTTCAAGATTCATGTAATGCGGAACTTATGTTATAATATTTTGTGTGCATTCTTGTGATTAGAAATTTTTGCTGCTACATCGGTTGTTCGACCGAGGGCTGATCTAGCTTATTGTATATATGCACTTGCAAAGAGGCTGGCGAAGACACATAACTGGGTGGTATTTACTCTGTGCTTCTTCCATTTTATACTGCTTGATTTGACAATTGAAGGTTGTTCATATGCTTGCCCTTGAAATCCATCTTGTCATATGTTGTGAAATAGCTTCTAGTTGAATGAAGTGGTTTCAATAAAAGCTGTGTCGATTCACAAGTTCATAGTAATTTCGGTATTAGGAGGAAAATTCATGCTTTTATTGAAATTCATGCTTTTTTGTTAGGAGATCCTTGTACAATGAGTTTTTAATGTCTATAAGCTTATCATGAATTCAAAAATGGAAGCCACATAAAGAGCGTACAGGGCTCATAACTACGAATTTGATGCCGGAGTTTGCTTGTTAGGAAGCTGAAACCAAGGGAAACTGAAGTTGGACCAGATATACTAGTTTTCAAAACTCATTTGCATCCCAAAAGATTAAACTCATAGGTCAGGGTACATATTTCCTATGTCTAATGTGGGGATGTGCATTAACCATCTTTCTATCATGTGTGAGGTCTCGACATTGGCTGTCACTTTCCTCAAATAGAAGCTTTTCAACATCAAGTATCATGCACCCTAAACCCTAAATTAATCTGCTCTTGAATCTTCCTCAACGATGTTGCAATAGACACGTAGACACAAAGATAGAGACACAGAGACACAAAGAAAGAGACACAGAGCACAAAGACAGAGACACAAAGACACAGATACACACACAGTCTATCCAATCTAAGACTACGTGATCTTGTTGGCATAAGCTGAAGGCGCCACTTGCAAAGAAGCCAAAATGATGTAACATACTACTACCTGAAAGGATGACAAAGTCAAAATCTGCTACTTGGCGATATCTGAAGATAAGATCACGGAGAGCTGTGTAGATGACTGACAGCAGCAACAATCCTTTTTGTATGTATATCTACAGTCATCGTAAAACGAAAGTTAAATAGCTTATATTTGTAAAACTATCTCTACTGTTTGCATAAATGAATGTCCTATAAAAGGCTCATTATGCATCATATCCTGTAATATCTTTTTAGCAAGATGTAAACTTAAAACAACTTTGGTTTGTTTGGATACTAATCTCCTCGGCTTATACGTCTATTGGATTTTCAACAGATCTTGCATGCATTAATGTTTCCTTGATTTTGAAGTGTCCGTGAGATGAGCATTTAAAAGCACATGAAGAGATGGCACACACGCCTAGTTGAAGAGGGCAGAAGTGCACACTCCTTTCTTGCTGCTTTTCGTGCATTTCACCCTAATCCTTTTTCTATGCATTATTTTTAGTTTACTGAAAAGTGCCAAATCAAGATTGATAAGAGTGAGACAATAATCCCATGCTAGCTTATCTTGCATAGGGTTATGATTGGTTTGTGTTTTTTACTGTTTCTCTGTATATGAATATAGCTAAAGTTATAAGACTTTGCTGTTCTTTTTTGTAATCGTGTATTCAGTATGATAATTGGTATTTTCACATTTAAGTATGATTAATGAATTGTGTATACAATTTTATAATGTATTGGTGCTTGTGATATAATTTTTTATGATGGTTTGGATGATCCTATCAGAAAATGCAGGCTTTCAAATTTTACTTTATTAAGTTTTTTTAACTTCCCGCAGTGAGTGCTTTAAATATCTTGGATCGATAGTTCAAAAAGTTGGAGGTGTTGATAAATATGTGATGCATAGAATCCAAGCAGGTTGGTTGAATTAGAGAGGCGTGTCAGAGATCTTATGTGATCGTAAAGTACCATTAAACTTAAAGGCAAGTTTTACCGCACTGCAATTAAACTAGCGATGCTCTTTGGTTCTGAGTGTTGTGGAGATGCGAATGCTTAAGTGGTTGTGATGCAGTGGTAAGGCAGACACGGGGTGACCTTTTAAATGCAACTTTAAATGCGGTGTAGTGCAAGAGCGATGCACAAAATTGCAATCAAGTAATTAATTATTATAGCGAATCAACATGTGCCAAACTTTACCTAAACTTTGATTTAATAAAACAAATAGTAATCACACACCGAACAAAGCGCAGTTAATAAAACACACACATAATTCGCCTCGTAAATCGTACAACAAAATGATTAGCACAATAAAATAGACGTCAATCACAATACAAGTAGCCAAAATAAACAACAAAAGGAAATGACTTTTACCCCAATTTACACGTGCAGGTGGCGACGGTAACGGTCGTGGGAAGGCAATCGAGGGCGCTGCCACGTCGGAGCTTGAAAGTAACAGAGATGGATGAGGTCAGGCGGCTACAAGGAGACGGGATTGTAAGTGGCTAGGGCTGGACAGGGTAACGTGGCTCCACGGGATGGCATACGGCGGTCCGATGCAGGGAGGGTTGGGAGTGGCTCGAACTGGATAACAGGGGCAGGAGGAGAGGGCCTGCGACTGAGCTGGCTGGAGTATGCCGACTGGGCTAGGGGTTGGGTAGGCAGAGGAATAAAAGAGGATGGAGGAGGAGGGAGTTTATAGTGTAGTCCTGTGGAGGAGGAGTTGTACGGGGAGGAGGTGGAAGCACATGATGTTCGGTGTTTTCCGGGTGGTAGCAGGAGGAAGCGGGAATACGGCTTACTAGGTATGGCGATGGCTTGGGCACAGACGAGTGGGGAAGTAAGGAGGAGGGTCGGAGGGGGCTTCCGGCGTTGCACCAGAAGGAGGCGGAGGGGCTTCCCGGCGTCTCGCCGGAGAAGAGGAACAGGTATCGCACCTATTGGAGACCGGCGAATCCAGGGAAAAAACTCCAAATCCACGATGCCCTTCCCGAACCGCCGACTGCTCTATAAATAGATCTAATATCAAACCGCCTGCTGTAACTGCAAACCTAATTCAAAAATAAACCTCCCGATCGAACGGCTAATACTTTTTTGGTCTGATCGGGGCTAAATACACCTCAAAATAAAAAAAAACATGAAATACGAAAGTGACTAGAAACGATCATCCGGACGCGGCCACGGGTTCCGATCGCCCGTCTGGGCAGCGGATCACCGCCTCTTGCGGGAATATACGTGCGTCGGTCGTGGCGCGCCGTCAGGTTGTGTGGACACATGAGACTGAATAAAATTAGGAATGAATGTATCAGGGATAAGACACGAGTGACACCAATTGCAAAGAATTCGCAAGAAGCTCAACTAAGATGGTTTGAACACGTACAAAGGAGACCATTAGAGGCACCTGTTAGGCGTTGTGAGAGTTTAGTCACTAGGCATGTTAAATGGGGTTGGGGTAGACTAATAAAGACTTGGAATGAAACTGTAAAGAAAAACATGATGTACTTAGGCATTTGTGAGATTATGACTAAAGATAGGGTACGATGGAGACAAAGGATCCTTATAGCCGACCCCACTATAGTGGGATAAAGGCTTGAGTGTTGTTGTTGTAAGTTTTTTTAACTTCTCCAGCTGAGATCCAAGACCACGGAATACTTGCAAAACACCTTAGGCAGTGGCAGTGCTATAAACCTGAGTATCATAACTTGTTTTGACAAGGTAAAGTTCAAAAATTGTGTGCCTTAGCAATCATCTTGCCAATTAATAAATAAATTCTATATATTTTTATCCACTAAAATGGAAAAACAGCTAAAAAATATGCTCAAGCTTTCCTAGTTATTCAATAATACTTACCATTTACATAATTTTTATTTTGTCTTCAAGTAATTCTGTGTTTATGAAACTTCACAGGTTGCATTGAAAACATTAATAGTGATCCACAGGACATTGCGAGAAGGTGATCCTATCTTTAGAGAAGAACTTTTGAGCTTTGTTCAGAGAGGAAATGTATTGCAAATATCCAACTTCAAGGACGATTCAAGCCCTCTTGGTATGTCCTATAGTTGTGGAACACTACATAGGCATATGCATTTGAAATTATTTGACACATTTACTATCTTCTTTAGAAGTCCTGAATTCTCCTTTTTTGCTTATTGGATTCAGCTTGGGATTGCTCTTCATGGGTTCGAACATATGCACTTTTCTTAGAAGAAAGACTCGAGTGTTTTAGAATTTTAAATTATGATATAGAAGCTGAGCGATTGATGAGAAATGCACATGGGGCTCCAAAGGTATCTCATTTATCCGATATATGTATTTTTAGTTGTAGTTTTTGTGCAAATTTTATAGATTTCTTCAAGTTTCTCTTTGTTGATTTATATATATATATATATATATTATATATATACAGGGCCACAGCAGAACGAGGACTTTAGGTTGTCCTGATCTTCTAGAGCAGATGCCTGCCTTTCAGCAGCTTCTGCATAGGCTTGTTGGGTGTCAGGTAATCTACTATCATACTGTCAGTATGTAGGTTTTAAAGCAAATAATGTCATGGGTTATATATGCCTCTGTACTAATTTACTCATTTCTTTCTTTATTGTAGCCCGAGGGAGCAGCATGTGGCAATTATGTGATACAGTATGCCCTGGCATTGGTATGATACGTTGACCATATTTTTAGTAGAGCTAATAAACTCATAAAATGTGTAATGTTAGAGAGGAGAACAGACATTTAGGTTATTTCTCATTCATTTCTCGATCCATTGATAGGGAATAGAATAAATACTCCTTAGCCACAGCCGGAGGTATCGTCACCACCCGATGAGCCTAAGATAGCTTGCCTTTTAACCCCCCCCCCCCCCCCCCCCTCAAGATAATACCATAAGCATCCATCATTCTAAGCTTGAGAGAGTACGTGTGAAGAGATTTGTCAGAAATAACTTTGGTGAACACCTTAACAAGTTGGTCCCCAGAAGCAACAAACATAATAGTAATTGTTTAATCCTGAATTTTTTTCCACACAAAATGACAATCAATTTCAATATGTTTAGTCCTCTCATGGATTACTGGGTTGTTGGCAATTTGGATATCAACTTGATTATCACGGTGCAAGTTTATGACATCCTGGACAGGAACGCCCATTTCTCCCAAAACCGATTTAACCCAAATCAACTCACATATTGTAATGACAATAGCTCGATATTCTACTTCAGTAGAGGAGTGAGAAACAACATTTTGTTTCTTACTACTCCAGGAAACAAGATTGCCACCCACAAAAATAGAATATCCACCTATAAACCTTCTATTAGAGGAGGAACCGGCCTAATCAACATCATAGTATCTGTGAACTTTAAGATGACCATGATTTTGATAAATAATACTTTTTCCGGAGTCCTTTTTAAGTACTTAAGTATTCAAAAGACAACATGATAGTGTTGAACTTTAGGACTATACATAAATTGGCTAAGTGATGCAGAACAAAGGGCGCTAGGGTTCGCGCGACCAAAATCCTCTTTTTTTTAATCAAGTAAAGACAATGTGCATCCTTTTCTCACAAAACTTTCAAAACCAAAATTTTAAGAAAATGAAGATTTTATGAAGTAATTCTGATCCAGTTATTATGGCTGAATCAAAATGGATAATACAGCACATTCTTTTGTAGCATTCTGTCGGGAGAGATTAGCATTACCCACCATTTTATTATCCTCACCTCCTTGACTTTGTACTACAGTTTCCCTTCTTATGATGAACACGTTAGTCGACTTCAACCTGAAAAGAGTACATGATGACTGGGGCTTCAAGAAATCCAGCAGGGAAGAGCCGTCGGAGGTGGTCGGCGGCTGGCCGGCTGCAGGAATGCAGCAGGGAGGAGCCGGCGGCCCTGGAGCTGCTGTCGTCGGTGGCTGCGGGAGAGGGGAAGAGCCGGAGCAGAGGAAGGCGGCCTGACCTGCTGCAGCAGAGGAAGGCGGCCCTGGAGCTGTTGTTGTGGAGGCTGGAGATACAAGCCGTACTTGGAATCGGCACCAAGGAGGGCTGATGGGGATGATGGCGGAAGAGACCCTTGGAGTCGGCACCAAGGGGAGCCTCCGGAGTCGGCACCGGCGGCGTGACCGAAGAGATCGGGAGAAAAGAAGCCGGCGGATTTTCTTTCCCTAAAATACTCGATCCTTTGGCTGCTGCCCTAAAGCAATTATTTATAATAAACCTCATCAAATCCAACGGTCTAGATCGTCCGGATGGGGGCTGCATCAAAAGCTTAAAATATACTCAAAATATATAAATTAATATATCATTTCGACTTGCGGCGACCCTCCGGACGCAACCGCGGAGTCGGATCGGGGATACGATCAACGGGCGGGGCCCGTTCCCCATCAATCTCCCCTTGTTGGAGAAGATTTGCCCTCAAATCTTTAGGGCTTCCAAGGGGGCTTCGCGGGTGGTCTACACTGTTTCCCACTGTCACTAATCATCAGATAAAAGCTTCCAATCCCAGATGCTGGTCTCGCGATGCTGCAAGTAATGTAATCACTGCCTTTGGGAGGCTTGGGCGGCGGCCTCAATCTCAGAATCTGACGGAAAACTGTAGCAACTGGTAAAGAAGCAGCGCTCTTTAATCCTGCACCGCAAATGATCATATCGATCGGCGATATGAAAAAAGATATATCGATCTGTGTCTCAGTATCACCTGGGCCCCAATCAATCTGATCAAACTGCAACAAGTCATCACCATGTCCTACCCAGTCTGGGCTCATATCCAAACCAACTGATTTGCCCTCAGGGGCATTATCGAACATCAGAAAAGGGTCCCTAGCCGAGCTGAGAAGTGACTGATCAAACCACTGTGACAAATCAATAAAAGTGAGCAAATGACGCGAAGGCTCATAGGGTGGTACTACCACCATCAGACTGAATGTCCTTCTGCGCTCAATCCACTGACGGGCAAATCTCTGAACGATAAGAGTAGCTCTCTGCACTGTCTTGTACCACTGTCTCTGTAATAATCCTCTCATGCATGACTGAATCACGAGGACTGCTCTGGTCATCTTCTTGAAGGATCGGCGCTGAATAAACCCTCGGATGGGAGAATGTGTCAAGACTGCTGCTCTTCTACGTCGCTGCTCTAAAATCTCCTTAGCATCATTCTCACGCCAATTCTTCACATAACCTGCCCAAATGGCATCTTCTTTCTCTTCCCTTCCCCTCCTCTGCTTACTCTCTTTCACTCTAGCTTGTTTGTTTCTTTTAAGCTCAACCCCATGTCTCTTTCTTAGGGAAGGTGACAGAAGATCATACGAGTAGGAGGAATGGCGGACTGAAGGATATGTAGTAGATGACGGAGAATATGAATCATAGGCATGGGAGGGGACTCGCCTCGATTCATGGGAATAAGTGGTGGAAGAAGGGGAATATGGATCGTAGGCTTGACGAGAGACTCACCTCGATTCATAGGAGGGGTATGCAATGGAGGAGACATGAAAATTTATTTGAGTAAGATGCCTCACGAGAGGAATGAACATTGGAATAGCGGGGAGGTGGAGAAACATATGATTCAAAATCGTCCGAATCGTCAGAATCGTAATAACAAGGAAGCGTCATGGGTGTATGCAAACGATTTTCAAGAAAAGGAGAAGGATTAAAAAGTTTGAGAAAACTTTTCAGGCCCCTCTGATACCAATTGATGCAAAACAAAGGGCGCTAGGGTTCGCACGACCAAAATCCTCTTTTTTTTTTATCAAGTAAAGACAATGTGCATCCTTTTCTCACAAAACATTCAAAACCAAAATTTTAAGAAAATGAAGATTTTATGAAGTAATTCTGATCCAGTTATTATGGCTGAATCAAAATGGATAATACAGCACATTCTTTTGTAGCATTCTGTCGGGAGAGATTAGCATTACCCACCATTTTATTATCCTCACCTCCTTGACTTTGTACTACAGTTTCCCTTCTTATGATGAACACGCTGGTCGACTTCAACCTGAAAAGAGTACATGATGACTGGGGCTTCAAGAAATCCAGCAGTGAAGAGCCGGCGGAGGTGGTCGGCGGCTGGCAGGCTGCAGGAATGCAACAGGGAGGAGCCGGCGGCCCTGGAGCTGCTGTCGTCGGTGGCTGCGGGAGAGGGGAAGAGCCGGAGCAGAGGAAGGCGGCCTGACCTGTTGCAGCAGAGGAAGGCGGCCCTGGAGCTGTTGTTGTGGAGGCTGGAGATACAAGCCGTACTTGGAATCGGCACCAAGGAGGGCTGATGGGGATGATGGCGGAAGAGACCCTTGGAGTCGGCACCAAGGGGAGCCTCCGGAGTCGGCACCGACGGCGTGACCGAAGAGATCGGGAGAAAAGAAGCCGGCGGCTTTTCTTCCCCTAAAATACTCGATCCTTTGGCTGCTGCCCTAAAGCAATTATTTATAATAAACCTCATCAAATCCAACGGTCTAGATCGTCCAGATGGGGGCTGTATCAAAAGCTGAAAATATATCAAAATATATAAATTAATATATCATTTCGACTCGCGGCGACCCTCCGGACGCAACCGCGGAGTCGGATCGGGGATACGATCAACGGGAGGGGCCCGTTCCCCATCACTAAGTAACCCAACAAATGAGATGTTAGGTCTTGTAGTAGTTAGGTAAATCAACTTTCCCATAATGCGTTGAAAATCCAACTTCCTTTCAAGTCCTGAGAATTATCCTTGTGAATATCATAATTAGTATCCATGGGACTATCCACAGGTTTTACTCCCAGATATCCAATGTTACTGAGAAGATCTAAGACATATTTGCGCGTGGAGATCATAATTTTTTCAGCAGATTTAGCAATCTTAATACCAAGAAAATACCGAAGAAGACCAAAATCTTTGATGTCAAAGGTAGAAGCCAACTCCCTTTTAACTAGAGTAATGTATTGATCATCACTTCCGGTGATAATGATATTATCCGCATATACAACAAGGGTAGTGGTAAATTTCTTCTTCCTGTAGATAAAGACCGAGTGATCATAAGTATAACAGGAAAAATCTACTCAGGTGTTTTAACACTTGACTTTTCAAACCAGACCCGGGGTGATTGTTTGAGGTGATAGAAGGACTTCTTGAGGCAACACCCCTATACTTTAGGAACATCACCTTTAGGTTATTTCTCTTTCATTTCTAGATCTATTGACAGGGAATTGAATGGATACTCCTTAGCCACAATTGGAGATATCATCATCACCCGGTGAGCCTAAAATAGCTTGCCTTTTCACATGGACATTCTAGTTGATCTCTTGGAAAGGATTTTGTACATCATAAGTGAAAATCATAACAATTATTTACAATATCAGATATGATTTGTTGGCATCTGTCAAAGAATTAAGTTGTCCGTGAGGCAAATTATGCCCCAATAATTTTAATACATGGCAATAAAATCAGACTAATCAAGCACAGTTCAAGAAGATGACGATACTTAAAAAAATCTAAAGCATTTTGCTGTTTATATTTTATTTGCTGTATATTATGCAGAGGAAATGGAGCTTAAATTCCCCCCCCCCCCCCCAACCAACCACCACCACCCATATCTTATAGCAACTCCTAAGGTACGCTTCATTATAGATAAAACCTTAAAAGTTTTGTGCTGAGATAATCTTCAGGTAACAAGGGTTTGACATCACGATGTTCCTTCTAGCTCTGACACAGAACAAGACGATAAGGGTTGCACAAATCTTATTTCTTATGTGATACGCTAGCAGACACAACCAATTCAAATGAAATGATGACTAGAATAGCACCAATTAGATGCAACTAAATGGCTCACCAAACAATAATATCTCACATTCAACGATATTAATTAAGGGTCAATTACTGGGACCTCGCCTCTAACTTCACAGAATTACAGAGACCTCCCCTCTAACTTCGCAGAATTACAGAGACCTCCCCTCCAAGTTTACATTGTTAACCTACAAGGGTGCATATATGTTAATAATGTAAATTTAGAGGGGTAGTTTTTGGTAATTTTGTCCCTATAATTTCTTCATTATTATTTCTATTAATTAATTGACTTTATACTTACTATACTAACAATTGATTGCAACAAATTCAATTAAACTTTACTAACAAAGACAAGTGAATAAGACACGAGAGTGCGTACAAATTAAATCCAAGACAAGTGAATAAGACACGTGGAGTGAAATAAAGAGACAAGACACAATCTGTAATATCCTGAATCTGATGAGGGCAAGCGGTGTCTTTGGGGGTGGTATAACCCAAACAAAATAGCACTTGCCAGACTTCTAAGATGACATGTTTCTAAGTGAAAGGAGGTGTAGGAGCAAATCGAGTTTCACATTGGAATTGGAGAAAATGTTGCAGTGCTTAAGTAATAATTTAGAACCCTAAATTTTAGAAGCGTCATTCAGGAAAATATTGGAGAAATTCCATTGTTAAGATTACTTTAGTGAAAGTAGTCCTCTGATGGGTGACCTCCTGGGAAGTATTCGTAGGCCACATATGGAAAAAAGGACAAGATTGTGCGGTTTAACTTAGTACGGACTGACATGAACCAACTCAGACAATAATTTTGATTTTGTGAGGGTTGAATTATTACAAATGGTATCAAAGCCAGACCTCTTGCAGTATGCTGTGTGGTTCAAGGTTGAACCATGCAAAAATTGGTGGACTTGTAACATCTTGAATTTGATTAGGGTGGTCCAATGAGGGTGGAGAGTGTTTGTGTGGGCGGTATAGCCCATCCAAAGCAACTCCTAATAGACTTATAGGGCGACAAATCTCTAGTTGAAAGACGGTGCATGAACGAATCAAATCTCACAATAATAATTCAAAACCTTAATTATCAGAGGGGCCTTTTTGGACCAAATGATGGAGTTGTGTTGGAAATTTCATAGTTAAGTGTGCTCCAGTGGAAATAGTCCTAGGATGAGTGATCTCTTGGAAACTACTCGTAGGTCACCTATGAAAAAAGTCATATAGTTCAATTTAGTATGTATTGAGATAAACCGAAGAAGACAATACTTTTGGTATTGCGAGGGTTTGGTTGTTATACAATCATTAAATAATTCAAAATGTATACAAGAAACATCCGTACAATATACCAAAATGCATACAACTAAGGCTCACAGAGTACAAGGTGGATAGATAGGAATTAAAAACAATCTGAAATTTGGAAAGGGCTCGGTAGAGGAAACAATTGTGGCTAGGGGGGGGGGGGGGTAGTGGTCAACGAGGCTTTGGGATGTTGTAGGGGAATTGGGCTCTGGTGCTGGAGGGAGTGAATATGAGAATAGGGGTTGGTGGAGTGGAGGGGAGGCAGTGGAGCAAGTAGTGAATTGTGGTTTCTTGATGAAGGCTAGGGGGAGGGGTGAATGTGTAGCAAGGGGTGGAGTGGGGTGAATTGGGGATGCTCAGTGATATCTTGGGGAAAGGGAGGAGGGGGTGCTGATGGAGGGTAACAAACTGTGGAGCCGATAAAGGGTTGGGTTGTTTAGTGAGCATTAGTGACAAATAGATTGGGAAATGCAACAACATTAGGATATGACTAGGCGGTGACGACAAACATAGGCTTTGCACCTCCGGATGGGGTGGGCTTTGGCACCGCACAAGACCGACTGTTCCAATGTTGTGGAAGCCAAAAATGCTGATTTTTTTATTTAACACTAGATACAAACAAGGGGAGGTTTAAATTAACTCACTCGAAAACTTAAATCATCCAATCAAGTAATTTGACATTTCTTCCAAGCTACAACTCCAAAAAACATTAATAAAGAATACATAAAGCATAAAAAATCGCGATAGACGTGATTATGGGATTCAATGTTCAGATGAAGACCCTAATGTCATCAATGACAAAAATAAATCATGAAGAATCTCTAATGCTCGAATTGACTGATTCTCAATAACTTTCCCTGGATTGGAAGTATTTATATCCGACGAGAGACTATCATACTCTTGATGCAAGCTAGTTGCGAGTCAATCGTGCTCCTCATACACCACATATATGTCCTCAGTGAACAAGCATCCCCTCAAGTGTTTCAAGTATTAGGTGTTAGCTCTATCCAGTGACTTAACTATCTTGTGGGCCACGATCTCTATGATGTCCTATGAAAGTAAACGTGTTATTGACAACATTGATGAACTTGTCAGGTGTATAGGCCGTTGTTGAGGTGTAGACTGAGGTTGACTCGAGTTGATACTTGATACGGCCCGCCTCCCTCCGCAGAGGACCCCCACATGGAACCGGGGGTAGGTTCCCCATCGGCCCAGTGGGTGTCGTACCATGCCCTGCAGGTTGGCACACCTCAACCCATCTCTCTACCTGTTCTCAGTAGAGCGGGTTTTTTGGCGGGGTCTCGAACCCACAACACCTTGATGAAAAGCCTTAATTTCCGCCCTCATCACCAACTGAGCTGCAATCAAGGCTTCTCATCAAGGTGTTGCGGGTTCGAGCCCCCTCCACAACAACCTGCTCTACTGAGAATAGGTGGAGAGATGGGTTGGGGTGTGCCGCCCTGCAGGACATGATACGACACCCACTGAGCCGATGTGGAACTTGCCCCCGGTTCCATGTGGGGGCCCTCTGCGGAGGGAGGTGAGCCGTATCACAAGTGACTCGATGACTCATAGTTTGGAGTCAAATCTTTTTTATTGAATACGAGGTGTGCACCCATATTCTAATTGATATTCAGTTAGTATGCATTTGACCCAATCTTTCTTAGAATAGTGTTCAGGACAATTTTCCTAGCAATTCAATTTCTTCGTCATTCCCAGTGGGAACCTCTCTGGTCGAATGTGAACCATCATATGATCTCAAGTCACTGAAATGGCACTCTCTAATGCGACTGTATGTGTAAATTTTATATATTTCTGTACTTAATATGATCTTAAGCCAGATAATTTCATGCAACTTATCCAAATATCAAGTAAAAGACTTCCTTGACTCACTAGATTGAGACTATATATGGATGTGATTAAAATCAGTAGACTTCCCAGGGTCATAACTTCGTTACCTTTTTTCATAGTGGATTTAAAATAAATTTGTAAATTGAACATTTTGATCAGATCCATTGTCTTAAGGTAACTCTTGAAGACCTCTCTAGCAAACAAAGCTGTAATGTTGAATACATCACCATTCTTGTTGTAGGAAATTAAGTGATCCATCTTTGAAAGCCTATCAAACATTACAAAGATGGAGTTGTGCTTCCTAAATGTGCGAGGAAGACCCAATATGAAATCCATACTTCCTAAATGTGTGAGGAAGACCCAACATGAAGTCCATGCTAATGTCTACCCAGGATGATGAGGAACCGGTAAATGCATACATAAACCAATGTTTTACCTAAACCCCTTGGCGGTTTGACAAATGTGACAATGATGAACTACTCTAGCTATGCCCCTCTTCAAGCTAGGCCAATAGAAATAATCCTCAACTAGGGGAATGTTCTTGTCTCTAACGAGATGACCAGCTGTTCTACCAAGCACCAACATGCAGTTCCCAAATCAAATGATCATGAAAGAAAGTATAAAGAATACACAACTCAGATCCCCAAAATTGATTACTATCAACAATCACGAAGCCCTTTGTGGGAGTGCACACTTGGAAACCCCAAAATTAATAGCTGTCCTAAGAATCTTGAGTCAAGGATGCGTATACCTCTCTGAAATTTCGAACACAAAGGGTAACCTCCAACACTTGCTCGAATCCAACTACTCAAGACTTATAATGCATAGGAAGAAAACACGACGACTCAATGAATCAATGGGTTTGTTCTCAACACCTATATGATGTTTGAGAAAATAATGAAAAGTTCATAAATACTCAACCCACTTGACGTGATGATGTCTAACTTCCTCTGAGAATTGAGATAACACAACTCATGGTGTTTAGAAAATAGTGCAAAATCTTGAGACAAAAGGCGGTGTATCCAAAAGTGGTGATTGCATAAAACTCACGATCATAATGGAAGTACTTCTGCAGTTCTGCTTGATGTTATTCAGTTTTCACTAGAGTCAGAAAGTGGATGACCGTCCCCACTCGGTACTCCTATGTCTATGCCCTACACATCAGAGACAACCTCAAATACCTTGATAAAGTTTGGAAGCCTCAATACTTGAGCAGAGGACAGTTTCTCTTTAATTTCTCGAATGCCTTCGTAGCCCTTGTCTATGCAAATACCTCTTTACAAAGATAGTTCATAAATGGAACCATGATGAGGCTAAATCCCTTGACAAACCTTTTATGGAAGGTGAAAAGTCTATGACACTATGGGCCTCGTGAATGAATTTAACCTTGTCAAGTCTTGAAAGTTGACCGTATATGCTTAGAATTTTAATCCCAATCTTTCTTAACAACAATGACAACAACACTCAAGCCTTTATCCCACTATAGTGGGGCCGGCTATATGGATCCTTTGTCACCATTGTGCCCTATATTTAGTCATAATCTCCCAAGCTTTCTTGATTTCGTAAAATAAAAAGAATTGTTTTAAGAATTGGCTTGTTCTTTCAGTCATGGTTCATGTTCAGTTTTATTGGCGTGTCCTTTAATTTAATTTATTAGAGGGTTAAAAAAGTAATTTAATTAAAATAAATTATAATTAACTAATTTTTATTTAAGAATGTAAGGGTTCCATACTTCCACCTTTTTTTTGGAAATTTACAATGGTTGATGTAAATTTCACGGATGTCAAATGTACTTAATGCATTATCTTAGTATACTTTTAATTTATGTATAACCCCTCAATATTCTTATATGTAGTAGACATGTTTTCATATACAAGGTCCTTATGTGATTCTCAATACAATTAATTCACTCATTTTCTTCTACAAACATGTAATGGAGCTTATTTTTATTTAGGTTTTAAAGGAGAGCTTCAAAATCTACTGTGGTATCAATGACGGGATCATCAATCTAGTTGATATGGTAGAAGTCCTAATATTTGTAACTTACCTCTCTGGAGGTTTTCAAAAATTTAGCACTATTTATAACCACTCTTATTCAATTCTGTAGTTTTTTGAGCTGTCAAAATTTGATGCTGTTAAAGCGCTTGAGATATATAAAAGAGCTGGACAGCAGGTTTAATTTCTTCATTCCTTCAAAATATTATTTAAATGTTATTGATGGAACTCTTTGGCAAACTTACTACCCTGTTAATTTTAACAGGCAGAAAGTCTTTCTAATTTCTATGATTTCTGCAAACATCTGGACCTTGCTAGAAATTTTCAGTTTCCAACTCTAAGACAGGTTCCTTTTTTTCTTATTATACGTGGCTTTTATCTAATTTATGAGCCTTTCGCAAGATGCAGTTTCCTGATTTTGTGAATAGTGACTTATGTATTACCTTTTCTACAGCCGCCTCCATCTTTTCTCGCAACAATGGAGGAATATATTCGCGAAGCACCGCACTTTGGTTCTGTTTCAAACAAAAACATAGTGAGTTATTTTAATAGAAAAAGTATTTATATAGATATGGTATACTTAAAAAATACCATATTGTTATATGCTTAGATAATCTTGTTATATTTTTTACTTTTTCTGTAAGTTCTTTTTTGTAAATGATAATAACCAAAGTTCCAATTTTCTAGTATTTTACTGTTTAAATTGTGTGGGCCCTAGATGATTGTATGCATTATACACTCCATCCAACTTTACCATGAGTTGTTACGCACATCATTTCATTTGTAGAGACCTCATAGCTCTCTATTCAACCTCAACACTAGATCAAAAATGTATTTCTTACTTTTTTCAGCTGATCGATTTAGCCCCAACAAGGACCAACCGTCCAAAAGCTTCTTATTTTTAACTGATCCAAAATAATGTTGCATTTGAGAATGCTTCAACATCCAAGTTCTCTGTTTTGTGTAAAAAATTTCTTTAACAGGAGCCTTCTTGATATATGAGAAATGGCAGGACAACTTCCAAAGTTTTTATTCTTGACTTTACTTGTGCCGGGTCTTATTTTCTACAATGAATGAATATCAGCCATAATGACAAGCAGACAAATCAATTTTCCATTCAACAGTTCATACCAAGATGGATTGCCAAAGAGTTCATCATTCTCATAAGTTGCATGAGTATTCATAGGATTATAAACAGGCTTACAGCCTATAAATCCAGTCTCTTTGGAGAATTAGTGCATATTTCCTCTAAGAGAGAGATATCCCCTTTAATAGGCAAAGTGATACATATACATGCTCTTTGACGACCCTCCATACAAGAAGAAATTCAGACCCGTCATTTCAAGCTTGCTGCTTATTAATATTTTTTATTTTTGTTGCTTTTATTTAATTTTCCTTTAAGTAGCATTTTGGAAAATTTAGTTGTGAGAGTTGTTTTTTATCTATATAAGAGATTATAGGTGAGTCTTAGGTTTCATCTTGGAAGTCTATTCTAAGCTCCCACCTAGAGAGGAACTTTTCAAAGGAACCGACCCTCAAAAGAGTTGGTACGAGTATGTCTCATGATTTTGTGCCCATTTTTAAATTTCACTTCATATCAATTGGTCCGACATACTAGTTAGTAGCAAAACTGACGTAGGACGAGGCTATGTGAAAATAAATGTGCCGCTAGGAAGCACTGGTGCGGGTATGGGTACCGGATACGATACGTACCCGATACGGCGGTACGATAAAATTTAAAAAATAAAGATACGGGTACGTCATGATGCATTATAAGAAATATAATATATATTTATATATCACAAGTGCAATAAATATTTCTCAAAACATCAAAACATTAAACATAAATCATAACTTGAAGTACAAGTTCACAAATCAATGCAACATAACATGAATTTTTCAAACATTAAGCATTCGTAAATATTACAAAATTTAACGTCTTATATGTTTAACCAAAAGAGAAAATTAAACTTAAGTTTACTTTTCAGTTTTTTTCTTCTTCATTGTTGGAGATCAACGCCGTTGTTGGAGATCAACGCCGTTGTTGGAGATCAACATCTCCAATCTCCGGTTAATTTGGAGACAAGTTAGCCGTTTGTTAATAACTTGTGTTGAATCAACACGTTCAATACACGTACTTGTAACAAAAACGTACCGATACCAGAAACATACTCGGTACAGATACACAATTTAATTGGACGTACCAACCTTTGTTTATTCTAGAAAAGCATACTCCTATCACAATATACAAAATGATGTGCTAAGTCCAAGTGTGTCCACATAGGTGTATCCGTTGAGTATCGGGTACGTGCCGGTACCAGATATGTATCCGGTACGGGTACGCTGCCTTCAGGGAAGTATCCGTGCCTCATAGATGTGCCGACACGCTAATGTAACTTACGTGATCGTGCAAAATAAATGCAATCAACTCAACTTAAGTGATGCATGCACGTTTCAATTTATCCGAAATTAAATTTTAGCAACGATAATTATATAGGTTTAGAAAAATTTACACAAAGTGAACCTATGATTTTCAAGCACGTAAACAATTCACATTCGTACTCACAAGAGGTGCTATCAACTACAAATGGACACAAATAAGTTTTATAGGATTAAAAGAGGTGAAATAATAGCACTAACAAGTACAAAACCCAAGCAAACATGAAATATTCCCCAATATATAACATTGAAAATAAAACAACACAATAAATTTATACTCACATAACACAGGAATCCGGTGGCAATGGCGTGGCTCCACGAGATGGTCGACGTCAGGAAATAGAGAAATAACTGTTAGTTTCAGGAAAGAGGATGTTGCTGTGATTGGATTAGAGAGTGGTTTCACAACAAAAATCGAAAGGGTGATTGTACAACCCCTATTCATCAAGGGTCAGCGGTCAACGATCAACAATCAACAAGTCAACAGTCAACGGTCAATGAGCAGCACCAGTACATGAAGACCCGATTGGTATTCAATGGCCAGCAGGGAAGGCAAGAAGACCTTTAGGCGCAAGCAAAGATCATACTTGCCAGGGAGCACGACCACCCAACAGCGCGTGCGAACTCTAAATCCCATTTAGTATAGGTGAGCTCCAAACAACACCAACGACGAGTAATAGCAATATTCGCATAGCAGGCGACTTCCGACCAACAATTCAGATAAACGCTAGACGATACTCGCCAGTACCCGAGCCAGGTCGCCCGATGACAACAACTGATAATCGCAGGATTAGGTCTTCTCGCCTGGAGACCCACCCCTCAGTCTTTTACCTATAAATAGGACCACATGGATACAAGAATATGGACTTCAAAATCTTGAAAAAGATCTTGACTACCTCTTTCCTTGGACTTTTAACTGAGCCTTTGGATCCTTTCTCCGAAGAGTCAAGTTCCCAGCTAGTTTCTCCCTTGTACCCTGCTCGACCATCTTTGATTGTGGAGGAGAAGCTTCTCCTAAGCATCCAGGTACGTGGTGAGACTTCCCTGTCGCAGCACCTGGGGTCCTCTTGGTTGTCCCCTATTTCTGTGTTTTAGCCCATGTAGCCGCCGAATCCGACCACCAGACCAGTAACCTTAGGTTACCTTGATCCGAATTTTGGAGTAGGAATTTTACCGGCTTCAACACTTTGGTGCGGTGAGCGTGGATCGTATCCAAGGAGGAAAGTTTCGCGAGTAGGTGAGATGGTGAGCGGAGGAGAGAACGAGGAGATAACTGACAATTCGGCAGGAATTAGTAACTCGACGAGAGGAGACGACTTTGTGACTGTGGTAGTGTTTGAGGAATTCACGAGGAGGATCGAGAGGAGCATCCTAACAGGGTTCCCTCCTCGCCCCGATGTCACGACGACCTCGCCTCGTCGCGTGACAACGTCGGAGGAAGGACGCCACTTAGGCGGCCAGGGAAGGAGCGAGCAAGAGGGGAGCAGGAGCGACCAATGCAGTCGCAGTACTGCCCGGCGAGCGGCCAAGGAATCAGGTTCAGAGACGCAGAGAAGCCGACGAGGTTCCATGATACTCGGCCGGGTAGCGAGTATGAGGAAGATACTCGCGAGTACAAAGCCCATCATCGCCAAGGTGGGAGGAGCCCCTTCTGTGACAAAGTCCTAGCAGCCCCAGTTTCCTAAGGCTTTAGAGAGTCCATCCTGAACTACTACTCCGACAGAGATGATCCGATCAGGCATCCCCAATGGTTTGAGAACGTGATGTCAATCCGCAACATGACCGATGCATTCAAGTGTAGATTTTTCTCCATCACCTTCAAGGGGAAGGCAAGAGACTGGTTTCACCAGTTGCCCGAAGGCTCCATCTACTACTTCAAGGACCTGCGTCAGGGATTGATGGCAAGATTCACGATGTCCAAGAAGTGGAAGAAGGAGGCAACCACTCTCTTCAAAATCGTGCAGGTGCAGCACGATAGCCTTGGCCACTACATCGACTGTTTCCAGGAGGTGGTTTTGGAAGTCGAGGAGGTGGACGATTTCACCCTGATGTTGGCCCTGAAGTTCGGCCTGAAGCAGGGTCTCTTAAGCCTGGAGATCAGCTCTAAGCCCCCGAGATCTTTTGAGGAGATGATCGAAAGGGCGAACATATTTGTGCAAGGGGAGGAGAAGAATCCCGACTTCTTGGCAAGGCTAGATGGGGAGAACCTGAGAGGCGGGGAGAGAGGAGGAACTTCAGAAGTAAGGGCCAGGGTAGCGCTTAGGAGGGAGGAGCCAAGGAGAAGAGAAGAACCCAGGAGGGTAGAGGAACAGAGGAGGCAAGAGAGGCCCCTCAGGCAGGAGGAGAGGAGGCCTGTAACGGCTCCGGAAAGAAAGGAGGAGGCACGCCGATTACAGTATCCTGTGAACCGGCTCCAGTGGAGGCCACCAGGAAGACCTCAGTACCAAAATCAGGAGAGGAGGAATGAAAACCAGCCGTAGAGGAGGCATGGAAGAGCTTAAGAGGAGGCGATGACCATTACCCAACAAGGGAACATACGTCGCAAGAGGATCCAACCGGTGAGGAATCATGCGAAGGAGATTCCCCTTTACTACGATCTACATCGAGTGGAGGGGCATGGAACCTTGGCTTGCCCCGAGTTTTGAGAAGCAAGAAGGAGGCTAGAAGCAGGACCGGTGGAGAGGGAGCAACCGAAGCAAGAGGCCCCCGTAGGACCGATAGCGTTCCAAGATCCAGGGAGGAGGAACGAGGATCGGGTCGACCAAGGCGGTCGCGGGGAGGTAGTTTAAGGCCCAGGAGGAGGGCAAGTAGGATTGATCAATGGAGGAGCCGGGCTTGGAGCTTCCCGCAAGGGAAGTCTCTATCAGATCTACCGCAAGAGCGTTGCCTCGACCTCTCAAGCGCCGCCTCCGCTGGAGGAAATCACTTTCTCTGAGGAGGACATGCTAGGGAATGAGAATCCCTTTCATGATGCCCTCATCATCCAAGCTGCCATCGAGGGCTTCACCGTTGATCCAATCTTGGCGGACAACGGGAGCTCGGTGAATATCATTTTCAAGAGGACCTTTGTCGGGCTGCAGGTGGAGGCGTCTAGGGTCCTGGCTGCTGACGAACCCCTCTTTGACTTCTCCAGAGAGAAGGAGGTGGAGGGAGGAGCGGATCTTCTGATGACCCTTGGCGGCACCTCGATCTGGTGCAGGTTCGTCATCGTGGATGTACCAAGCTGCTATAACGCGATCTTTGGAAGATCCCTCATCAACTACTTCAAGGTGGTCCCATCATCATATCATTAATGTCTGAAGTACAGCAGAGGCGATGTCCAAGTAAGGGTCCGAGGAGATCCTAAAGCTGCCCGGGAGTGCTATTTTAGTGTCGTCAGTACCATCAGCTGGATGGAGGATGCAGAGAGGATGGAGAAGATCCTGGAGAGGGAGGATGAGCTAAGAGCTGCGGAGGAGTTGGAGGAAGTGGACTTGATCTCCGTGGGAGGAGAGTCTGGACTGCTGAAAATTGGAGGATCCCTGATGCTGAAGGGGAAGGCAGACATGATGGCATGTCTGCAAGAAAATATAGACATCATTGTCTGGAGTATCGCAGAGATCGGGAATCAATGCAGATTTTGTCTGTCATCACCTCAACCTGGATCCAAAGGTCTCCCCCGTCTGTCAGAAGCAGAGGAAGAGTGTCGTTGCGCTGGCTGAACCAATCCGGGAGGAGGTGAAGAATTTGCTGGAGACGGGTTTTGTTTCAGAGATCCAATACCTAGGCTGAGTCTCTAATGTTGTAATGGTTAAGAAAGTCGGAGGGGGTTGAAGACTATGTATTGATTTTTTAATGTTGAATAAAGCTTGCCCGAAGGATTGTTACCTCTTGCCTAGAATCGACGCGTTAGTTAATTCAGCCGTCGGTTTCCTGTGATGAGTTTCCTTGATGCTTTTTTAGGGTATCACCAGATCCAGATGCATCCCCCTGACTGCCGTGACGTCTCCTTCATCACCAGCGATGGTTGCTACAACTACAAGATGATGCCCTTTGGGCTTAAAAATGCGGGCGCAACCTACCAAAGAATGATGGAACATGTCTTCAAAGAGCAAAAGGGGCGGAATCTGGAAGTATACGTGGATGACATCCTGGTCAAGAGCAGGAACATCACAGAGCACACTAAGTATCTAGTGGAGACCTTCAGGACTCTGCGGAAATACAAGATGCGGCTTAACCCGGCAAAGTGCGTCTTCGGAGCAGGAAGGGGAAGTTCTTAGGTCACCTCCTCACGCCAAGGGGGGTGGAGCTTAATCCCAACAAAGTAAAGACCATTCTGGAGATGACATCCCCAAAGAATTTCAAGGAAGTCCAGAGGCTGTCCGGAAGGCTGGCAGGTCTTAGCCGCTTCCTGTCCAAGGCAGGAGAGAAGTGCTCCCCATTTTTTAAAATCTCCGAGGTAACCAGAAGTTTGAGTGGACCGCAGAGTGTGAGGAGAATTTTGGAAAGCTCAAGCAGCAGCTAACTCAAGCTCCTCTACTCCCAAGCCCACAAGAAGGTGAAGATATCCTCCTTTACCTAAGAGTGGGAGCGGAGGCAGTCAGCTCTGTGCTCGTCAGAGAAGAGGGGAAGAAGTAGCTCCCTATCTACTACGTGACTAGGGTGCGGAGGCAGACAGATGCAAGGTACCCTATCCTGGAGAAGCTGACTTTCGCCTTGGTGATTTCGGAGCAGAGGCTCCGCCCATATTTTCAAGCTCACTCCATCAAAGTTGTCTCTGATCATCTGCTGCGAAGTATCTTGGATAAAGTTGAGCACTCGGGAAGGTTGGCAAAATGGGCGGTAGAGCTCAGCGAGTTCGATATCTCTTTTTCACCAAGAGTGGCGATCAAGGCCTAGACAGTGGACTTCCTGACCGACTTCTCGGCCGAGGCAGGAAGAGACAAAGGCTCTTCCAGCCCAGTCTCGTGGAAGATCTTCGTGGACGGAGCTTCGGGCAAGAACTCAGTGGGAGTATGCGTCATGCTAGTGAGCCCTCAGGGAACTAGGTTCGAGGAAGCAGTCGAGATCCTCTTCCCCGTCACGAACAACCAGACAGAATATGAAGCCATGGTAGCAGGCTTGCGTCTCGCCAAGGAGTTGGGGATCCAGGATCTCAAGGCCTTCACTGACTCAATGGTGGTCGTTTCGCAAATCAGTGGAGAGTTCGAGGTGCGCGACCCCATACTGGAGAGATATTTGGCGAAGGTTAAAGGCTTGGTGGGAGGTTTCCAATCTTTCTTCGTCGAGCATGTGCCCAGAGAGGAGAACTTGAAGGCGGACTACCCCGCCAAGTACGGCCCCAAGGCCAGAGGAACTGTGACAGAGCTGTTTCGACCGTCCATCGAGGAAGGGGAGGTGATGGAGATCGAGCAGAAAGCTTCTTAGAAGGACCCGTTCGTTACTTTCTTAACAACAGACCAGCTTCCCGCTAACAAAGGAGACCAGAGGAAGTTCCGGTACAAGGAGGCCTACTACCTGCTACACGAAGGAGAGTTGTATTGTAAGACCATCTCGGGCCCCCTGGCCAGATGCCTGTCGGAAGCAGAAATCCCTCGAGTGCTCGGAGAAATTCATTTAGGAGAGTGTGACAGTCACTCTGGGACTCGTACTCTGGAGCAGAAGATTCTGAGGCACAACTACTTCTGGCTGACCATTCAGAAGGATGCCAAAGCCTTCTCGAAGAAATGTCTGACATGTCAGCTCTTCGCTCCACTCCAGTTGCATCCGGCGCAACAACTTCGCTCAATTACCGTCCCTTGGCCTTTCGCCATCTAGGGGATGGATTTGATAGGTCATTTCCCCCCAAGCTAGCGGTCAGAGAAAGTTTGTTCTCGTCATGATCGACTACTTCTCTAAGTGGATTGAGGCGAAAGCTCTTGCCAAAACCACGTCTCAGATCATGAAGAACTTTATTTGGAGAGAGATTGCCTGCAAGTTCGGGATCCCTCTCGCTATCATCACCGACAATGACCCGCAATTTGCCAGCTTGGAGTTGGAGGACTTCTGCAAACAACTAGGGGCGGATCTTCGATTCGCCCCTATCCACCATCCTCGGAGCAACAGACAGGTGGAGCTGCCAACAAGCTGATCATTAACCTCTTGAAGGTCACCAACCTGAAGGAGAACTGAGCAGAGCAACTCCCTTCGGTTTTATGGGCTCTGAGAACAACTCCTAACTCGGCTACGGGGGAAATGCCTTTTAAGTTATCCTACGGGTCTGAGGTTCTCATCCCAGTGGAGTTCGAAGTTCGAAGCCCAAGAGTCATCGCGGCAGGAGAAGGCAGTGAAGAATGGTGCCTAGAGAACAAAGATGCTCAGAGGCTTTCTATGGACTACATCAAAGAGCTTCGAGACCCAGCATTTGTCCGTCAAGAGGAGGTCAAGAGGCGAATGACAAAACACTTCGACAAAAACGTTCGCCTCAAGCAGTTCCTTGCAGGAGATCTCGTTATGAAGAATGCTAACGCAGTAGGAAGAGCAGCTACCGTAGGTAAGCTGAATCCAAATTGGGAGGGACCCTTCATCGTTCAAGAGGCTCTAGCCACTGGGGGCTACCGTTTGCAAGATCGAGAAGGAGAGCTGCTCGGAAATACTTGGAGCGGGGACGACCTGAAAAGGTTCTATCCCTAGCGGTAACGTGTAATGATTGCTTATATGTAAAATTACTTATGCATTTTAATGAAATGTCCTCGCCCCCTGAAATATGAGTTGGTTCGAGTTGTCTTCTTTATTCGAACCGTCTCAAGTTAGCTAGAAGCAGTGAAGTCAATCTCCACGATCAGTTTGAGAAACTTGCATCCGACCTGATTCTTATAAAATGCCCAGGGCGGACGATGGGACGATGTGTCGGGATTTAAAGCGTCCTTGTAAGACCGAGCCTCTGCATTGACATTCGAGATCAGTTCCCCCCATTGTATGTCGGCCTAATTACCCCTGATTGCACCTCTCCTTCGACTGGAGGAACTATCAGGAACAAGTCTGAGCGCCAACCTCCCAAACTCGACGAAGGGTCGACCTCACAAAGTGACACCTTATGTAAAAGCATCATCGGTCTTTGAGAAGACTAAAAGACCCGTTCTTAGCGACTGTTTGTCCTGCGAAGCAGGACACATCTCTGTTAATGCCAAGGTGGGATAACCCGCCATGCTTTTGGAAGCAGCCAAACAAAGAAGTTCCAGGAGGTTCGAGTCTGTGATAGGATAGAGGCCTCGAGTGTGTGCGTCCCGTTGGACCCCCCGACTGCCGTTCCCTATCTCTGGATCCCTTCAATTCTTTACCGGTTGAAGTAGAGTGTTGGCCTCGAGAGTGTGCGTCTTACGAGACTCCCTGAGTGCAACTCCCTTGTCCGAAGGATCGTGGTCAGCAAGCGAAAGTATCTTTCCGTTTTCCTTTCAACAAGCACCTCCATTGAGAAATTACGCTGATCCTGCAAAAAACCAAACAGATATGATGATATTTTCATTTTGCGAGCATACAGGTGCGAGCAGCGAGATGCGAGCATCGACCTTTTCCGCTCATGTTCCTAGCGAGCATCAATCTCAACGTCGTGCCTAAGAGCCTAGTGAGTATTCAGCACAAGTCATGCTTAAGGGCCTACGAGCACATCAAAATAAGCGAGCATCCAGAGAACACTAAGAAAAGAACAATTCAATTACAAAAAATATATGACTTCTTTACTTTAATTACAGATGTTACAAAAAACAAGGTGGCGAGTTCCCTACCCTTTACCCACTCGAATCTCGAGTCGTCGCCTTCAGGAAGCATCCTCGTCGGAGCCGTCATCCTCGCCATCTTCCTTTGCATCCAAATCGATCTCATCGTTGCTCGGCGATCTTGAAGGCATTGGAGAGTTAGTCGGCTTGGCAAGAAGACCGATGATGATGTCGTTCATGGTAAGGTCCTCAGAGCCCGGCATCAACCGATTCTCAACGTGCAACTGGGCGATGATTACATCACCAACCATTCGAGCGATCTCGCGCCTCAGGCGATGGGGATCATCCCGAACAATCCGGATCTTTTTCCCAATGCTTGAAGTACTCGCCTCCGACAAAGGATCCTTTGCAGCCTCCCGTGTCTCGAACTCAGCGACGCGGACTTGACAGGCTTCCAACGTCGCCTGGCTCTTGGAGAGCTTTTGATCTAGCTTCGAAATGCGTTGGGATGCGACCAGCTCAGCCTACTGCAGAAAGAAACATCCCTATGTCAGATCATATCACCGACCTATGCAGGTAGTACATATTAAGCTATTATTTTTCTGACCAAGATCACCTCATAAACCTTGCTTTCAGCGACCTTGGCCTCGGACGCCTGCAGCTTATTTTCCAACTCCTTGATCCTCGCCCGGGACTCTACCTGCTGACGGGTGAGGGAATTGATCCGGTCTCTTTGGAGCTCGAACCTGTTGTCCGCCGCCTTCAAGTTCCTCGCTAGCTGGTGGGCGAGCTACAAGGACCGAAACAACGACCTCGAGGTCTGGTTGGCGAGGAAGGAGGTGCTCAACTCCGGCAGCACCGCAACATCCTCTCGCCCATACAAGGCAAAGATGAGATTGTAGGTCTCACCGTCGTCATCCCAGTCTTCATACCAGGGAGGGAGATTGGTGCTGAGGTGGACCTCGCTCGCCCCCTCCTCCCAGGTAACCAAGGGCCGACCAAAGCGGTCCACCCCCTCTCTCCCCTGGACAAAATTGGGGTGCGAGGTGGGGTCCCCGTCCTCACCTTCCACGGTGATTCCCTTTTTCTTGGAGGCGAACTCTTTCGTGCGAGATCGCTTCCTCGACGGCTCGCCAAGCTCCGACTATCTGGGAGGTGTAACATCAGTGGGACGTACAGGCGAAGTAGCGACTTGAGGCTCTTCGGGAATTGGCGAAATCAGCTGAGGTCTCCTGAGCGACGATTCAGAAGTACTCGCCTCTGACTCTGGCGCGGGCGCCGACAAAGATGGTTCCTTCGCAGTGGGAAGCGGTTCCCGCGGGACTGTGCGAACACCTGACATTACGAGATCAAGGTTAGACTTCCTACTGATAAATCACGAGTATACATAGCCGGAGAAAGCCAAGAACATACTAGTGCCCGACCAGATATAATGAAGTTCAGCGGCATTCCGTTGCCAGTATGAGACGTCAAACTTCCTGCCGACGAAGGCAACTCGCAAGTTCTGGGCAGGCCCCTCCAAGACCGGGTGTTAAAGACCTCGTCCGGAGGCTATTTCGGGGTGAATGGAATGTCGCCGATTGGGCCGCTGAGGATAACAAACCGCTCCGTCCAGCGGTGTACCTTGTTCACCGTCCCCGCCGCTGTGCAGGAATGACTGGAGAAGAAGATCCCTTCCTTGGTCGCCCCGATGTTGAAGATTTTCTTGAAGGTCGCCATCTCGAAGAAGATCTCCTCCATCCTCAAATATGAGATACCCCATGATGTTCGCCACGCCATTAGGGTTGATTTGCGCTGGAATTAGCCTGAAGTGCCGGAGGATCTCGCAGAACTCCGGCCATAGCGGCAGGCGGAGGACAACCTCGAAGTGTCGGATGGGCAACACTTTTCGGCCGTCGAAGGAGTTTATTCGTTCATTGCTGCGAGATATTCTCGCGCGGAAGCCCTCCTCGGTGGGTGGGAAGAAGCGGCCTTTAAAGTCGTTAAGATCGGCGGAATCAATGATAGGTTTCTTGAAGGTGGCGGCGATGAAATTCGCGGCATGATTGATTTTGCGAGCATGTGCATCCTCGATTGAAACCATCTAGAAAGCTAGGAACGAGGAGCAAGAAGCGAGAAGAAAGTTAGTAAGGTAGACAACAACAGGCGAGCAAAGGCAAAGGTTCCGAAAAAGCAGCCCCATCTGACCCCCTGCCCTCCTATTTATAGAGTTCGACCAATAGCAGGAGCGACGGAGTTCGACACCGAGCACTCCACCAGTGTCAGGAGCGATCTGCATACTCGCAAAAATACAAAAAAACATCTACATCGACGACGAGCCCAGCGATCTACCTATCGATACTCGCCAACACAGAAGAAAGATCGTCGCCTATGTGTAAGACAAAAAGCAAGAGATAATCGCCAATCAAAGTACTCGCAGAAGTGAGTTTCTCAAATAAGTGTTCATACAATACAAACAAAAATAAATGAAAACATTATTACAGAGCCAACGACAAATTCACAGAATCAAAAAGAAGAAGAAAAGAAAGCAAAGAAGCGTGCAAGTTCCTCGGGCGATCTGTCGGTTGAGCATGTCGCCCAGCCTAGTCTCGATCTCGCAGCCGCCGCATGTGCTCGTTCACTTGATTCAACAACTCCTCGCATCGTAGGACGTCGTCATCCATCCTTGCTAATCGCCCCACTGACCCTATGCTCGTCCGAATTGCGAGGAGTTCGTTGTGAAGAAATTCCTGTCGATGTTCCACCATCACGAGGCACTGCTCCATGAAGTTGATCACACCATAACGAGACTCAGCAAGGATCATGCATTCCTCGACTTCCTCCAGCTTGGCTACGCGAGTTTCCAGCGAGCTCAGTCGTCGGCGAGGTTCGCAGATCGCCAGTTGATCAAATTTTATCTCCAGATCGAGGTAGGAGGCGACAACCTTCTCTTGGTACTCGCACAGGGGGAGCCTGATGGCGTCTATCAACGCTCCCCCGCGAGAAGGGGGTAACCTACATAAAGAACTCGTCATTGACAATACAAGTGCCGAGGAAAGACAAGCAGAGTAGGCGACTATCGTTACCAACATGCGGAGTCGTTGGTCGATATTCACGACGAGGTGGACTCCGCCGAGGAGAGCCCCGCACCCGCCGAGGAGACGAACTTCGATGGTAGGGGTCCCAATGCCCAGCAAGACGACCACTGCGCTGACCCTTGGAACTCCAAAAGTTGCGAGGCGGCGAGGAGGCAGGAGCAGGTGTTTTATCTAGACCCTTTCCCCGAAGGTCTGGATGACGACGATCAGCAGAAGGCGGCGGCCCGGAAGGCTGTCCTCTCTCATTCCCTCCAGTGCGAGATGACGATGAAGGTGCCAGATTCCCAACAGCACCCTGGAAAGGAAGAGTACTCGAGCAAGGAGGCATCGACGTGGGGAGGTCCCCGACAAGGTTACCAAGAGGTCGATCATGAGTCGGCCGATCAGAACCAAGGTGAAGTCGTATAGTGTGAGTACGCGAGGAGCTGGGCAGAAGGTCTTGAGGTACTGGCCCACTACTCGGGCGGGCGGGTTCCACCAACGGCGTACTATCTACAGTGTCACTGAAACTCGTCAGGAAAAACAGCAGGGAAGGCAAGACCACGAAGGGCAAGATCAAACGTCTACGAATAGTTACCGTACCAATTTGAGTAGTTGCCTCTCCGGAAGGGCGACCAGCCTTAGAGGGCGCAGAGGAAGAGGCGGGCATCTCGGCAGTAGGGATGACGTCAGCAATATCGGGCAGGGTGACCAACACCTCGCTGGGTTGTGTCACCTCGTTTTGCACCAGAAGTGTATCAACGAGGGTAGTCACCCGGTCTTCAGGGTGAGCCGAGTCATCCCTCGGGGTATCAGTGGCCTCGCCCAATCCCATCTTATTCAGCAAATCCTTAGTCAGATCCGGCAGAGGAGCAGAGTCCACGGGGTCTGCGAGTTTTGCGCTTGGTGCAGCGGGCTCCTGCTCAGCAGGAGGATTTTTCTTTAGCTTTTTCTTCTTCCTTCGACGGTCACCTTCCTCGTCGTGACCTTCACGCTTGCGCTTGTTAGTAGGATGCTGAAGCCGAGTACCTAAGAAAGACCCCAGGGCGTCAAGCCTCTTGACGACTTCTTCAGTGGTGTAGACCATCTTGCAGCAGTCAGAAAGCGGCGCCTGAGGGTCGTCCCCTCCCCCTCTATTTATAGAGGTTGGAGGGGGGTGTCCGCCGAGCATCGTAGGGTTGAGAGCTCGCCAAAAGCCTTGCCGAATGCGGGGTTGAATGTTTCTTTCCGAGCTCCTAGGTCGCTTGCAAAGAGCGGGGATTGTGTACAACCCCCATTCGTCAAGGGTCAGCGGTCAACAATTAGCAGTCAACAGTCAACGAGTAACACCAGTACATGAAGACCCGATTGGTATTCAATGGCCAGCAAGGAAGGCAAGGGGACCTTTAGAAGCAAGCGATGATCATACTCGCCAGGCAGCGCGGCCACCCAGCAGTGCGGGCGAGCTCCAAATCCCATTTAGTACAAGTGAGCTCTGAATAGTACCAGCGACGAGCAACAACAATACTCGCCTAGTAAGCGACTTCCGACTAACACTTCAGATAATCGCTAGACGATACTCGTCAGTAACCGAGCCAGGTCGCCCGATGACAGCAGTCGATAATCGCAGGATTGAGTCTTCTCGCCTGAAGACCCCCCCCAGTCTTTTTCCCATAAATAGGACCCCAAGGGTACAAGAATATGAACTTCGAAATCTTCAATAAGATCTTGACCACCTCTTTTCTTGGACTTTTAGCTGAGCCTTTGGATCCTTTCTCCGAAGAGTCAAGTTCTCAGCTAGTGTTCCACTTGTACCCTGCTCGGCCATCTTTGGTTGTGGAGGGGAAGCTTCTTCAAAGCATCCGAGTACGTGGCGGGACTTCCCTGCCTCAATACCTGAGGTCCTTTTGGTTGTCCCCTTATTTCTGCGTTTTAGCCCGTTTAGCCGTCGATCCCGGCCGCTAGACCAGTAACCTTATGCTACCTTGATCCAAATTTTGGAGTAAGAATTTTCTCGGCTTCAACAATGATGACAGTGTTGGGTTATAGAATGGGGAAAAAGGAGCTGTCAAGGAAATTAGGAGAAATTGAGAGGTGAATATGAGAGTATGAGTCTATTGTATGCGGGTAGGGAAAAACCCAATAATAATTTTAAATGGAGGAAAATAGGGGAGAATGGGCTGAGGCAGGGCTTCGAATGGTAGAGGGAAAAGTAGTTAGCGACAGTTCTGGGCGAAAGGAAGAGGCGTGCAACTCTGTCAAGGAAGTGCTCAGTGGAAATGACGATTGGGGCTTACGAGGACTTCACGAATGGGAAGGAGAGGGCTTACAGTTGTTTCCATTGATCCCTTGGCTTGGTCTCACGAAGAGGAGACGAGACTCTTGGCTGCAGCTTGAAGAAGACTGGGGGTTAAGATGAAGACGAGCGACTCCCTATCGTGGAATAAGAAGATAAACATGGAGATCTGGCGGGGAAGAATGCGCCTGAGAATGACGAAAGAGGCGCGTCTGGTTCCAGTACCCGTCGGGAGGAAGAAGACGCTAGAGGGAGTGGCTTCTCGTGTGCGGCTTAGGGTTTCGATGACGTCATGTGGTGGAGGGTGACGAACAATGGAGGCTCTGACAGATTCACACCGGGAGATGATGAACGGGGGGGGGGGGGGAGATTAGGCGGTTTTTTGAAATCGTGGATGAGGGTATCATGGTTAGGGGCTCTGGAATAGTGAACTCAAATGAAATTAAAAAAAAAACTGAAAAGGGAAACCGGGACGTCGCACTCCGAGCTCGCATCGCACCACGAATGATTGTCGAAATCTGGATTCTCTCACAAACTCAACAATGACTGAAATTTGAACATCCGCCCCTATTTATAACGAGAGGGGGCGGTTGGGCACTCAGTGTGAATGATTACGATCATCTGTTATGCCCGGTGTCCTAAAAAATATAAATACAACTCCAAAAAATATAAAAAAGTATATATAAAATGAAAAAGGATGCTCCAGACGCGCTCGTGGTCTCGGATTGCCGATCCGATCAACGAATCTCTGGCAAATCAACAAAAGCAGATCCCGCCACATGGTGGTCCACTCTCCTCTGATCACGAACATGCGGTCAATCCCCATCAAGAACATTTTTACAACTAGTCTTTCAACATAAATAGTTTGTACAATTGAGCCTGATGATGAAATATGGAATGATCAATGATGCTATAGTGAAGGACAATTTGGTAAGAACATTGTGGCATTTGTAATAATGAAGCTTGGTGGTTTTGTTTGTCTTAATTATCCTTCTTAAGGATACAATGCAGTTCTCTATCTGAGCTACATGTTCTGATGTGTTTTCTATATAAATTGCCTTATTTAAGTTACCCACATCCATTTGCAGCATAGGACATCCTTTATTGACCACATATAGAAATCTTGGCTTAGTTAAGCCTTGCCAGCGGGGAGGTGTCAACAGAGTTTATACCATTGATGCTTGATGAAGCCATCATGATGGTATTGATGAAAAATATATATGAACAGACAAATATTACAAGGCTAACTAACCAAATCTAATGCATGATGACCAAGTAAAGCACTCACCTGAATATCCATAGCCTATCTCTATAGTGAATTTTGTAGTTATTCCTGTTGTATCTGGGAATAAATGCAAAGGATAGGAACGAGGAAAAAGTATTGAAAGAAGTGAATAAATGATCAAACAAAGTATATGAGTGAATGAGATGAGATAGACGTTGTTGTGTGCCTTTATGCAAGGCAATTGGAAAATAAAGATCAGAGAGCTTATCATTAGGAGTTTCGACTGAGTCTGGTAATTTGTATGGGGATGTCACTTGAGAGAATGTCAGGCTAGTTGTTAGTTAGGTTAAGGAGCCTCAAGATTAAGAGTGAATGTATGGAGGATTAAAAGAAAGGTGTAGTCTCATGAAGGCACACAACAATTGTCGGGTTAGGGTATCATAACACCTATGCCCTTTTTGAGTGCAAGTGTATTCAAGAAAAATACACTGCATGACTCAAGTAGAAAGCTTGTTGTGTGAACAAAGTAGAGAACAAAACATTTTGGGAGTAAGAGGGAATATAATTTGGTTGTGAGAAAGAGTGGAGATGGGTGACGGATTGTCGGGAAAGGTGATGGGACATGATTGAGAAGATAACAGGTTGTTAAGACATTGCATACGAAATAAAAAAGGTACATAAACCATGAAAACGTTACAAATGGAATAATATACTGTTGATCATAGAAACGGGAAATTATAAACAGAAATGGATCTCATCTAGTTAATTTAACTTCTGTACTTGTAGGAATATGAAGAAAAGAACCTCTTAACCTACAAAGAAGAGGAAGAACAGTTATCTGGACCATTAACGGAAAATCCTGAGGCCAAACCAGAGGAGGAAAAAGAAGAACTACTGAAAGCTGAGGAGTCACCGCTACTCGATGTGATTGAAGCACAGCCTGAGACTATAGCAGATTTTCTGGTAAATTACGTCTTTATATCTCCAGTTTTTTAAAATATTATTTTTTAGATCATGAGGGAAAACAGTGATTTTGTTTTCAAACAAGCAGGGTTTGGATGTGATAAACCCCGTTGCTGCAGAAATTGAGCAAAGCAATGCTTTGGCTTTAGCAATCATTCAACCTGGTACTTTATTCTTTAATTTATAACTTCTAAAAACAATAATTCTCTCTACATTTTGTTAATCTATTTATCGTGAAACTTGAGTTTTTTTTTTGCTTGGGGTTTAAATTAGAATTTAGTATTTCTTACTTTAATATGACTATGGTGTCTTAGTATTAAGATGTTTTCTTGAAGTTAGAAACATGTTTTGAAAAAGCAAATTTATTTGTTTTGATATAGTTAGATACTAAGATCATGTTTAAACTCTATACATCCCTCCAAAAACCATCAAATTTTATATGTGCAAGCAATCAAACCAGCCTAACAAGCCTTGCAATTAGAAGAAAAAAAATTTAACAGATAATATGAATATAAGATTTACATAGGGATCCAGTTTCTTCAACTTCGTTGATAATTCAATCATTCATTAAACTTGTGAAAAATATAGGGACAACAGATGTCTTACAGAATATCTTTCAAGTTTTAGATTTAATCATATATTTCACCAATCAAACTATCAAACCATTTATCTAATGCATGCCATATATCACAACCAATGAATTCTATTCAAGCAACTTGAACGTCTCTTCACTCAAAAATCTTATTATATCACACATAATCATAGAAATCCCTGAAATCTTGGATCCAAATAGTTGTGATATTGTTAAACAGAATGAATGGTTTTCATCTTGCATTTGAAGGAGATCACATCAAAATCTAATTGTGTCGAGAATTGTAATTCTCTTATCAGAGGTAGAAAAGTTCATCCATGTGAATAATATTTTTAATTATTCCCTGTCTTTTGAATATTGCTAGGAGATAATTCAAAATCAACAACACCAACAGACCCATTCATCGGTGGTTCGGGATGGGAGCTGGCACTTGTTACAGCTCCAAGCAATAATGCTAGCCATGTTGTCGAAAGCAAGCTGGTTTGTTCTTATTTCTTTCTGCTTCAGCAATTTTTTTTCTTTATAGTTCTCCATTCAGAATTTAAAATATAAAGTAAATAAGCAAATTTCATTAGGCATATGCCATTTGTCTTGTCTTGCACATAATCCTTGACTTCAAGACTTGTTTCTTAATTGACAATATAAATGCTTCATTATTTTTGCTATTATATTAACCAAAAATGTGCTATAATTTGCTATTTTTATGACTCCATTTATCTATGTGAAAACTGATACCTTGGTGCTTCAATAACTATGTTGAGAGTATAGTTTCATATCAGGAAAATCACAAAATATTGCGTAGTTGGTGTAGATCTCAGGACCTACCTAATAACCAACTGGTTTTTACTTGAATGCTTAGGTTCCAACGTGGTATCAAAGTAGGCTAGGCCCGATGGCCTACTCCCCAGTCGAACACTCCAGTAGGCAATCTAGGCCAATACTCCAATTGTACATCATTGGTTCTCATCATGGGCCCAAACAAAATAAGATGTCAAATGCATCTTTTTCTTCTTCCATTGATCATCACCCTCTTACTAGATCCTTACTTAGGGTTCACAACATACCACCTGATTTTGGGTTGGATGATTATATTCCAACAAACAATCTACTCATTTTAGAACTAGATGCCTGCAAGAATATATAAGATATCCTATTTTTATGCAGAAAACTCTAACTGTTTCATGATTACCATATTCAGATAGAAATTTTCAGCATTTAAAAATGTTGAAATTGAGTACAAATATATTCACTATAGCTGCATCGCCGTTTTATTGTTTTTTGTCCTTCTCGTTAGATTTGTTACAAGAACACATTACCTTGCTGTTTGGAGTATTTCGTGGTTTGATACTTTGATTGAACTACTCGAGCACTGAAATAATAAAACTTTGCTTCTTATTGGTTGGCAGTACGGCAGAACTTTAAGGCTCTGTTTGGGGGGGCTTATTTTCACCGGTCAAGCGGTTACAACCGCATGAACCGGACCTTAAATATTAGAAGCCCCCCCCCCCCCCCCCCCCCCCCCCCCCCCCCCCCCCAAACGGAGCCTAAATATTAGAAGCCTTGTTTTAAAACTGGGATAGTCATGTTGTTAAAATTTAAAATTTTGATTGACTCGATTGTTGATAGATATTTCAAAAGTTTATATAACTCGGGAAGACCAAGAGGATTTTTTGATTTGACTCTCAAATTACAAACATGAAGTTTAGTGTCTTCAGTGATGGATCAATTCGTAATCAAATCTTAAATTGAAAACCATGGTTGTAAGCCTTGCAAAAAACCATGGTTGTAAGCCACCAAAATTTCCGATTATGAGCAATCTTGGTGATTCCGCTCTGAAATGGCTTGGGATTGTCCGCCAAAGGCTACAATAATCACCAAAATCAAATGAAAAGTTCATTCAAAATGTTATCTATGATTTCTAAATTGTAGGGAAAGCCACATTTTGTAAATTACAAGTTGAAATATCAGCAAATTTATCATTTTTTTGGATAATGCCAGAACAAATAAAGTAGTTCACCACTATTTTAAACGATATACAGCTGCGTAGTTAACTCCCATGCTAATCAATTTACTTTTTTGATCCAGGCCGGTGGGTTCGATAAACTCTTGCTTGATAGCCTTTATGAGGACGCATCGAGGCGGCAACAGATCGCTGGAGGTACTTATACTGGGAGCCTGGCGTCTAACCAGTTCGAGTCAAGAGATCCATTTTTGATATCGAGCAGCATTGCACCTCCGCCTAATGTTCAGATGGCCGCTATGGCACAACAACAACAATATTATCAACAACAACAACAGTTATATTATCAACAACATCAAACCTCTCAGTATTATACACAACAACAACAACAGCAACAACAACAAATGATGATGGTGCCGTATGGCCAACAGACTCAAAATCTTCCTCAGCAGGTCGGCTTAGCCAATCCTTTTGGTGATCTGTATGGTGCCCCATATTCGCAGGGCGCTCCTGCACACGGAAATGCAAATTTACTTTAAATAAAGAATATATAAACATTTTTTTCCTTCTTTAATTCATTCATTTTAAAGGGGAATTCAAGGTGGTGATAGTTTCTTGTATAGTATGGACACTACTGAGTGTTTTCTTAAAAAAAATTATTTGATTCATTGTGCAGATATGAGTGTGACCCAACCACACTCCAATAAATTGTAATGATTTTTTTTTATTATTATGAAGGTTGCATTTGCCATTTGTGGTGAATATGTATGTGTATGATATTTAGGGTTTAATGAGCAATTTTGGGGTGTCTCACCATGACTAAATCCTGTTCACCTTGGCATGTTCCATTGGGAATTACTGAAAAATTAATGTTAGTTGTTTGGTCTCCTTTCAACATTTAAATATGGACCCTCAAATTGGCTGCCCTATTGACTATTGTCATTTAAGACCATTTATCATGGACTTGGGCTATAGCCCCTTATTTGATATATGGATTTTGATGGGCTTTATGAACATAATGCATATCTATTTATTTACTCTAAATAAATAGATATACATTGTTGTGTTTATAACTGCATATGGTTTCATTATTTTTTAACTTATTTTTCATAAAAATGCATTATTCAAATTACAAATTAAGATCATTTACAATAATAATAAAAAATTGTCCAATGAATTATTGGAGTTTTTCATTAAGGCGGCTTCGTTTGACACGATGGTGATTGTAATCTCATGAGTTAAACCGTCATTCCTTAAGAATCATTTAACAAACGTCATCCATTTGAACATAAAAGTGAATGAAGTTTCTTAGGTGGGCATTAACGAATAACCGCAACTGGCCCACCACCATGCCAAAGGAAGCCTAAATCCACAAATTTGCATGTGGAGGCCAACTTTTCAAATATGATATTTCAATTTCACAAGCAATATAATAATACAACAACACAACACTCAAGGCTTTATCCCACAAGCAATTTAATAATAATTAAATTATCCAAGAATACATGTGTATAAATAAAAATAAAATAAAATGCAAACTACATTTATTTACATACAATCGGCAACACTTGATAGTTAGCGAATATTTATACAAGTTGTCTGCCGCCGGGGGCCTGCCGCATGCCCGCTCTCGGTTATACCTCCAACAAAACTACACAGACAGAAGCAAAAGAGTTGGGGAAGAAATTAGAAAGATACGCTAAGACTACAATTGGCGCCAATGTCCGAATTCCGCGGAATCCAGACACGACCAAGCGGGAGCCTGAGCATTGGCCCGGCGCAGCCAGTGCTAGCGAAACTAAATAGTATTTCTCCAAACAGAGCCCAGATGAGTAGTAGCAGCTCACCTCTACAGAAAAGCTGCCCGCTCAACTATTTTTCTGCCATGTTCCTAAACGTATTCACATAAATGAATAATCTGTAATATTGCTTCTCTGAAAAATAATTTAATTAAGAATCTAAAATTATGTGTTTCTGGCGTGTTTTAATGGAGAATGTGTGAGCTCTCCTTCCTTGTTTGCTGAATTTTGCTTCTTCTCATTTTCTGCGATTTTCTGCTGCTTTTTCTTCTCCAACTCGAGCTGCTTGCAGTTTTCTTCGTGGGCCCCAACGAAAGCTTTCACAAAGTCAAGGAGCGTGCCGACGACTGCAGAGGGATTATTCAGAAGATGAATCAAATCCTCGAAAAATTTGACTAATGGACAGATACTTCAACAGAATAGTCCGGGGACTAAATCTATGCACGGAGGTTTCAATTTTTATTTGAAATCAGCAAGGTTCGACCGAAAGACGTCTCGCTTGAAATCAGTTTGATCGAACTTTGAAATCGGCGATAAATTTGGCGAAGAAGACAGAAGGCGAGCTGATCTTCGAATTCAATAGTAACAGGAACAAAGAAATTGGGGCTCGGATATAAATATAGAGGAATAATTACCAAAACTTCTCCTCGAAGTTAGCACAATTACAGGCTGCACCCCTCTTATTTTTGAGATTACAAAACTCTCCCCTCTAAGTTTGGGGGGGGGGGGATCTTTTTGTTTTTGAATGTTATGAAATGTAAACTTACATGAGAGATTTTTGTAATTTAAAAAATAAGCGAGATGCAACCTATAATTTAGCAAACTTAGAGGGGAGGTTCAGGTAAATGGCCCTAAATATAGATGGCAAAACTAATGCATGCATCTGCTACTACAAAAATTGTATGATTATCCAAAATCATGAAGAAAATTGAGTTGCAGAAGAAAAAAGACAACAAAAAGTTCAATATGATCCACTTTCCAATCTAAACAAAAAGAATCAACCCTAATAATTAAAAGGACACAATAAGGTATAATACAAAACAAAAAAATTAATTCCAACTTTAGCGAAACTTCAGCGAATATAAAACGACAAACCTTGCTCGAACGGACAATGCGCTGGATCTTCCCCAAAGTAAAGAGCTAATGCATCCGCGCTTCGCCCCTGCATGGAGCGTCCTAAACTTTGTCAGGGGTATAAAAGAGCGAAATTTTAGGTTTGTGCACGGCTCATTCACTTTACGAACAAAATACTAAAATAATAATAAAAGAAGTCTTCAACTTTAAAGAAACTGTTGATGGTATCTTCACAGACCACAGTAGAATAAAGAGAAGTTAGCGCCCTCAATTCCGCTTCAGCGCCAACAAGAAACTCCTTCAAGGTCTGAGATAAATATTAAAGTCAGCCAGGAAAAAATGAAATAAAAACAAATTTATAGGTACATTACCTAATCATGCATATGAATTGTTTATTGAGTTACATGGGGAAATATTTTTTTTTCAAAACTAAAATCGGTATTAGGCTTTCCGTAAATCTCTATGTAAGGCTTACCAAGGACACTTGAGTGATCATCCACCAAACACACATATATATTCTATTTTGTGGATTTTCATTCAACAAAATATAAGGGGCAATGCAAATAAGCTGAACTGACTCAATATTTAAAAGCCAATTTATATACTTGCACACCTTACAAAAAATCTCTGATACAGGGCCATCATTTTCAGATGATATCAACTCCTCTTCCACTTTCTCAAGTCCTTTGCTTATAGCCTGCATTTCTTCTGCTAAAGCTTTTAATTGGATCTACAAATAGTTAGTTGCTTTCTTAGTTATTCGCTGATTACACAACATGCAAAAAAGGCTTGCAATTGAAGGTCAGTCTACCTTAGAAGCAATGTCCAAGCTAACAAGATCCTTGGGAAAAGCAAGAAGCTCTGGAAGCTTTTCAACAAGAACCTGCCGAAAATGAAGGAAGAAGTGAAATGTAGAGTTTGCATGATCTCCAAAATAAATATATTTCTTCTAAATACAATAAGAACATGAAATATCTCAGAGCAATAAAAAAGGACCTATGATTTCACATAGAGCAGAGAAATTTAAGTGTGGATAAAATGAGAATTGTTGATGTGGAGAGAGAATTTATCTACACATTATGAGTCCTAAGGAGGAAAAATAAATAGAGTACAAGGCAAAACACAAAGGCCAAGGGCTAATGTGGGTCTAAATGTTAACAGTTGAGAAACAATAAAATCAAAGCAGAGTAACAAATAGATAAGTGGTTTGGTGATACGAGCAAGGTGCTAATACAAGTAAGGTGTTAATACGAGCAAGGTGCTATTACGAGCACGGGCGATTGCACCTCTGGACAACGATACGTGCGGGTTTACTCACGCCGTCCACGAGCTTTCGCCACAGTGCAGGAGTGGCGGCGTTGTTATGTAATTATTACTATTTGGTACTTCATTTCTTGTTATGGGTTAATGGTAGGCCCTCCCGGTAATAAAGGAGACCATATATTGTAATCATCTTTCAAATCTACCATTATTTTAGGTGATTGTTATGTCCAAACCCATTTTGACTATGGACAATTCATTTTAATAATAAAAAATATTATAAAATTAATTAATAAAATATCATAAATTAGATGTGCAAACAAAATAAAAGCCTAGTTCTCGCATTAGCTCTCCAATTGGATCACTCCTTCGCTCCAGGTTTTCCTCGCAGATCCCCGCATCAGTCCTGCTCCCTGAGTATCTCAACGCGCATGCAAAACAGCACCACCGCATGGCGAGGGGAGAAGCATGATAAAAAATTGATTTGCTCCACAAAAAGAAGAAAATGCCTGGAATATACAAAGCAAAAGGCCTAGAAGAACCAAGAAGTCGCACAAGAGAGAAAAATAAGGAAAAAAACCAAAAAATGAAAAGTCATGAACAGAGCATCTGAGAGCAGGTCTCTTTTATACAAAAACAGAGCATCTGTTATACAAAACCAGAGCAGGTATATATTTTTTGTATCTGCTCTGCTCTGAGGCGGTCCTAGCTAAGAAAGGAACAAAAAAATGTCACTATTATACAAAACCAGAGCATCTGAGAGCATCTCTCTTCCATATTCACTAACATTTTATCATTATTTGTTCATTCCATCTGTTATTCCATCTCTTTCCTCCATGGAAGTCATGACCTCAAAGCAGCTAATGGCATTCGCTCTTGCGTTGATGGCGACCCTCTTCTTTCGCCGTCTCTCCTTTCTCTGGTGACCACCTCTATTTCAGAGGACCGCGTCTGTTTTTTTAGCTATTCGCCAATTAACTCGAACGAACAATTCCACCAACATTATCAAATTGTAGAAAATGTGCAGCAGTTGTTTACAAGAGAAGCCAATAAAAATTGAACTTTTTGTCACCTACCTTGACTGGTTGCATGAAGACGAAATTTCTTGAAAAATTTATGGCGCCGCCGGCCGGTGGGCGGAGTTGGCGGTGAGGATCAAAAGGGGAATGAAAGAAGGGGACTAAGCAAAGAAGTTGGGTTTAATTGGATTGAAATTAGCGGAAGAGTGCATAAATTTCATGTGGTGGAGACCGGCCATCCACAATTTGAAAGAATCTTCATGAAACTGGAGGAGGTGGTGACAGAGATTAAGGGAATGGGTTTATGTTCAAGACAAAGATTGTGTTCTGCATGATGTGGGGGAAGATACCAAGGAGAAGCATTTGCTACAACACAACAAGATCGCGGTGAAGTTCGTCCTGCTCTCCACCGCGTCTCGCCAAACTGGTTTGGTTGCAGAGAAAGCATGATTTTTTTGGTTTGCACGTAACAATTTGATCTGACGTCAAATTGATTTGCACATATCTAAAGTGATTTGCACGTGACAATCACCTTATTTTAATGAGAAAATAAAGGAGAGGACGACCCAGCGTCCCTCTCGTGCCCTAGCTTCCCCTTGAGTTCTGACCGAGAGCCACGCCTACCATTTGGGCACCCGTGAGTAAAGGCGTAGTATGCACTACTACTAAGACAGATATAATAAATGCAAGGAACATAATAAAATGGGATAAATCAAATGTAAACCAGGTATAACTTCGGTAAAAAACTTGCATAAATTAGATTTTTAACACTAAAAGATGAGCGAATAACAAAGATTTAAAGAGGAAAACCCAATATGTTGAGATGAGGCTAATCATTATTGTTAGAGAATATAGGGAAAAGCAATGTAAAAGCTCAATAAGTTGGCCCATTTATAGTCTTTTTGTTTAGTCTCACATCTTCTGTATAGGATGCTTCCTCTCTTTTCTCTCCTATATATATGTACTCATACTTGTATTTGTCATATTCAAGAGTATATACAAGGTTTGAACCACTTCTCTACATGGTATCAGAGGGAGCAGTCCGGCCTGTTTTATTCTAACCGCCCAGCCTTCTGGCTAACCGGGCGGTCTGTTTTTTCTTCTTGTCGCACCTCTCCGCGGCCTCCACTTTTCTACCTGCCTCTTTCTTCCCTTCCGTGGATCAACTTTTCCTCCCCCCTTCTTTTTATAACCTCTCGGCTCTGCTCTGGTGGGCCACCCCCCTCCTTTTCTACCCGCAGTGACTTCTCACCGACTTCGCCTTGCCGCTGGCTCGTCTTCTCGCTACCCGCCTATCCTCTGAATTCGCCTTGCTGCTGGCTCGTCTTCTCGCTAAGCCGCTTCTGTGTTCACGACTTCTCTACTTCTTCCTGGAGGTTGGTCTCCGCTTGTCGCGAGTTGCCTTTCCCTGCGGTTAAATCTAACCGCCTGGCCTCATGTTCTAATCGCGGCGGCCCGCTCCTATCCGCTGCGACCTGTTTCTTTCCGCTGCGGTCTCCTCCCTGCTTGTCGACTACTCTCTTACCGCGTGCTCTTCTCCTGACCGAGTGTCTCTGGGATTACTAGCGGGACAAGTCTTCTCGCGCGGTCTCTCCTTGCCGATTTGGCCTCTGCCCCTTTAGTCGCGGACTTCTTGTGCCGGACTTCTCTTCTTACCGCACTCATCTCGCTTCTCCTGATCGCGCGATCTGGTATTCTGACCGCGCGATCTGGTATTCTGACCGCGCCTGCTTTGGTCTACCCGAGCGGCCTGCTTCTCTCTTCTACCCGCGTGTCTTCTTGTCGTGAGGTCTGTCGGCTGCGTGTCACGCGGTCTGCCCGCTGCGCAGTCTCTCTTCCTTGCCGCTTGGCCGCTTGGTGTACTCCGTTCGCTGCGGATTGTTCTGTTCGCCGTGGTTTGGTCTGCTCGCCGCAGTTTGGTCTCCTTGCCGCACGATCTCTTCTACTGCCTCTGCGGACAGTATTGCCTCATTGCACATGCCGGCCTTCTATTCTCGCCCGGCTAGTCTCCGGGCTCTTGCTGTGCGGTCTGTGCCCGTTCCTCTGCGGTATTGTTCTAACCGCTCGGGCAGGTTGCCTTCTCGCTGCTCCTTAGTTCAGTCCGCATGGCGTCAGATTCGCTTACTGTTTCAGATACTTCCACACCTCCCTCCACCACCAGTGACAACATTGCTGCTTTGCGTGCTCAACTTCAACAGCTCCAAGGGATGGTCGGTCGCTCCTCTGGATCTGTGACCTCGATCTCCGATGAAGGGATATCGTGTCTCTCCCACGGCTCTCACTGGATTATGGACTCGGGTGCCACACATCATCTCTCTCCGCAGAAGGCGTCGCAGTACTTAGCTTCTGATTATCCCAAGTTTATCACGGTGGCTAATGGGGACACAACACCGGTTTCTGGCGCTACCCATCCTCCTCTTACCCCTTCCTTCTCCTTATCCTCGGTTCTTTATGTTCCGGGGTCCCCCTTTAATCTTCTCTCTGTTAGCCGTCTTACTCAGGACATTGACTGTTGTGTAACCTTCCCACATTCTTCTTTTGTTGTGTAGGATCGACTAACGCAGACTATACTTGGTCGGGGGCGGCTGTCCAACGGGATGTATCTTCTTGATGTTCCTCCTATTGCTGTTACCACTATCTCCTCCGTTGATTGACATCGTCGTCTTGGGCATGCTCCTCTCCAGATTCTCAAGAAAGCTCTTCCAAATCTTCCTCTTCGGGAGTTTTTTTGTGAATCTTGTATCTTTGACAAACAACATCGTGTCTCTTTTACTTCTCCCTGTATTAGGAGTGATGCTCATTTTTCATTAGTACATTCTTGGGGACCATATAAAATCCCTAGTGTTTTTGATTATCGGTACATTGTAACCTTTATTAATGATTACTCACGGGTTACCTGGTTATACTTCCTTCGTGATCGTACTAAACTCACATCTACTTTCCGCACTTTTCTTACTGAGACTTGCACACAGTTTTCCACATGTGTTAAAATTATCCGTACTGATAACGCTCGTGAGTATACCGGTCGAACCTTCTCCAATCTGTGCGCTGAGTTTGGTATTATCCATCAGACTTCGTGTGCCTATACTCCTCAACAAAATGGCGTTGCAGAACGGAAAATTGCCACCTTCTTGATGTTGCTCGGTCTCTTATGATTCAAATGCAGGTTCCCCCTCTCTATTGGAACTTTGATGTCTCCACTGCATGCCATCTTATCAACCGCATGCCCTCGTCTATCCTCCACTTTATGGCCCCCATGACTCTCCTGTACTCATCCAAGGATCTCTTCTCTCTCACACCTCGTGTGTTTGGATGTACCTGTTATGTCCATACTCTTGACTCCTCAAATGACAAGCTTGCCCCTCGTGCTACCAAGGCTATGTTTATTGGATACTCTCGCACTCAGAAAGGGTATGTATGTTATTTCCTGCCACTGGTAAGGTGGTTGTCTCTGCTGATGTCTCTTTTCATGAGGACCAACCCTATCACACCGCTCCTACTAATCTTCTTCTTCTTCCTTCCCCTCTACCTCGGCCCACAGTTCTCTCCGCTTTCACTTCTTCTTCCCACATCTACTCCAGTTCCAGTTACATCTCTTCCACCTCTTCTTCCCACACCTACTCCGCTTCCACCGCTAGTCCCCTCCAAACCACTCATCATTCAGGTTTACACTCGTTGTACTCCACGTTCTGATGCCCTGCAACAACTTCCCTCAACCGGTGTGGTCTCGCGGTCTGTTGATTCGACATCAACCTCTACGGCTCATCCCTTGTCCAATTATGTATCTTTACATCGTCTCTCTCCGCCTCTTCTTACATTTGCTCTCTCTTTATCCTCTATTTCTATACCTAACTCTGTGCAGGAAGCTCTACAGCATCCGGGATGACATGCTGTCATGGATGAGGAAATGACTGCTCTATGGGGCAATCATACATGAGATCTTGTCTCTCTCCCTCCTAGCCATAGCTGTGTTGGCTGCAAGTGGATTTTTACAATCAAGCATATGACGGATGGAAAAATTGATCGCTTGAAAGCTCGGCTTGTGGCACGGGGGTTCACTCAACAATACAACCTTGATTATGATGAGACTTTCTCCCCTGTTGCCAAATTAAACTCGGTTCGGGTTTTGCTCTCCTTAGTTGTGCATCGCCAGTGGCCCCTACATCAGCTTGATATCAAAAATGCATTCCTGAATGGTGACCTTACTGAAACTGTTTACATGCATCAACCGCCCGGGTTTGAGACCACGGGGGAGTCTCGTGTATGTTTGCTTCGGAAATCTATGGTCTCAAACAGTCTCCCGGACGTGTTTGAGAAGTTTAGTAACGTTGTTCGTAAGGTTGGTTTCAAGAGAAGCTCGGCTGATTTCTCTCTCTTCACTCGTCATCAGTCAACTGGGACGGTCATACTTCTTGTTTATGTGGACGACATTTTGATTATTGGTGACGACTTCGCAGGAATACAACATGTTAAGCAACACTTAAACTCTGTATTTCAAATCAAAAATCTGGGAAATTTTCGGTACTTCCTTGGCCTTGAGCTAGCAAGACGACCTGATATCCTTGTCTTATCTCAACGAAAGTATTGCATTGACCTTCTGCAAGATGCTGGACTCTCAGGATGCAAACCTACGGAAACCCCGATGGATGTCAATCTCAAGTTATGTGCTCAAGGATCTGAGTCTGATTCTCTACTTCCAAATCCAGAGTACTATCGACATCTTGTGGGAAAACTAATATACCTAACGGTTACAAGACCCGATATCTCATTTGCGGTTGGAGTGGTCAGCCGATTTATGCACACTCCATGAGTTTCTCATCTTCAGGCAGTCGAACGCATTCTTAGGTATCTGAAGACTGCTCCTGGACAGGGACTCGTGTATACGCCATCCTCGTCTCTTTCTCTTGTTTCATACTCTGATGTGGATTATGCGGGTTCTCTTGACGATCGACGGCCCACTACTGGCTTCTGTACTTTGGAGGAAATCTCATCACCTGCCATAGCAAGAAGCAGTCTGTGATTGCTCGCTCATCCGCTGAGGCTAAATACCGTGCGATGACGTCTGTTGTATCAGAACTCACATGGCTTGAGAGTCTCCTTGGGGATATGGGAGTTGAATTATCCTCACCATCAATTTTGTTTTGCAACAGTCAGGATGCAATCCACATTGCAAAGAATCATGTATTCCATGAGCGGACCAAACACATTGAAGTCGACTGCCACTTTATTCGAGAAAAGGTTCAATTGAAGAAGTTGAAGCTAGAGCATGTTCCTGCCTCTGATCAAGTTGCTGACATTCTCACCAAGGCATTATCACGAAAATTGTACCATCAATTCTTGTCCAAATTTGGTGCCTACGACTTGTACGCTCCAGCTTGCGGGGAAGTGTTAGAGAATATAGGGAAAAGCAATGTAAAGGCCCAATAAGTTGGCCCATTTATAGTCTTTTTGTTTAGTCCCACATCTTTTGTATAAGATATTTTCTCTCTTCTCTCCTATATATATGTACTCATACTTGTATTTTTCATATTCAAGAAGTATATACAAGGTTTGAACCACTTCTCTACAATTATGATAGTGATGAACATAGGCATGTAACCAGAGCATGAGAGTTCATATTTGCTGCAGTAAACTAACCTTGCATAGGTAATGCATCAAGGTCAGCTTATTGTTTCTTGCACGCGTGTCAGAAAGTTTGAGAAGGCTATCCAACTTGAACCCAATTGCAGAACCTGCACAAATAAAATGAATACGACTTTATTCTGGTATATAACCAGAGAATAAAGACGTAAACCTACTAACACAATTGTGTACAAGAAAATGTTAGAGATGTAAACTTAAAAAAAGGGCAACCCCGTGCACGAAGCATCCCATGCAGCGAGGGTCCGGGGAAGGGTCCCACCACAAGGGTGAAATGTAGGCAAACCTTACCCTACCTTTTTATAGATGTAAACTTATTAACACAAAATTGTGTAGAATAAAATATTATAGATGCATTCTAGGGATGCATTTGTTAGAAGAAGAAGACTACTTTATGGGAGATGGATCCAAGGGAGAGTTGCATTACAAACTTTGAAGTTTCAATTTCAGATTTTTGAAGTTTTTGAAATTCTGTTTGTGTAATGTCCGTTTACAAAAAGAGTTTTTCTTATATTTGAATCATGGAGGAATAAAAGAGACTTAATAGGAACTAGCCTGAAATTATACTTTTCTTTTTTATTCCTCTCCCTACCGAACAGAACTAATCTAGTGCCCAACTGAACGTCATTAAGCAGTAGTCCTCTTCTTGGAGCCCACTCCTCTGCTTGCGCCTATGCGTTTACACTCAGCTTGCTTGTGCGGTCTGGCGTCCTCTTCTTGGAGCCCACTCCTCTGCTTGCGCCTATGCGTTTCGCAACTCCCACTGTTGCTTTTATAGATTTCTTCGATTGCCGATCGGGACCCACCTCCCATCCTATTTGTGCGATCTGCCCCATCTGCTCGTGCGACCGCTGCTTCCGCTGTCCGAGCAACTCCTGTTCGCACAACTTCTGCTCGTGCATAGCCTCTGCTCGCGCACGTATTGCTTGCGCGGCCTCTGAGCCAGCTTATCTCCGACCGTGACCTCCCGTGCTCACCTCCAGAGATCGCGTCACCTGCACCCACCACTCCTTTTGCTCGTACATCCTGCGAATCTTTGCTTTGTGCGACCTCTGCTCACTGCTCCCTGCCGCGAGCGTAGCTCGCGACTCTTGCTGTGTGACCGCTTCACGGTGATAGCTGTCTCCTGCCGTGTGTTCACCCGACGGTTGCTATTCATTCGTAGCTGTTCACTTTGAACGACTTTTGCTTGTTCCGCTGTTTTTTTCGTAAGCCAGCTTTGTTTGCCGCAAGCTCACATACTCACCCCTGCTTGCCTACTCGTCGCTGCTTGAGCTCGTGTTCGACGTTGTTTGAGCCCACTCACTTCCAATTGCCCTCTGCTCGTCGATGCTTGAGCTTGCTCTTTCCAATCTCCCTCTACTCGTCGCTACTTGATCCTACTCGCCATTGATGTTTGTGCTCGCCGTCTCTCTCCATGTGACCTCCTATCCACCACCCTCAAGCTCTCCCTTCCTCTGATTGGTCTCGCAACATTTTACACACTAGCCATTCTAGTTCTCGAGCATGCATCGATGTCTTGTGGGAGGAACTCCGGTGAGTGCCAGAGCTTCTTACTTGCACCCACGACCCCGTTGCCTCTTCCTCCCATGCCGACCTATCTTCTCTTCCACTTGTCTCTTCTAGGATTGTGGACTCCAGGGATACCAATCATATTTCTCAACAACCGCTCCTTCGGTACACGGATACTGCTACTCCCAAGTTTATCACCGTTGTGAATGGAGATACCCAATGTTGTAAATATCGGATGTCGACGATATATCAGATTGTGTTTTTAAATGTCGGATGTCGGAAGTCGGAGAAAGGTCGGGGATATTTTAAAATATCAAATTTGCATGTCTTATAAATAAAATTTTTATTTTTAGGAAAACTAACAATAATTTTATATTATAAAAATAGAAAAATAATATAACAAATAGACAAAAATGAGTCGTTTATATTACGAAATAAAATTGAATAGTATCTAAGATAAAATATGATTAAAAATACAAAATAATACATTGTAAAACATATTTAATAATATATAATAATGTTATTTTGATAACAATAAGTTTAATGCAAATAAAGAATATTTAACAATTAAAAATCTTTGATTGATTATAAGTCTTTTTGAACTTATAAATTTATATTAAAAACATGTAAACAATCAACTAAACAATGTATTAAATGTTTTCTTTTTTGTAATATGAAATAAAAAATTTGTGAAATAATTATACAAAATTGGTTGTAATAATAAAACGTTAAAAAAACTGAAACAATAAATTTAATTGATTTAAGCATACATAATATAATATATATAGACAATTTAAACATTTGCTACTACATAAAATAAAATAGCGGACGATATATTAAAAAGTCGTGTGTCGGCCGATATATCGAAAAAAATCGGACATGTCGGCTTATATTTTAGAAAATGATATAATTTTTTTTTTTAGAAAAACATATCGTTTCGCCCTTAAAAATGACATGGCGGGAGACATGTCAGAGGACATTTAAAACAATGGAGATATCATCCCTGTTTGCAATTGCAGCGATGTTGTTGTGATTCCATTCATTTCTCTTTGTTCTATTCCTCACGTCTCTGACTCTAAATTTAATCTACTCTCTATCAATCATCTTGCTCAAGAATATGACTGTTCCATAGCTTTTACCTCGTCTTCTTTTGTGGTGCAGGATCGACGGACGCGGCGTGTCATTGGTACCGGCCGACTATCAGCCTTTGTGTTATCCTCGTTTACTTTTGTTGACTGACATCATCTACTTGGTCATGCTCCTCTTCTTATCCTCCGACGAGCTCTTCCTGATTTTTCGTTTACTGAGTTATAATGTGAAACTTATATTTACGACAAACAATATCGATCTACCTTCTCCCCTAGTTGTTCTGGGAGCTTTGCTCCCTTTGACAGCAAGGAGAAAAAGCTCGAGACTGAGAGCTCTAGGAGGCTGGATCTCCTTCTCTGAGGTGCAATGAGGTCTATTTATAGACAAAATCTTATTGAGGGTATAATGGTCTTTTTTAGCATGCGGACAGCGGCCTCCGGCTTCCATTTGTGGTATCAGCAACCCAAATGGGTCTGCGAACAGCGGTCTCTGCCTTTTATAAAGTACTATAAGCAGATCTGAATGGTCTGTGAACAACTAAATGCATGTGAATTACGTCCCCTGAATCTGGGAGACTATGTGGACCGGGGGGGGGGGGGGACTCGCCTGGCCTGAGCTCGCCTCTAGATGGAGTTCGCCCTGGCTGGAACTCGCGGGCTTGAGCTGGCCTGGTTTGGATTCACCGGTTGTGAGCTCACCTATGGCTTGAGCTCGCCTGGCATGAACTCGTCGGGTGTGAGCTCGCGCCTTTGGCTTGAGCTCGCCAGGAGTCTCCTTGAATGCGACCCAGACTTAGCTCGTTAAATACTGGTTACATCGCCGACCATCCTCAACTATGTTAATCCCTTCTCCATTTTGTGACCTTCTACACCTCCCTTCTCCCTCCCTCCACGGGTCTATGGATGTGTCTGTTATACCCATCATATTTGACCTCCTGTCGATAAGTTGACTACTCATGCTACCAAGTACATTTTTGTTGGGTAGTCTCATACACAAAAAATGTTATGTGTGACATTCTCTTACTACTGGGAAAACGATCACCTCTACAAATGTTACCTTCTTTTAGGATCAACTGTTCTGCTCAGAAACTCCTGCTATATCTCCCAATGCTCTCCCATGCCCTGTTGTTCCCACTCACACTTCTCCTCCTGGTTATGCAACCACGAGGGAGTCTCTGGTGTGTCATCTCTAGAAATCTCTTTACGACCTCAAGCAATCCCCACAGGCATGGTTTGACAAATTCAACTGAGTTGTTTGTGATATTTTCTTTACTCGGAGCTTTGCCAACTTCTCCTTGTTTATCGTCATCGTCCAACAGACACAGTGACATTTCTTATCTATGTTAATAACATTCTTCTAATAGGGGATGACATACTCGTCATCTATCTCAACGAAAATACTGCCTCGACCTTTTTTGCGATGTAGGCTATTCCAGATGTAAGCACGCAGACACACCTATGGATGTCAATCACAAATTATGCGCTCATGCCTCTGACAATGATTTGCTTCCTCCTAATTCAGAGTATTATCGTCACCTTGTTGGCAAGCTAATCTATCTTTACCGTCACACTATCTGACATTTCCTATGCGGTTAGTATGGCCAGTTGCTTCATACATAACTCTCTGGTCTCTCATATTTAGGTCATTGAGTGTATTCTTTTATACTTGAAGAATGCTCCAGGACAAGGGTTGGTGTACAAGCATTCTACTTCTCTGTCTCTCATTGCATATTGTGATGCTAATTATGCTGGGTCCCTTGACGATTGTCGGTCCACGAGCGGCTATTACACACATTTTGATGGAAACTTGGTTATTTGGCGAAACAAGAAGCAGACTGTGGTTGTTCGGTCTTTAACTGAAGCGGTGTATTGCTCCATGATTGCCGCCGCCTAGAAATTACATGGCAAGAAAATCTCCTCACTGATTTAGGTGTCATACTCCCATCACCGGGTGTTCTCTTTTGCAATAGTCAAGCAACTATTCACATCGCCGAGAACCTTGTGTTTCATGAGCGTACAAAGAACATTGAAGTTGATTGTCATTTTGCTCGAGAAAATGTTCAACTATGGAAACTGAGCCTCCGTTTGGCACGGTGGTGGCGGTCGTAAATGCATGGGTTAAACCGTCATTCGTTAAGGATCACCAAACAAACATCATCCGTTTGAACGTAAAAGTGGGTGAACTTCCTTAATTGGGCGTACAAATGACAATTTAAGCCCCGTGTTCATGACCGCCACCACCGTGCAAAACGGAGCCTGATTTTACGACATGTGTGGGCTGCCGATCAGATCTCTGATATTCTCACTAAGGCCTTGTCTTGCTCACTATATCAGCAATTTCTATCCAAGCTTGGCACCTATGACTTGTATGCTGGTGTTTCCAAGGTGATCTGAAAGTAGTCAATCACTTAGTCTCACTGTCAACGCAATATGAGTCTATAGGGTTGCACATTAGAATGTTTGGAGAAACTAAAGGAAGGATTGTCTTGGCCATACTCATATAGGATATGAGTGAAGGACCAATCCTTTGACAAAAGAAAATCGACGGGTTGCGTCGAGTGCGTGTCGACGCACGTGGACTACCTTTTGACGCAGCCTAACTCGAAGTCATAGCAGATCTTAGTCGACGCTACGTCGAGTAGATATCGACGTAAGTCGAGTGCTACTCGACGCAAGTTGCGTCGGGTGCTTCTCGACATTGGTCGAGTTCTTAAAGACGCACGTCGACTGCAAGTTGATGCATATCGTTGCAAGTCGAGTTCTTGGGGGATTACGGTGGCTACTGTCTGTTTGATATCATTGGGTATAAATAGACATGGAAAGCGTTTCCTGAAGAGTGAGCGAGTCGAACCCTAGAATCCGTCGTGACCTCTTCTGCGTGATTTGTCACCGCCTCTCCTGGAAGCGAATCTAATAATTCGTGGAGACGCAGAGGGCACTCCTTATCTTCGACCCAGTTCTTGTGGGAAAAGATCTTGGGATTCTCTGCCGTTCGTGTGGATACCTGTAGAGACGCAGATATATTTCTATGTGGCCTCAGTCGCCCATTGTTTAGCCAAAGTTTTTTTGGAATAGATCTTCGGAGCATCTTGATTGAGTAAAGACTCAATCCCAAACAGATACTTTGCATTTGTTGTTTATATGTATTTTTTGATTCATGAATATCGCAAATTCCTTTACTGTTTAGGGTTTTCCTTGTAATTTTATTCCGTCGTGCACATAAGATGTGTTGTTCCACTCATGTATAGAAACCCAACATTGTATGCTTTGTAACATCCCTTCCAAGTATTTCAGAAATCAGTCGTCCGGCCGGGTCAGCGATATAAAAAAAACTAGGAAACAGTATTAAAACTAGTAGCAGCAGGTAATAAAAGTCTATACTAAGCAATTTAAGACTAACAGCGGAAGTTAAAAAAAATAAACTAAGGGTAACCATATACCTGACATCTGGATTCACAGAGCCACTAAACAAGATTGGAATTGAAATAACTGAAAATCTGTATAACATTAATAGTCTGATACATGGCCTAATAAACATTAACAAGGTACATGTCCACAACTACAAGTATAAGCTGAAGGTAAAGAAAATCTGAAAGGTAAACCACTACTATCTGATGCCACCATAACGCTCATCCTAGGCGTAGTTTCCACCTGGGTCACCTGAAAAACATTGCCCACGATGGGTCAGAGTAAAGAAAAAATAACTCCTCTTAGTGACACTAAAACAGTTTTACATGTGAATGCATGCATGCTTTTAAAATAGTCTCGTGCACTGAAAACATTTTATGTTATATGTTATGCATGCTTTTTCCTATACTTCATGGTCAACACAACTATTAGTTCTATATTCGTGACTTTCCGTTTATTTACCCAAGCCCTGACGTTCACTAACTAGTGTACTGACTCACGACAGGTCTATACTTAAGTTCTATATGACTTCTAACCTGCTCATCTACTAGGAAGACTCTAGGCAGAGTAGCTCCTAACGCGCAACTGAAACTGACGACCCGAGACCATCTTACGAACTCAACTGTTCTAGTGTCGCGCGGACACGGTCTCGAATCTACTAACTGTCTCCAAGGGAAGTAAACTCACAAGACTGTACTGCTCACAAGATACCATATGCCTTATGAGAAAGGTAGTGTGCCTCTACCGAGCACGTAAAAACTTGTGTGCTCATTGACCTTTCGGTCTGATGTTACTCTGCTTGGGATATCTCTTTTGGTGAACGACTGAGCGACCATCGACTTTCTCATGGTCGACTTGAAGGAACCTTCTCGCCCTTGGTTGGACAATCTCCAACTTACGTACACGGGTAAAGTTTCGTACCTAAATAACTGTTCACGATTTTACTAACGTGGTTATGGAAAAGGGCGTTATCCTACGCGTTTCCACGATTATTTTCCTACTGCCACATTTTTCTATGCATGGTTATGATGTTTGTACGAAACCTACTCATGCGTATAAAAATATAATTACTTGATATGTCTAACTAAAAGAAATCAGAATTTCCTTACAGTGGTGGTGCGGCGCTCGTACACTCGGCGCGGCGACATTTGCTTTTCCGAAGGAAATCCTACTGTCTGGGACTTTCAAAGTGTTGCCCCCGAGGCTACCGAAGTCCTGAAATCCAAGGCAACCCCAATTTCATAATTTTCCCTTTAGGGTTTCCGGTGGAAAAACTCCAAAACATCTAAGGTTGCAAAAATACATGTGCTAGCTTCGCATATTACCTTTACGCGGAGAGATTGGGGCTCTCAAAGCGTCTCACACCAACTCCGTGGTGAACCACGAACACCAAACCTAAAATAGGGCAATAGGAACAAAAATTTGTTTAGTCTAACCTCCACAACGAAGGATCTTCATGAGGAAATCGAGATAAGGGAGGAATCGACTCACCGGAACCAAAACGAAACTCAACCTCCTTCGGTTAGGGTTAGGTCCGGTTCTCCCACGGCTAAGGAAGGAAGAGGAAAGCTTGCTGGCGCCTGCAGAGGAGGGAGGAGTGGTCGGAATGGGCTTCTGGGGAGGAATCGGTCGCCGGCTAGGGTTGCGGGATGCGTCGGGCTTGGCGATAGCGGGAGACGGAGCACGCGAAAACGGGAGAGGGGAAAAGTCGGGCTGCGCTCGGTTTATCCCGTGAGAAAGGATTACGTGCGGTTTTTAACACTTGGGCTGCGGTTTCTTTTTAACCGTAAGGAGAGGGGGAAGATTGCTATTGGCACCCCCTCTTTTTCTCAAAAAGATAAACTTTGCTAAACGCTACCCATTCTCTACTAACGCCCTTGAACTCAACGATTTCTTGTCGCGCTTCGATACGAAAATTAAATGTGCGTCACACTAATATTATAGTTAACATACGTTACCAATTAATGGACGCGGCCCTAAGCATAGTAACGTGGTACCAGAACGATGCGTTGTCTCGATCAAAATCCGTCGCGACTCGCTCCTATAAGATAAAATAAATATCGCGTCAAAATTACGGATGTTACATGCTCCACCTTGCGGGGGAGTGTTACAAGTTCTAAATAAATAAAGACCATGTATTTAGGCTCATTAATCCTCTCTCCTCTTAAGCTCCTCCTTTAGTCCCACATCTTGAATTATATTTAGCTTTCTCTCTCTCTATCTATAAGAGACTCATTGTACAATATAAAGGGAATTTGATGAGAATAATAAATATTGGCCCTTTTTATACTTTATTTTTATAGGAAGTATATTTTGGGAATTAGGTAAAGTATTCTAATCAGTCAATTTGAGTCATCAGATGTCTAACCTAATTTCCCCCTCTATATTATCCAATCAATTGGTTAGGGTAAGTCATCGAGAAGTTAGGTTTCCAGAAGAACCGTTCGGTCATCCCCGCTCTCGGTGCGACACCGCAGGTTCTCGCCTCCAGGGGTGTCGACGCCCCTGTTCGCCGCATCCTTTGCCGCCAGAGCCCAGTTTCGAGCCCGCCATAGCTTTCCCTGTCCTCCCCAACATCGTCAGCTGCGCATGTCCTCACCAAATCGCTGTTGTGGACATTCTCTACCGCCAACTACTAAACCATGCCGATAGACACCTTCCCTTCTTCGACCACGCCACCACCTTCTCCCCCACCCCACTACCAGTGTCGCCTCAGCCCGCAACTGCCCCAACCCCCGTCCAGCCAATCTCTCCCAAACCTGCTGTCTCCCTCCTATTCCCTCTCCCGCCACCGTACCCTTGTTCTAGAATGCCTCTTCCGGTGAATATCTGCCACCTCCTTCCCCCACCACCAGCCCCGTAACCACCCAACACAGCCTCCAACCTCTTTAACAGCCCCAAACCTAGCAGCCACCCCCATTCCTTCCACAAATCCTATAACCCTCTTCCCAAATTGCATTCTAGCCCCATTCTGAGTTTATCCAGCGCCCAGGGACCCTTATTCATGCACTCCAGTTCATACTCACTGCCACACCGATCCCTCCAAGCGCCTTCAAACCAATTCTAGTTCACAAATAGCCAATTTTCACCTTCGACAACCCCCAAAAAACATCTACACCTCTAGACAGACGCCTCCATCATCAGATTGGCAAGTGGCGGTGTCTACGAACACTGGAAGGCGGAAGTCGGCAAGCTCAGTTGTCATTGAACTCTGGAAGGATGGCGGGGCGGTGAGTTCTGCATCAAAAGAAGGCTGGCTGGTGAGTCCTACACCAGGCGTGGAGTTTATGAAGGCGGTGAGGGGTGCGATTATTTTGGACAACACTGAAGGCCAAAATTGGCTAGCTCAGGAGCATTGTTGGCGAGTTCTGTAGATGGCGAGGCAAGCTAATTACACTGGGAGCGGAAGTTAGCTCAATCGGCGAGAGTGCGGGGGCTCAATCGTCGAGATTTTTACTTTAAAACTCGTCTCACTTTGATACCATGTGGAAGTACGGAATACGAAGCGCAATAATTTATGTACATATATATATAGGTGTGAGGAGTGACACCTTAACTCTAAACCAAGGCGTATTAATCTATACAAGAGAGGGGTCTCCTAATGGGCCAAGGAAGTGGGCTTTGCATTAGGCTTTTAGTTTTTTACACTATGAAGATAATAAAAGAAGTGTACGGTAACTATCATATCTTGAGTCTTTCACTACATAAATTTTTTTGGCTTTCTACATAAATTTTTTTGGCTTTCTATTTTGTATAGCTTACGTTCACAGTAAATAGCCAAAAAAACGTGAAGATACGCGCGCACACACACACACACATATATATATATAATTTCCCAAAAATTGCGAAGTAAATGGTATACTCTAAACACTATAATGAAAGAGATACCCGTGACTGAACAATTATATATAATTAATTAATGTGAACTAAACAAATTTGATGCAATCCCATTGTGAGGCTGAGAACTATTATGAGCAAGAAGACCACACATGATGACAGAAAAGTATTTGAAAAAAATAACTGAAATTCATAAATTGACAAAGCTACAAATTTGGTGTTCTAATTCATATGTGATAGCAGTACACCAAAAACACTTCATAAATTGAATAGGATACACAATTTGTATATCTAATTTATTATGGAAAACATAGAGAATAGATTGGTGTATGAATTAGGTATGTAGTGATAACAAAGATAACATGTTACCACTGCAGGGGACAGAAGCTTGGCATTTAACTGACCTCTGGCAGTACCCTGATTTATCGTATTTCCCAGAGAAAGAATTGTTTGCATTATTCTTTTCAATCGGACTGAACTTCGGATCTGAGAATGAGGAAGAAATTCAGGGAAAAAGTATAAATTGTGGCAATATGGCAATAATTCTACCTCCTGTGATGCAGAATCAACGATGCTTAATTTTCCACTAAGGTCAGTAACCTGCAAATATATATTGAAAAAATAACCAATAGTGAATACTATTATTGTATCTCCCCAGCAGTGCAAATCAAAATATTTTCCCTGACCTGTGAACTGAACTGGATCTTAAATGAAAAGACTCTGAGCTTTGATTCTACCCGTGGAACTTTCATCAACTCCAAAAAATACTGATTATAGGAGAAGGAAATTCATTAGAATCTAGTTAACTACACAAAACAAAGCAACAAAATCATTTTCATGAAAGAAATTTTGACAGAAGATAGGCAGTGCACTGAATTTTTGGCCTGTCAAACTCATAATGAAAATGGAATGTTTTCCGAATTCAATTAGAAGTACATGATCATATCCCTGTATTGAAAAAAAATTGAAGGAATATGACCACCGAAAAAGGGAAATATTTACTAGCCTGTTCACATTTTCCTAACCTTTCTTTATCTCCATTGAAATTCTGAAAAATTAAACTGAAATTTGTCAAAAGAAAACTCAATCAAGTGAAAGAGTACCAAGATTCATAAAAAATAATATTAAAACATCCAAAGCTAATAGAGGAGTAATGATATCAGGGACTTGCTTTTAATAATTCCATTTCATCATTGGTTGGGCAGAACTTTATGAGGTTATCAACCTGGTCAACATCTAGAACAGTGTCATCCAGTGCAAGCACCGAGTTCTGTAGAAAAAGAGAAGAAACGTTAGATTGAAAGCAGCGTAATGGCTTGGATATTTCCAGATAGTCAGCGTTGTTGCACGGTTGTGTGTAACATAGGGTAAGCACATACATTCATGCGCACAAGCAGGGGTATAGGTGTATAGCACAAATAGATGAGCATATTGGCACAAATATAAGCACATCCATATATGCAAGGGCACATCTTAAAATGCTCCATGCATTTAGTATACCTTTTTCTTCATAATTCCAGAACACAAATGCAAATAAAACAAACTAGTCAATCTGTTTCATATGTACAATCATAATCGTATGCATAGCATGTAAGAAAACAGAAAATGAACAATGAGTAGCAATTATTTTATTACAATAAACCATATGTATTAACACTGTTACAACAATATTTTCGTTGAGCATATGACGCAGTACGATTCAATAGGTGGCGGAAGACTAATGCCCTAACCCTAGATGCAATGCAAACGATCACACAATGAATGCATTGGACCTACGACAAATCTTAAAAGACATGCAAACATACACACAATCCAATCAAATGTAAGCACAATGCGCATGTAAATGAATTGGTCCAATTGCAATTTAGTCACAAACAATTAATTAAAATAAAATTTTAAAACAATCACACAGTTGTTCACAAAATTAGTTTAGGAAGAGCACATTTTAATTCGCAAAATGATTGAGGCGCAAATACTTTTAAACACGCACGGAATAGGTTATGCAAATCACACAACTCTTCAAATACTAAAAGCAAATAAAAGGGCATCCAACAAAATAAAGTCCGAAATACGCAACAATAGAAGACAACGACTCTAAATAACGACTTACAAATATAGGCGGCGACGGGGATCCAAGGCTGCTGCAGTTTTCAGAAGGGCAGGTGATGTAGGGTAGGCTATGACGTGCACACCTAGGCTCTATATGCAGTCCCACGAGCGGGTAACACGACAAATTAGCAGAGCAACGAAAATTAGTAACGCCACAAGCATATAACTATCACAAGAATTAATTTTAATATTGGCGAAATTCTTAGTTGGCTTTCCTCCGCTCGGAGGGCCAAAAGCAAAGCGCGCGGCGAAGAGATCCTCCTGCAAGTTGTTAATCAATCGATAGCCAAAGCAATACAAACACGCTCCAAGCAAGCACAAGATTATCCAATAATAATATCAAAAAATTAGTACAACCAAATCACAAAACAACTCATAACTAGGGGCTGATTTCGGGCAAGGGAAGTGGAGGGTTCGGGTGGTGTAGATCGAGCGCCGAGCGGTGGAACCGGTGAGGGAGACAACGGTTGGGACTGTTTTGGTGGAGAACAACGGGATCGGAGTGGCAACGGGCGGATCCGGAGGGAAACACGTAGATCCGGGCTCGGGAGGGCGGATCCGGTGGTAGATGACCGGATCCGGGTTGGGGAAGGTAGATCGGGTGATGTGTGGTTAGATCGGGCCAACTTATGCCCGGGTTGTGGAGGATTAGCGGTGAAGGGGTGCAAAATGCGGTGGATCCACGGGAAGGGAAGAGGAGGGGGTTTTGGTGGCTTGTGGAGGCGCGGGGGAGGGCTGAAAGTGGCCGGAGGGGGGGCTGCGGCGGGAGGACAGCCGGCCGCCCGGTTCTGGGCGGGGAATAGGCCGGCGGCGGGGTGGTTTCAGGCGGCCGGGAAGGGGGCTGCTGGGAGGACAGCCGGGGGCTGTGGTTCGGGTGGCCGAACCAGGGCGGAGAAGGCAAGGGGGGGGGGGGGGGGGGGGGGGGCTGTAGGCGGGCTGTAGGCGGACTGCAGGGAGGATGGAGGGAGAGGGGAAAGGGGAGGAAGGAAACTTACCCCAAGGCGTCGGCACCAAGGGTCCACGGCGTCGGCACCGCGGGAAGACCACCGGAAGTAGGGATGACACTCCAACTTCAGCAATCCCCTAAAACCAGCCCCTCTAAACCTATTTATAAGAAATAAACCACTAGGGCATCCCAACGAACGGCTATGATTGGCCGGTGGGTTTACCCCTAAATAAACCAAATATGAGTCCAAAAAAATACATAAATATATGATCTAGATTCGCGGCGACGTGCTGGACGCAACCGCGGGGTCGGATCGGCGATCCGATCACGTCTTCCGGCGGGAATAAATGAACGTGGGTCCCGCCCCATCATGTGCACGATCTGATGGATTCCCATCAACTCCCCCCGACTGAAAAGCATTCATCTCCGAGGAATGGAGACGATCGTACTGGAGTCGAAGTCCGGGGGCAAGTCGGTCAAGCTCTGCCGGTAGTATCCAAGCGTCGTCAGCGTCGGAACGGCCCCGCCAATGAACCAAGTAGCGAAGGCGCGGCCCGCCCGTGGTGGGAACAATCTGGTGGGATCTGATCTCAGTGATGCTCTCATCTCTCATGGTGGGATCCGGTGGAAGTGGTGCTGCAGGCTGTGGTACCATTGGCGACGGACTCCCAAGGGTAAGAGTATCAGTAGTGGGCAGGCTGTGGTGGTAAGCTGGCGTGGGTGGGGCGGTGGAGGAAGCGGGCAAGGGGGAGGAAGGTGGATCACTTCCACTGCTCGGGTCCCCATAGTCATAAGGCTCATAATAGATTAATAGGGTGTCAGATCCTCGACATTAAAAACTGGATGAATCCCCATACTCGCCGGAATATCTAGCTTGTAGGCGTTGGTCCCGATCCGACTAATAACTGAGAAAGGGCCCATTCGCCTGACGCTTAACTTCTTGGCAGGCCCCGAAGGGAGCCTCTCCGGGCGGACTCGGACCATCACCTGTTCGCCAATATTAAAAATACATTCTCGTTTTCGTTGATCTGCGTGGGTTTTATAATTTTCATTGCTCATGCTAATACGTCGGCGAACCGACTCATGCAACTCATGCAGGTGCTGTGCAAATGATTCGGCAGACTCACTAGGACGGGACTCTAACGGGCTCGGAATAAGGTCAATGGGCTTCCGGGGGTCGTAACCTGACACTATATGAAATGGACTCAACCCAGTGGTCCTATTGACGGAGCTATTATATGCAAACTCGGCGACCGGAAGGTCTAAATCCCAACTACTCACTCGCTCTCCCACCAGACACCTTAATAAGTTCCCTAAACTCCTATTTACTACCTCTGTCTGGCCATCCGTCTGCGGGTGGTAAGCAGTCGAAAACTTAAGGGTGGTGCCGGTCTTGAGCCACAGGGTCTTCCAGAAATAGCTCACAAACCTCACGTCGCGGTCCGAAACGATGGAATTGGGAAGGCCGTGTAGTCGGAAAACGTCCCGCATGAAAATGGATGCAACGTGGGTTGCGTCCGCCGTCTTGCGGCAAGCTATAAAATGGGTCATCTTCGAAAAGCGATCAACCACCACGAAGATGGAATCGTGCTTCCGAAGAGTGCGGGGAAGCCCCAGAACGAAGTCCATGCTAAGATCCTCCCAAGGGCGGCGTGGGACCGGTAACAGAGTATATAGGCCTGCATTCTGCTTCGTGCCCTTGGCCGTCTGGCAGATACGGCAGTGGCGGACGACTCTAGCCACGTCCCTCCTAAGCGTGGGCCAATATAGACGGTCCTCTACAATAGCTATAGACTTGTCGCTCCCAAAATGCCCGGCGGCTCCGCCTGCATGCAACTCCCAAATCAGGAAGTCACGATATGACGTCCGGGGAATGCAAAGGCGGGACCCATGGTATAGGTACCCCTCGAAGATCTGATATCCCTCAACGGGGTCTGGGGGATCTCTGGATAGGGCGGTGTAAATCTCACCGAAGTCAGGGCATGCCGGATATCCTAAGATCACGCGCTCAAGCCCGTCGACACGGGCCGTCATAGTCTGAAGCAACGAGACACGGCGACTCAGGGCGTCTGCCGGCTTGTTCTCAACACCAGCTCGGTGTTTGAGAACATAGTGGAAGTCCTGTAGATACTCAACCCACTTGGCATGGCGATGTCCCAGCTTACGCTGAGAATCCAAGTAGCGTAATGCCTGGTGGTCGGAGTAAAGCACGAACTCCCGGGGGAGGAGGTAGTGCCGCCAGTAGCGTAAGGACTGGACAACCGCGTAAAACTCCCGATCGTAGTTCGAGTACTTCTGTTTGGCCTCGTTTAACTTCTCGCTAAAGTAGGAGACCGGGTGTCCCTCTTGGCTCAGTACACCACCGATACCAACTCCAGACGCGTCGCAAGCGACCTCAAAGGCACGACTAAAGTCAGGAAGCCTCAGGACGGGAGCCGTCGTTAGCTTTGCTTTTATCTCCTCGAAGGCCCTAGTGGCGGCGGGGGTCCACTGAAACTCTCCCTTCTTGAGACAACTCGTGAAGGGGGCCATAATCGTGCTGAACCCCGGGACGAACCTCCTGTAGAAGGTGGCGAGCCCGTGAAAACTGCGAGCCTCGTGGATAGTCGTAGGCACAGGCCAGTCTCGAATACATTGGACCTTTTCGGGATCCACCGACACGCCAGTCGAAGAAATGATGAAACCCAAGAAGTGGACGGACTCAGAAAGAAATGCGCACTTCTTCAGGTTCACATATAGCTTCTCCCTGCGGAGGGTGCTGAAGAGAAGCCGCAAATGATCGAGGTGGGCGGCCTGTGTCTGGCTGTAGACCAATATGTCATCAAAATATACAACCAGAAACTTGCCCATGTAGGGCCGCAACACCTGCGTCATAACTCTCATAAAAGTACTAGGGGCGTTCGAAAGTCTGAATGGCATGACTAGCCACTCATAAAGGCCATCCTTCGTCTTGAAGGCGGTCTTCCATTCGTCTCCTTCACGCACTCTGATCTGGTGGTACCCACTACGCAGGTCAATCTTGGTAAAGATCTGGGCACCAGACATAGTGTCCAATAGATCATCTAATCGAGGAATGGGAAACCGGTACTTGACCGTGATCTTGTTTATGGCGCGGCTATCGACGCACAAACGCCAACTGCCGTCCTTCTTAGGGGTAAGAAGGGCGGGAACAGCACACGGGCTCATACTCTCACGAATAAATTGCTTCCGTAGAAGCTCATCGACCTGCCGTTTGAGCTCGGCGTGCTCATCGGGATGCATACGATAGTGGGGAAGGTTCGGTAGGGAAGCCCCCGGAATCAGATCTATGGCGTGTTGGATATCTCGCTGCGGGGGCAGCTCGTCCGGGAGCTCGTCAGGCATGATGTCCGCGAACTCATCCAGAAGGGGACGCACCGCTAGCGGGTGGTCAACAGGGGGAGCCTCGGATACCTGCGTGGCGGCGATAACGTACATGATATCAGCCTCAATGCTGTCACGGAGAAACTCGCCACGTCTCAGGATGTGCAATGGTCTCGAAGCACTCGTACTCACAGATGGTTCAATCACTCCCTTCGATCTCTCTCTGGGCTGGGTGGGTGTCAAGGTAATCTTACGCCCCTTGTCATAGAAGACACACGTATTCGAGCGGCCGAAACACGTGACGTCGCGATCAAACAACCAGGGGCGTCCAAGTAACACATGTGCGACGTCCATGGGAATGACGTCACACCACACCCGATCCTGGAAGGATGCAATACTGATCGGTACTAAGCAGCGCTGGGTCACCTGAATCGCGGTCTTGTCGACCCAGACGACACGATAGGGGTGGGGGTGAGGCTCTGCCTTCACTTGCATACGCTCAAGCCCCTTCTGGGCTATAATGTTCACGCAGCTCCCACTGTCGATGGCTAGCTTGCAGGGCCCGCCTGCGCTAGGGAAGTAGGTGTAGAAGATGGTAGTGCGGCGCCAGTCCTCATCTGCACGTGGGGTGTGAAGGAGGCGCCTAATCACTCCCACCTCTAAGGACCTCTCGGCATCGCTCTCCCAACCCTCCTCGACAGTGGCTCTAATCTCTTCGGGGGTCTCTACATCCTCCTCTAACTCGTGCTCCTCATCCTCAATCAACAGATTCCGTGTAGGGCAGTGGGCCGCTACGTGTCCTCTGCCTGAGCACCGAAAACACTGAATACCCCCAGGCCTCTGGCCTTCGGTAGCGACAGCCTTCCCCTTCCAGTCAGGAGTGACTCGGGGGGATGAGGAGGCTGCAGCAGTCTGGGCAGGAGCGGGCTTCCTAAACGTGGACGAATCCGTCCGGGAGGGAAACTGCTTCGTACTAGGGGCACGAAGGTACTGCTCATACTCTAGAGCGAGCTGGAATATCTGATCTACAGTCTCCAAGCGATGGGGAATCAGCTCTCTCCGGAGATCCGAGCGGAGGCCGGCCTTGAATCGAGAGGCGGTGGCAATAGGCTCCTCTGAAATATCGCTCCTAACAACTAGCTCGTCGAATCGATCCATGTACTCAACTACGGAAAGCGTCCCCTGACGTAAGCTCTGCAGCTGATCAAGCAGCTGGTCACGGTAGGAGGCAGGGAGGTATTTATCCCTAAGCCTCTCCTTCATATCATCCCATCTGGTGATGGGGTAGTAACCGTCACGCTCTAGGGCTCGCTCAACACTAATCCAATAGACCTTAGCCTGTCCGACTAATTTCATCTTGGCGAACCGGACACAACGGTCATCGCTCATATCGTACCAATCAAAATAATGATCCATATCCATGAGCCAATCACTAAAGCCCTTTGGATCCAGGCGACCATCGAATGTCGGGGGCATCGAGGCGAATCCTACGGGTGATGTCAAAACCGCGCTCGCCTCTCCGCGGATCAGGATACTCATCAGGATCGTCGTCCCGGTCATAGTCGTGCCGAGCGGGCGGGGGCCCGCGCTCACGTCGACCCGGCGGGTAGTACTCGTCTCGACGATGATCATGGCGACCGTGTGGAGGGGCACGGTCCCTCGGACCAGGATGACGTGGCATGCGGTAATCCTCCCGCAGAGGCGGGGGTCGGTCACGTGCGGGCTCAGGATTCCGCCAAGCAGGCGGGGTGGGGACTCTCACAGGAATCTCACGGTGGTAGCGGTCTGCCGGTGGCGGGTCATCTCTGACCTGCTGCCTGCGACGGGGAGAGTCGCCCGGGCCACCAGCGTTCTCATCGTCATGAAGGGCGGGGGTGTCTCTAGTGTGCTCTATCAACTCTAAACGACGAGTCACCGCGGCGATGTCGTGACGCACATTCTCGAACTGATTACTCATCGCGTCAAAACGCTCTAGGATAAGACGCTGGAAGTCTGTGGTAGCAGTGCTCGGGTTCGAGCCTGCTGCCCGGTCACTGTTGGCTGGTGGATCTACCATGCTTCTAAAAGTCCTACCACTACGGAGCATGCACAACGGCCCAACCTTGGGCTCTGATACCAACTGATGTAGGGTAGGCTATGACGTGCACACCTAGGCTCTATATGCAGTCCCACGAGCGGGTAACACGACAAATTAGCAGAGCAACGAAAATTAGTAACGCCACAAGCATATAACTATCACAAGAATTAATTTTAATATTGGCGAAATTCTTAGTTGGCTTTCCTCCGCTCGGAGGGCCAAAAGCAAAGCGCGCGGCGAAGAGATCCTCCTGCAAGTTGTTAATCAATCGATAGCCAAAGCAATACAAACACACTCCAAGCAAGCACAAGATTATCCAATAATAATATCAAAAAATTAGTACAACCAAATCACAAAACAACTCATAACTAGGGGCTGATTTCGGGCAAGGGAAGTGGAGGGTTCGGGTGGTGTAGATCGAGCGCCGAGCGGTGGAACCGGTGAGGGAGACAACGGTTGGGACTATTTTGGTGGAGAACAACGGGATCGGAGTGGCAACGGGCGGATCCGGAGGGAAACACGTAGATCCGGGCTCGGGAGGGCGGATCCGGTGGTAGATGACCGGATCCGGGTTGGGGAAGGTAGATCGGGTGATGTGTGGTTAGATCGGGCCAACTTATGCCCGGGTTGTGGAGGATTAGCGGTGAAGGGGTGCAAAATGCGGCGGATCCACGGGAAGGGAAGAGGAGGGGGTTTTGGTGGCTTGTGGAGGCGCGGGGGAGGGCTGAAAGTGGCCGGAGGGGGGGCTGCGGCGGGAGGACAGCCGGCCGCCCGGTTCTGGGCGGGGAATAGGCCGGCGGCGGGGTGGTTTCAGGCGGCCGGGAAGGGGGCTGCTGGGAGGACAGCCGGGGATTGTGGTTCGGGTGGCCGAACCAGGGCGGAGAAGGCAAGGGGGGGGCTGTAGGCGGGCTGTAGGCGGACTGCAGGGAGGATGGAGGGAGAGGGGAAAGGGGAGGAAGGAAACTTACCCCAAGGCGTCGGCACCAAGGGTCCACGGCGTCGGCACCGCGGGAAGACCACCGGAAGTAGGGATGACACTCCAACTTCAGCAATCCCCTAAAACCAGCCCCTCTAAACCTATTTATAAGAAATAAACCACTAGGGCATCCCAACGAACGGCTATGATTGGCCGGTGGGTTTACCCCTAAATAAACCAAATATGAGTCCAAAAAAATACATAAATATATGATCTAGATTCGCGGCGACGTGCTGGACGCAACCGCGGGGTCGGATCGGCGATCCGATCACGTCTTCCGGCGGGAATAAATGAACGTGGGTCCCGCCCCATCATGTGCACGATCTGATGGATTCCCATCAGCAGGCCTGCTCTTCTTTCTCTCGTGTGATACCTCTGGGCGGTTAGAGCTTTTCTAACCACCCGACTAGATCAAGGTTAATGTGGATGGTTCTCTCCTGCCTTCTCACGCTGCGGGTCTTGGGGTTGTAGTTCAGACAAAGGTTGGAACGGTGCTTGTTGTTGCCGGATTCTCATGAAGACACTGGGAACCTGGGCGGGTGGAGCTCGAGGCGGTTCATGCAATTCGCCGGGTGGTTCACTCGGCCCTCTTCGAAGCGCGCGGGGTGATCATTGAGGGGGATGGGGCCAACGTGCTTGAGTTTTGCAGCACACGTGTACGGCGCACCGCTCGGTCGAACCACGCTCCTCCTAACGCCGACCTCACCTTTCTGGCGGAGTTTGCGGCTGTCCTCCAACAGCCTCTCCCCTCTCCTCCTGCTCCTTCGACTCGTGGAGGCCGCGCCACTTCTCGGGGTCGGGGACGGCCGACCCCGTCTTAAATGTTCTCAGTGCGGTCGAGAGGGTCACCTTGAGGCCACATGCTATCGCAAGCATGGTTTGCCCCCATGTCAAAATGCTTCCATTGGAGTCAATTCTAACCCCTCCACTCGTGATGACAATGATGCCTTGCGCGCCCAACTTCAGAATCTCCAAGGGATGATTAGTCGCTCATCTGGGTCTGTTGCCTCGATCTCTAATGAAGGTATATCTTGTCTCTCCCATATCTCCCACTAGATTGTGGACTCTGGTGCCACACACCATATTACTTCGCAGAAACCGCCCCAGTACTTGCAATATTCACATTCTAAATTAATCACAGTGGCCAATGGTGACACTATCCCGATTTCTGGAGCTGCTGATCTGCCCCTCACTCTAACTCTCTCTCTGTCCTCGGTCCTTCATGTTTCGGGATCACCTTTTAACTTATTTTTTGTTAGTCGTCTTACTCAGGACCTTGATTGTTGTGTAACCTTCTCTCCCTCCTTTGTTGTGCAAGATTGACAGACACAGGATATCATTGGTAAGGAGTGCCTATGTTGTTAAAGGCGCGCCTCGGGCGCGCCTAAGGCTCCGGGCTCACCAGGCTCAAAGGTTTGCGCCTTCGTGCGCCTTTTTTGCGCCTTTGGACATTAAAAGAGCGTCTGAGTGTGATTTTTGTTGTAATTTTTTTTTCAAGATAATAAAAAATAATGCAAGAACTCATTAATTTTTATATGATTCAGTATTTTTGAAACAAAATTGATCGTTGAGACTTAAATATGAATCAAGGGATCATATTGGTTTTATTTTTTAAGAGATATAAATGATAAAAATGAATAATTAATGAGTATAATATATGAAGAATCTATTCAAGAAGATGAACTCATGTTTGATATTGATTATTTAAAATAAATATGGTTGCGCCTTGCCTTCTTCGGGCGCGCGCCTGCGCCTTGAGCCTTTCGCCTAGGCTCCAAGACCCCTTTGCGCCTTGGTGCGCCTTGCGCCTTTAATAACTGAGGGAGTGGTTGTCTAATGGGATTTATCTCTTGGATGTCTCGTTTATCATTCTCTCCTCGGTCACTTCTGTTGATTGGCATTGATGTCCTGGGCATGCTCCTCCCCAGATTCTCAAGAAAGCTCTCCCTGATATCTCCCTTTAGGAGTTTACTTGCGAATCATGTATCTTTGACAAGCAGCATCGTGCATCTTTTACTCCTCATTGTACTCGGAGTACTGCTCAGTTTTTATTAGTGCATTCTGATATTTGGGACCCATATAAAAATTCTAGCGTTTATGGTAATCATAATTATGCTACATTTATTGACGATTACTCGCGCATGACCTGGTTATATTTACATTGTGATCGTACTGAAATCACTTCTATCTTTCGTGCCTTTATTACTGAGACTCGTACTCAGTTCTCCACAGCTATCAAAGTTCTTCGCTTTGATAATGCGCGTGAATATACTAGTTATACTTTTTCAGATCCGTGCACTGAGTTTGGAATCAAATCATCCATCAAACTTCTTGTGATTATATTTCCCAACAAAATGGTGTGGCTGAGCGGAAAAATCATCATATTCTTGATGTCGCTCGCACACTCATGTTTCAAATGCAGGTTCCCACTCTTTACTGGAACTTCGCAGTTTCTACTGCTTGTCATCTCATTAATCGCATGCTCTCACCATTCTCAACTTTGCGACTCCGTTTAGTCTACTATTTCCTTTGATAAATCCCTTTTTCATCACGTCTCGTGTTTTTGGATGTATCTGTTATGTCCATAATCTTGGGCCGCTGGTTGAAAAGTTTGCTACTCGATCCACCAAATATGTGTTTGTTGGGTACTCCTGCAATCAGAAGCTGGATGTTTCGACCGATGTCACATTTCTCGAGAATCAACCTTTTCACTCCTCTCCTCCAACTCCTCTTCTTCCTCTCCTACAACGTCCTACCATTCCTATTACGTCTCCACTTCCACCACTTCTTCCAACCCAAACATCAGTGCATACACCCGCCGTCCTTCCAAATCTGATGCCCTACAACCGTTACCCTCTACCAGGGATATCTCGCAGCCTGCCGATTAGGAATCGCCCTCTACGGCCCATCTCTTGGCAAATTATGTATCCTTACATCGCCTCTCCCCGCCTATTCTCCAGTTCGCGCATTCTTTATCCTTTATCTCTCTACCTAACTCTTTGCAGGAGGCTCTCCAACATCCTGGTGGCGTACGACTATGAATGAGGAAATGACTGCCCTTTTGGCTAACCAGACCTGGGATCTTGTCCCTCTTCCTCCAGGACAGACCTGTGTGAGATGTAAGGGGTTTAGCCATCAAACGTGCTCCAAACGGGACAATCGACCGCCTAAAGGCTCGGCTTGTGGCTTGAGAGTTCACTCAGCAATAAGGCCTCGACTATGATGAGAATTTCTCACCATTCGCCAAGTTGAATACTATTTGGGTCCTAATCTCCTTAGTTGTTCATCGGCAGTGACCCTTACATCATTTGGATGTCAAGAATGCCTTTCTAAATGGAGACTTTCAAGAAACTGTCTGCATGCATCAACCTCCCGGGTTTGAGACCACGAGGCAGTCTCATGTTTGTCACCTTAAGAAATCTATATATAGTCTTAAACAATCTTTGCACGCATGGTTTGACAAGTTTAGTAAGGTTGTCCGGGATGTTGGATTCACTCGAAGCTCGACTGACTTCTCTCTCTTTACTCATCATCAACCAACCGACACAGTAATCCTCTTGGTTTACACTGATGATATTTTGATTACCGGTAATGACTCCACATGAATACAAATGATTAAACAACACTTAAACTCAGTTTTTCAAACTAAAACCTGAGAAATCTTCAGTACTTCCTGGGACTTGAGGTAGCACGACGTCCTGATGGCCTTGTCCTATCTCAACGAAAGTAATGTTTTGACCTTCTTCAGGATGCTGGATATTCAGGATGCAAACCCGCTGACACTCTTATGGATGTCAACCACAAGCTTTGTGCTCATGACTCTGACTTAGATCAGTTACTTCCAACCTTGAGTATTATCGTCGGCTTGTCGGAAAGCTGATATATCTCACTGTTACAAGACCTAATATCTCATTTGTTGTTGGAGTTGTCAGTCGATTTATGCATGCTCCATGAACCTTTCATCTCCAGGCAATCGAGTGAATCCTCAAATACTTGAAGACTACCCCTAGACAAGGGCTTGTATACAAACCATCTTACTCTTCCTCTCTATCTCTGATTTCATATTCTGATGTTGATTATGCTAGCTCTCAGGATGATCGACGCTTCACAACTATTTTTTGTACTTACTTTGGAGGACACCTAATTACCTGACATAGAAAGAAGCAATTTGTTGTTGCTCATTCATCTGCTGAAGTTGGGTAACGTGCAATGGTTGCAGTTGTGTCTGAACTTATCTGGCTAGAGAGTCTACTTCATGATTTGGGAGTTAAACTTTCCTCACCAGCAACTCTATTTGTGACAGTCAAGTAGCAATACACATTGCTAAAAATCCTATTTTTCATGAGCGAACAAAACTCACTGAGGATGATTGTCACTTTGTTTGGGAGAAGGTTCAATTGAATAGATTGGAATTACAACATGTTCATACTACCGGGCAAGTTGATGGCATTCTCACCAAGGCCTTACCACAACCTTTGTACTATCAACTTTTGTACAAGCTTGGTGCCTACGATTTTTATGTTCCAGCTTGCAGGAGAGTGTTGAAGAAAATATAAAAAGGCCCATAATTAGGCCTAATTTGTAGTCCATCTTGTGTATAGTTTAGTCCCACATCTTGAGATAGGGACTTTCTCCTCTTCCCTTTCTTATTTAAATGTAGAAATACATGCATTTCAATGGAGAAGATTTTGAGATATTAATAAAATCTCTCTTGTTTTTTGTCTCTCCTATGTTTCTCTACATATATAAAATAAGTGTATACACACAAAGGCACACAAATATATTTATACTATATTAAAAAGAAATACCGTGATCTGTCAATAATCATGAATTAAAAACTCATTTAATTATCGTGGTCCGTAGGATCGCACTATCGTGACCTGCAAATAAAAAATCTCCCAAAATCTTCCTCCCTCCTTCCCTACTCATTCCCGATCTAGAAAAAGGCTCCCTATTGAAGCACTCGCTATCTCTTCCTCCACTAATTCGTTGCGGCTCCCGACTGAAATACCCTCGCCGGTCGCTGCTTATCCTCGCATAGAAGAACCCCGTCCTCATCGCGATGCTTATCCTCGTCGAGCAATTACCTATCTGTTGTTGCTTGGAAGATCCCTCAGCGTTCTTACTTGCCTCTGTCGTACCCTAACCCATCGAATTCCTGCTCTCTCTCTTCCCGCTCTCTCTCCCTCTCTCGCTCCCTCCCTCCCTCTCGCTCAGAGGAGCCCCTTCCTCATCAAGCCAGACCTTTATTGCTCTATGTTCGCCATCTTCTCTGTCGCTACTTCATCCACTACGTTTTCTTCTTCAAGCTGTGCAACCTCATGTCCTCCTCGGCGTTCATAGTTGCTATCTGCTTCGCCCCTTCAACTGCAGCTCTAAAGGCATTATCATACCCTCATCCTGCACGCTGATCTCCCTCGCCATCGATTGTTGGCCGTCAACTATGTTATCTTCTTCTCCTCTCCCCACTGTAAGTCCTCCGATTTTTTTGTGCTTTGTTTTGAGCCTGAAATTTGTGGAATTAATCCATCGAGGTTTATTGCACACTTCTAAATTAATTGAGGCATCCTCTCCCACCTCCCGCCGCTAACAGTTCTCCTCGCTTAGGGCATCGCATTCCGCAATCCGCTTCCTCCTGACTCCCATAGTTCACCCCCTTGATTCTCGGTCATTCCATGCTTTTCATTTTGCGAATGTAATGTCCTCTTCCTCACATCCCTCCCTGCCATGATCTAAACCCTTAAAAAACATTTATTTGCCAATTTCATCATTTTTGCTGTTCAAAATTTTCTCTTTGTTGTTTGCTGATTCTATATTCATAGTTTATTTGCTCTGTTGCTTGACATCTACATGTTCTATGTTCGGCTCTTATTGATGAGCTTGGCACTAATCAGTACCTCTAATTAACAGGATCCGCTACAAAAAATAATATTCAATGTTCAACACTTCAGAAATTTCACAAAAATAGAGGAATGTTGTAATTTAAGATGCTCTTTCAACATTTGAAGATTGAGATTTGAGATGAAGAATTAGATTTAGATTTCTTGCAACAGGTATTTCAGTGATCTCAATTGCTTTGGCTTTAATAAATATGTTCACCATCAAAGAGACCTTCTACATTCAGCGTGCTAATATGTCGAAACCTGATAAAGTCACTGAAGCAAATGAAATTCATCTTTTTTTTTATTGAACATTTCAGTATGTGTTACCACATTAGTTCATCCACATTTGACATTTTTTATATGTTCAATTGAATATGTCTAAGAGTTTTGGATACCATGATATTTTTATTCAATGTCTTCTCTAGGATACGAGCATCTTCGCATGGGCTACATCCGTGCTTGAGGCTATTCGCATCGACAGTACCGCAACAATGACAGTACCTCCGCCCAAACTTGCCCCGTAAATTGACAGGGCACGGGGAGCACCCGTGCCTTACGCGACAGTACCCCCCACCTCGGCAGTGTCCCGTCCCGGCGACGCTTCTGCAGCTCGCAAACCCCCTGTGCACACGATAAAATAGGTATGAGGGATAGCACCGGGGTATCGTGTGCACGGGAGTTTGCGAGCTATAGAAACGCCGCTGCGTCGGGACACTGTCGAGGCAGGGGTACTGTCGCGTAGGCCACGTGGGTTCGTCGTGCCCCGTCAATTGATCGAGCGTCGTAGAGGGGGCGAGTTTGGAAGGAGGTACCATCATTGTTGTGGTACTATCGATATGGGTCAGGTACTGTCACGGGGGGCCGGAGGCCCGTGCCTGTCACTCGTATATATATATATATCTACCATATATATCAATATACATATCTTCAAGCACACCAAACACTTCCCCACAACCGTTTGATCAAAGAGCATATTAAATCTCATCCTTTAGATGGAGAGAGAGAAAGAAAGATTGAAGAGAGAGGGGGAGAGAGAGAAAATGAATATTAATAGGGCTCTTAAAGCTATATGAGAGAGAGGGAGAGAAAGTGAGAGAAATTAAATTTTTTACGGCAAAGCGTACATTTTTTTAAAAAAATAAAAATTTTAATCTTGATTTATATTTTTTTATGGTCGTTTTGAGTACTCATATGTATATGTTGCGGGTGTAGCCCATTTTGGTGCGGGCACAGCCCGCAGCGAGACATCGAGCACGGGCAAAGCCCGTGCGAAGGCGGGCGAAGCCCGCCTAGATGCGGCCGAAGGCCGCCCGAGAGCATCGAGCACGGGCGTAGCATGTGCGAAGATGCTCGTATATATATATATATATATATATATATATATTAGTCTATAAAGGAAAAACCTCTTTTGGTGCAACATTCATATTTCTCATATTACCCTCACTTAATCTATTATACAATTCAAAAAAATTCAAAAAATAATGTCCATTTAGGTAACTTCTAAAATCACGCTCAAATATTAACTGATTATTCATTACTTTCCTCGATTTCTTCTATCTCATCCGGTCACAAGAGGCAGAGAGGCCAGCTTTATCCCGCGTGACACCTCATTTCTTCCGTTGTGTCGTGAGCATCATTTGCGCCTAGGGCATCACCACCTCTGTTGTCGGTTCGCAGAACAACTTGGGTTTCACCTCTTCCTTCAGATTGCTTCTTTGACTCACCGGTGGACATATCCGCCTCTCCTCTACGGCATCATCACTTATGTATCTTCTAGGACGTCGCTTCCGATCACTGCTTTGAGTTGACGGTGGGGCAAAGGGTTCCAGATTCTGCTTCACCAGTTCCTTTCCAAGAAATGTGAGTCCTTCCTCTCCATTTTTATTTTTTCTTCTAACCTTCCAGTATTATTTTCGTTTCTTTCCACATCTCTACATTGGTTTCAAAAATAGGGAAAAAGCATCCTAAAAATGATCCTGTTTGCTGGCCCTTCCCTGTTTTTTTGCTCACAAACAACTGGAGAAGCAGACAAAGTGATGGCAGAGGCGGGGAAAGTCTCATGCGCAGCACGAGGTTTCCGGAGAGGTGTGACTTGCAACATCTTTCTCGCGGGCGAATATTAGTTTCTTCGATAATTTCTTTGTGCGCATTTTATATTCTCAATTATTGCACTCAATTGAAGCAGAATTGAAGTGCTAAAGGCGAGTCACATAATTTTCTTCTGCCATTGCCTTTGTAAGCACTTCAATGGCTTTGATCTCCTTCCACCAAGCTTTTATTTTTTCATCTTTAATTTTTTTTTATCTTTTTAATAACTTTGATTTATTTCTGAGCCTCTGATTTTTTTTTTCATTAAAGCCGAAGGACTTGTAAAAGAGGAGGAAAACTGTGTTGGGAAGATTTGTGTTGCCATCATTCGGGTAATTGGGATCACAAGAGAAAGAAAGGGTTGAGTTGGTCCTCTTCATTTCCTTTCCATTAAGTATTTTTTTGCCCGGCCTTCAATTAAGTTTAGAGATATTGACTCTGTTTGGGACAGCTCTAGCGGATGGAAAATTTGCTGATCAAAAAGAGCTCTTTAAATAGAACTCTTTGAGAAGTAGTACTGAAAAAGTTGTAGACTGTTTGGAAGGTCTGTGCATAAGTGATGTTTGAATAGAATTTTTTCAATTGAAGCTGTTTGGAAGTTCAGCTTTTTGGAAGCATTTTTTTAAAAACAAAAATACCAACAATAATACGAATCCAAGTACCATTATACGTATAAAGATCAAAATATCATTGGACCAGACAAAAGAAATAATAATCCATAAAGCCATGTACTATGGATTATAAGTTCACATGGATTGTAATTAGAATCTCCAGAAGCAAAATACCAACAGTAATATGAATGTTTTTTGACCGGACTGAAGGCACGATCGAAATGAAAACAGAAAAAAGAGGTAAAAAATTTCACAGCTGGATGTGGGAGATCGAACTGAAAGCTGCATTGGAACAAAAAACCTGTCGGCAAGCAGATCTACATGGGCACAAGGCAAAAAAATTCAGAAAGGGGAGGGAAAAACCTCGCAGATGGATGTGGGAGAAGTATCGCAGAAGGGAATAATACTAGAGGAGCTCACCTTCGAGACACTCGCAGATGGGAAAAAGGGGCAGACGGGTGGCGTCGGCAAGCAAATAGAGGCGGACGGGCGTCGACGGAGGGCAGGCTGCTATGATGTCACCGGAGATCGGAATGAGGACAGGAGGGGCGGGCTATTGGCGGGATTACCGAATTTGTCGGGGATCGGGAAGACAAGAGATCAGGAACGAGAGAGGAGAGGCGTGATAGGGTTCGGGAATGAGAGAGGCGGGGCGGGATTTTGGAGTAGGCGATTTTAGGAGCGCGTCCGTGGGGGCTCGGCTGCTTCCAAAACAACCCCTTAAATGCGGTTTTAGTATCCACAATTTTTCAAACGCTGGGCAAACAAACAGTGTAAAAACAGTTTTGGCGGCTGGAATAGAGTTTTTCCAGCCGTCAGAGCTGTCCCAAACAGAGTCATTGTAATGTTAGGGGTGCGGGAAGGTGGGGAAATAGATTTAGGTTGTGTGAAATGTATTTTTGGTAGTTTTCTTTCATGGGTTGCTGATGATTGAGCATTTGTGTGAGTTGTAATCCTTTTTCTAATGAAAAAATATAGCTTTTATAAAAAAATAAAAAATGGGAGTTGCGGAAATGCTTAGGTGGATGTGTGGACAAACGAGACTAGATAAAATTAGGAATGACTGTATCAGGGATAAGACAGGAGTGACACCAATTGCAGAGAAGATGCGAGAAGTTCGACTAAGATGATTTGGACGCGTACAAAGGAGACCATTAGAGGCAGTTGCCAGGCGCTGTGAGAGTTTAGTCACTAGGCATGTTAAATGGGGGAGGGGTAGACCAATAAAGACTTGGAATGAAACTATGAGAAAAGACATGATGCACTTGGGCTTTAGTGACATTATGGGTAAAGATAGGGCACAATGGCGACAAAGGATACATATAGCCGATCCCGCTATAGTGGGATAAAGGTTTGAGTGTTGTTGTTGTATCAAAAGAGTAATAGGTTAAAAACACAAAATTTTAAAATAGTTACAAAGATTAAACTTTGCATTATTACTAATAAAAGAATAAATTTGATTGATATATCTTCTTTGTAATGAAATAGTATAACAAAATTTAACAAATAAAAATTCATATCAAAATTCAAGCATGCTGTAATTTTGTGTTATGGATTTCTATCAACAGCCTAGTATTGTCGCCATGGCACACAATGCCCAAGGGATGGTGAGGGGCATCTGATATTTGTTGTTATCAATGCATGAGGGGACCAATGGACAACAGTTTGTGGGAATGCGAGTGTACATATTTGCATATATGTTTAAGATTGCAAGAAGATTATATGAAAAGGGATGTTACAACTAGAATCCACAAACGAATTTATACATCATACTTGGAAAAATGCTCGAAAAGACATCAGAATAGCATATACTTACCAGCAAATCAGTTAAAGATATCTTGACCTGTGTAAGCATGATTTCACAGTTGTTCGCCCTTTGAAGATCAATCTGCAAGTAATTATGTATTAATGGACAGCTAAATATTAATTTTCATAAGAATCCTCTTCATTGGACAAGGGACATCAAGTGCACAAATTTATCAAGGCGTGTAAGGAAATAAAGGCTTAAGGATATTAAGCAGCTTTAATAAAATGCGTTATGCAAACTGTTAAGAATGCCAAAGATCACAATAACCTAACGTCTTCTCACAGCATTTTTGACCTTCAATTTCCACGATGAAAGCTTATAAAGGCTACTCCAACCATTTTAGTGAGCTTATTTCAACATCCCCTGCAATAAATGTGGTCAAAAAAGTTCGATAATATTGTACACATAATATATCCACAGTTTATTTTATTTTCCTTATCCTTGTAATTGTGAGCCTTGGCGCACGGGTTCAGGTGTTACCGTGTGACCTTGACACCTTGTGGTCACAGATTCGAGTCCTGAAAGCAGGCTCTTGCAAAATGTAGGGTAAAGTTTGCCTACATTTCACCTTTATGGTGGGAACCTTCCCCGGACCCTCGTTGCGCGGGGATGCTTTGTGCATCGGGCTACCCTTTTTTTATCCTTGTAATTGTCTTGTTGTATGTTGCTCGTCTATATAAAGGATGCACACCTGATAAGCTTGCCCTAATTTTTTCAATCGAAACTATCTCTCTACTTGGTATATGAGGGAAATATGATAGCGCCTCCTTCCAAACCTGTTGTGTCTGCCTCGTTTTCGCTCGACAGTTGCCGCCGCCTGACTCATCTTCGCTCGACCACCACCTACATTGTCTTCGCTCGGCCGCTACCACCATCGACAAAGCTCGCAGAGGACTCGCTCACAATGATAGACCAAGCTCGTCAACCCTCCGCATCTCTGCCAGGAGGCTCGTTTGCACTTTTGTCCTTCTACAGGGCTCGTGGTGTAAAGACCCAACTCACACAATATTAGAAGTATTGTCTATTTTGGTTCATCTCAGCCCATACCGAGCTAAACCACACAGTTTTGTCCTTTTTCATAGGTGACCTATAAGTACTTCTCAGGAGGTCACCCATCCCAGGAATACTCCCAATGAATCACATTTAACTATGAAATTTCCATCACAACTCCACTAGTTGCTCCAAAAAAGCGCCTCTAATATTTAGGGTTATGAACTATTACTTAAGCCCAATAACTTTTCCTCTAGGAAGCACGGGTACGGGTACCGGTACCGGATACGAAACGTACCTGGTACGGCGGTACAGCAAAATTTTAAAAACAAGGATACGGGTACGTCATGATACGCTATAACAAATATAATATATATATATATATCACAAATGCAATAAATAGTTCTCAAAACATCAAACATAAATCATAACTTGAAGTATAGGTCCACAAATCAATGCAATGTAACATGAAGTTTTCAAACATTAAACATTCGTAAATATTACAAAATTAACATATTATATGTTTAATCAAAAGAGATAAAATTAAACGTAAGTCTACTCATCAATCTTTTTTTCCTTCTTCATTGGTGATCAACATCTTCAATCTCCAGTTAGTCTAGAGACAAATTGGTCGTTTTGTTAATAACTTTTGTCGTTTCAACATGTTCAATACACGTAATTGTAACAGAAACGTACCAGTACCAGAAACATACTCGGTACAGATACACAACTTAATTGGACGTACCAACACTTCCTAGCATAGAACCAACTTTTGTTTACTCTAGAAAAACAGACTCCTATCACAATATGCAGAATGATGTGCTAAGTCCAAGTGTGTCCACATAGGTGTATCTGTTGAGTATCGGGTACGTACCGGTACCGGATACGTATCCGGTACGGGTACGCTGCCTTCGGAGAAGTATCCATGCTTCATAGATTTTCCTCCAATTCTGATGTAAGATTTGGCCTATTCATGTATCTCCTTTCACCTAGAAGTCTGTCATCACTCATCATAGAAACTTGTCGGGAGTTGCTTTGTCTGGGCTTCACTTCCCCCAAAAACACTCCCCGCCTTCATCGAATTTAGGATAATACATGCCCACCAGCTTTTGCAAAGTTAGTCCACGAACCACACATATAATGTAAGAGGTCCGACTTTGATACCATTTGTAACAATCCAACTCATTCAATATCAAAAGTATTGTCTGTTTTAGTTCATCCCAACCAATACCGAGCCGAACTGCATGATTTTGCCATTTTCTATAGGTGGCTTACGAGTACTTCCAAGAAGGTCACTCATCCCAAAATAACTCCCACCGGAGCATGCTTAACTATGAAGTTTCCAACACAACTCCACCAGTTGCTCCAAAAAGGCATCTTTAATATTTAGTGTTCTGAATTATTACTTAAGCCTGACAAATTTCACTCCAATTTTGATATGATATTCGGCTCATTCATGTATCTCCTTTCACCTAAAAGCATGTCAGGAACTACTTTGCTTGGGCTTCACTACCCGTAAAGCGACTATCTGCCTAGGAAGCACAAACACAACAATATGAGGCTCGTGCCCGCACCAGATGCATTTCTAGTACGGGTACGCGTACCGGGCGAGCAGATAAGTTCATCATTCGTCTCGCCTGCTGCGTTCGTCGTTCATTCTCTCCTGATGCGTTCATCGTTCGCTCTCCATGCTGTGTTCGTCGTTTGTTCTCACCTATTGCGTTCGTCTATCGATCGAGATCGATTGTTCTCGCTGCCTCGCGTGCTGTGTTCTTCTTCTTCCCCCTGCGTTCTTCTTTTTCTTGTTGTGTTCTTCTACCAGCTGCGTTCTTCTTCTTGTTGCATTCTTCTTCTTCTTCCTCATGTTGCGATCTTTTTGTTGTTGTTGTGCCCATCTTCCTGCCACATTCTTCTTCTTCCTCCTGTTGTGATCTTATTCTTCCTGCAATGTTGTTCTTCTTCTAATTCAGAACACAGCAGGAAGAAGAAGAAGATTTGCTAATTCAGATTTTGTTGCTTCCTAATTTAGAATTTGCTGATTCAGATTTTGTTTCTTCCTAATTCAAAATTTGCTGATTTCAGAACAAATTTTCACAAATTTTGATTCTCCCTGATTTCTTTTTTCTAATTTCAGAAACAATTTCAGAATTTCAGAAATAGATTTTGACAAATTTTGTTTCTTCCTGAATTCATAATTTGTTATATTTATGAGATATATATATATATCTATACTATATATACAAAAAAGTATGGAGAACCGTTGCGATTGAACGGTGTAACATCCAAGGCCCTCCAAATGATTTTTCGGCCGTTGGATCGAGGGAAGAGGCGGGTTTGCAAATAACGTAAAATGAAAAATCCATCTTACTCCATCCCGAAAAATTCCTGATTGCTGTGGGCGTGAGCCTTGCTCTTGGTGGTTTTGGTCCACCGCCGGCGCCGCCACCGGCCTGTCCGGAGCCCACGGCGGGGTCGCCGGGGGTAGTCCGGCGGCGCACCGGCAGGGCCCTGACCGTGAGGCCCAGATCTGGGCCTCACGGGGTGTCGTCGGACTACCCCGGCGGGTTTGCCGGAGACCGGCGTCCCCGTCGTGGGCTCCGGACAGGCTGGCGGCGGCTCCGCCGCCGGCGGTGGACCCCTAACATAGTGCCTGCGTTGAGTGTTTTATTTTTTTTTTAAAATTAAAATTAAAATAATGGACATAGTGATATGATATCTGGTAACTCAAATTGAAAATCATTAATATTCAGATTAAGGCAGGGCAATTTAACCCTATCAAATCTTTTTGTCCCATTAATTTTTTAAAATTTTTTGTTTTAAAAAAATTTATTTGCATCGTTTGCAAAAATAAAGACAAATTTAATAATTAACTCTATGACCGGGAAGGAATAAAAAAAATTAAGACAAATTTAAAAATTAACTATGAGGGCAGGCGAAGCCCGTCATGGAACAGGTACTGTCGCACGGAGAACGGGGAGTCCCCCCATGCACTGTCACTCGTATATATATATATATATATATACATACATATATATATGTATACATATATATGTATATATGTATGCATATATATATGTATGCATATATATATGTATGCATATATATATGTATGCATATATATATGTATGCATATATATATGTATGCATATATATATGTATGCATATATATATGTATGTATATATATGTATGTATATATATGTATGTATATATATGTATGTATATATATGTATGTATATATATGTATGTCTGTATGTATGTATATATATATATATATATATATGTATGTATATATATGTATATGTATGTATATATATGTATGTACGTATATATGTATGTATATGTACGTATATATGTATGTATATGTACGTATATATATATTTATTACATTTAATACAAAGTATCTCGTCGTACCCGTATCTTTATTTTTAAAATTTTGTCGTATTAGATACATATCGTACCAAGTATTCGGACCCGTACCGATGCTTCCTAGCTCTCGGCCCTCATCAAATTGTTATCATCGGATTCAGGATATTATACGCCAAACCCTTCAAGAGGCTCAGAGGCCTTCACCTCCTTCCAGTGGAGTCCACCACCCCTCTAATTGGTCGAGCTCGGGTCTTCGATAGTTTTATCCTGCATAACAGCTGTCATAGACGCCCATGAGAGCAACCTATGCAACCCCATCTAACGGATATCATTCGAGGTAATTGGTGTCTTCAGACATCACTGTAGTAATCTTCAGAGAACATGAGTTCCCATGGATACGAAGGGGCTCAGCCGACGGAGGAACAATACTGAAGGCCTCTCATCAAGGGGGTCGGGGGATCGGGCCCCGACCTCAACAACCTATCGGACTTTTGATGTGATCCAAAGTTAGGGCTAGAGTTCTTAAAGATAATAAATGTGATAGCTTAAAATAATTGCAACGCGTGGGAACTCCGCGGGATATTTCTAACGAATAAAACGACCCTAAGTGTCGCAAACACTCGCAAAGCTACCGCACGAACGTATTAGCGTCACGAATCCTAATTCCACAAGCACAGAAATTAATAGGTGGCATGCACGTGTAACAAAAATAACGATAAACAGGAGATAGGATTAGTAGGGCAAGCTCTAATAACCAACGAATAAAAATATACTTGAGGATTGAGTTAGGAGAAGCGAGGTATACCCAAGGCGGAGAGGCAGTGGCTGGAGAGAGATTCCTGGACATGGTGGCTGGACTGGCGGAGAGGCCGGTGTGGACTGGAGGTGGGGGAGACTGTCAGCAGGCGCGGAACAGGATCCGGCTGAAGAAATGGTCGGTGTAGTCACCAGAGCCCTCTATGGGTGGCTGGAGCAAGGGGATGGTGGCTGGAAGATTGATGAGTTTGCTGGAGGAAATTGTTGGAGCAGGGGAGGCGCCGCTGCTGACTGGAAACAGGGAGGAGGCTGGCCGAAAGCGATGAAATTGCAGGGGAATCTCTGAATCCAACGGAGGAGGGAGCTGGTGGGGTCGCCGGAACCCTAGACAGGTTCTGCTACTGTGCCGGAGGAAGAGAAACTCTTCCCAGGCGGCGGCGGAGCTGGATGGCCAGGAAAGGTTGGATCCCGTCGGCAGAACTGCCGACACTTGCGGTGGAAGAAACTGCAGAGGTCGTCGGGCCCCAAGGGGAACTCCGGCGGTGGCGGTGTAGCGGGAGGAGCACAGGAACGGCGGCGTTGGGCTTTCGTCGAGCAGGAACAGCAGATCGAGGCAGGACGACGCTGGATCGAACCGAACAAATCAATATGATTGTTCAGTTCAATTCCAGCTGCTTCAACAGTGGAAGTGGGGATTGCTTTTTATAATAAGTGGGGTTAGGATTTTGGAGGAGGAAAAATGGGCCTTGGTGGTGGGCTTTGATGGGCTTTGGAGAACACTTCAAATTTGGGCTTAACTTGAACATAAATTGCTAATTATAAATTAAAATAGTTAATTAATTAAGCTTGCCCTAAACTACTCTACCTCCTAAACTACCGAACTTATGCATTTAGGGTCCCGTTGGCCGATCACACCAACGAGCCAAACAAAAATTTGCCCAAACAATATGCGCGATACAAAATTACACAAGCGCTAATAACGTGTGCAATACAACTTGACACTACACAATAATCCAAAAAAAATGCGCAAAAACGTGTGTTACAATAATAAAAGACATGTGCGATAAAAATAATAAAAACGAGGCGACGCGGGTTGCATCAACTTTGGTGGAGCCGGGGATGGGATAGAGTGCACGGTCGCGGACCTGATAAGGCATATCGGATGGACTCCGGTTGGGACCCCTGGGGAGGTGGACTTATGGTCCTGAGGTGGTAGGCAGGTGGACTCCTGGCCCAACATAGACTACCTCCTTAAATTTCTATGTAACATTTCTTCTTGATGGCTGTTTTTTCAAGAACTGGCAACGAAATGACATATTGTCAATAGTAGGAACCGCGAGTCTTACATCCACAAGCTCCTCAGGTCCTCTCAAATTCTCCTACTTCTTCCTATTTAGATGTTCAACATTGGCATCAACATCTCGGGCATCCCTCTGTAGTTTATCTTTTCAAAATGTTTCTTATGTTGGCGACCATGTTGAAAATTTCTATTTGTGATGATTGAAATTTATCCAAACATATTCATTAGAGTCCTACTAATGTTACATCTCCAAACATGCTGCCCTTTGATATTATTCATATTAATGTTTGGGGACCTTCACATGTGCTCTCTTTACCTGGCCATTGTTGTTTTGTAACTTCTATTTATAGTTATTCTCATTCTACGTGGGTGTACTGCTAAAAAAGTGATGTTTTTAGCTATTTTAAAAGTTTCCATCAAATGGTTATTATCCATTTTGGGGGAACTATTTGGGTCCTTCGTAGCAACAATGGAGTGAATGTGATGATCGTGGTAGTTTTGGCTCATATCTCACTAATAATGGGATACTTCATCAAACTACATATGTCCATACGCTAAAATGAAATTGTTGAGCGCAAGAACCGACATCTCTTGGATGTTGCCCGCTGCTTAATTTGTACGATGCAATTACCTAAATCTTACTGTGGTGAAGATGTTATCAATGCTACGTTCCTGATAAATGACTACCCTCCAATACCCTACAATACAACTCACATATCTCTCGTTTATCCACTAAGTGTGTGGTCCACACCACTTCGGGTCTTTGGGTATGTTTGTTTTCTTCATATTCATCTCCCTCGCCGTGATAAGCTCGCAGCACACTCTCAAAATTGTGTCGTTAAAAGGATATTGGTGTTATAATCCTTACTCTAGCCGTTTTTTACCACGAATGTTACAGTTCGTCAAGGGGAACATTATTTTTGTTCTTCCTTGGGGGAGGTAGAAAATAGTGTTGAAGCTCCTTTCATTTCCACCCCCGTAATGACACCTTATGTCCCTCCACATGTACCTACTCCAAATCCTTCGCCTCCTTCGGGCAATCCACATCCTACTAATCTCATTCCTCCTCTGCGTCAAGTTTATTAACGATGGACTGTTGGTGCTGAGATTGTACAACCCTTAGCAGTTCCATCCGTCCAAATGCCAGGTTCAGCATTAGATTTTGAAGAAGACCACCATCTTCCCTTATACATCATAAAGGCAAGACTACCACTACCCAACATCCTATTGTCAATTATGTCTCATACCATCATCTAACTTTGACACATCAAGGGTTCATTTCTTCTCTTGCCACTGTTAGTATTCCTAAAAATTGGCAGGAAGCAATTGCTATACCCGTATGGAGGACACCAATGGAAGAAGAGATGTTTGCATTAAAAAAAACAACACATGGGCACTCTCTCCTCGTCAATCTGGGAAGAAAACCGTTAGGTCTATGTTATGAAGAGGAAAACAACACTTGCAAAAGACAATAAACTTGATACAATCACGAGTAATGCTCGTGCCCAACTTCACGAGGTTGGTTACTCCTAGAAGCCCCTCTCCAAATGAGAGATCTCAACCCTAATGATCCAAAAATGATTCTAACTCCCAATCTACCTCCTTATATAGGGAGGGGAGGCTCACATGTCAAAACCCTAAACCATACAATTTAAAATAGAAAATACCATAATAATGATAATAATACGCGCGCATGCGTAACAGTCTAAGTGGGTCTTCTCAGTAAGAAAAACCCGGAAGGGGTGGTAGAGAGATATAAAGCGCAATTGATCGCTCAAGGATATACTCAAATTCCCAAAGTTGACTATCATGAAACATTTGCGCCAGTAGCAAAGATGGAGACTATCTGAATTGTTTTATCATGTATTGTGTGTCTTGGGTGGGAATTACAATAGCTAGATGTCAAAATTGCACTCTTGCATGGTGATCTCAAGGAAAAAGTTTACATGAAGTTTGTTACCCTTGCATAATTGCTGGAGGAGCCACCCTTTGTTGGGGGCCCGGGACCATCGGAGAGCGTATTTGGAAACCACCGTGATTGTTTCTTATAATTAATTTGTGCTAATTAATTAATTAAAATTAATCTTTTAATATTAATTAGATTAATTACTTAATGTATTTTATTTTCTTTGTATGGTTCCCTCCTCATTTATATAAGGAGGAGTTTTAGATATGAGGTATCTTGGATGTATTAGGGTTTTGGGCTCTCCTTGGAGAGAAGAACCATTGGAGGACCCAGCCCCGTTTTGGCCGGAATTCGCTCCGAATTGTATCCGTGTTATTTTCCAGTTAAGGCAATCTTGTCTTGTTCGTGTTCGTGACAGTGGTCTGACCTGCCGCCCCCGTCCGCTCGCTCCAAGCTGCAGGGGATCGAGCCACGATAGACACCTGCCCCTCTGCCATCTCCGTCTGTGCACGCCTCGATCGACAATCTGATATGCTGGCCAACATCCTCGCCTTGGCGAAACGCATCAACGCCAATCTCGATCAACTCAGCACGATTGATCGACCCCCCCCCAGCGACACTTCTCTGGCGCCGTGACGACTGCCTGATCCAGCTCGCACCGATCCCGGCAGCAGCAGCAGAAGTCTGGCGCCGTGACGACTGCCTGATCCAGCTTGCGCCGATCCCGTTAGCAGCAGCAAAAGCCTGCACCTCCAGCGTCGTTTCCGTGCCGATTTCGGCAGTAGCAGAAGGCCATACCTCCAGCATCGTTTTCGTTGTAGCAGCAGAAGCCCACACCTCCCTGCCGCCCGCAACTTTATCGTTGATGGCGCGGATCCCTCTTCTGTCGTCGTCTGCCACCTCCAACCCGTGTCGCTTCCTGCACCGGCAGCCCGCATCTCTATCGGGATCCCTCTTTCGTCGCTAGCCCGCAACTCATCGCCAGTGCTGACGTCATTGTCCCCCTCGGCGTTGCTTTCCGGCCTTCCCTTCCCAGCCCTCTGGTCACTGCCAGGACAATTGCTGCCTCAGCCCCTTGGCCAGATTTCCAGCGATATGCGGTTCCCTCCTACACCGGCATGCTTAGCTCCCGTGACCGCCCCAGTTGCCGATGAGACCGGACGCCACCGACTCTTTAAATTGACGCAACCCCCCTCCTTCCCTGTCATATATCCATGCCGCGGCGCCTCCTACGTCTCGTCCAATTCCATCCCTGCTCTCCTCACGCGGCCCGATGCCTACCTCCACATCTCATCCCACCGTTCCAGTCCCCCCCCTTTCTCTATCGCGCCTCTTTCTTTTCCCAGGGCCACGCCTCCCTAAATTCCCTTTCTTCACTTCTCTTCTTTACACCTACTGTTGCCCCCATTAAATGCCAAACCACATCATATCTTTTTTATTTTCACTTTAAAATCTTTTATCATTTTGTCATTTTTATTAAAGCTCCCTCTACCATCTTCCTTTCTCGGAAAGACGCACCAGCCGTTTCTGGCATGCCTGGGGGATGCCAGCAAGGAGCCATTAATGGCATGACACCACAGCCATTTCTTTCTATCCAGGTTTTGTCACATGCTCTTCCTAATTGTTCCCATGCAAGTCATTTTCCCTCCACTACATGCCAAAACCCACTCTCTTTCCTCCCTCTTGTCTCATCCTCATAATTTGAAATTTTCCATACCTATAATTCAATTTTTCCCTCCCTCTTACCGCCCCATCACATCCTACATCAGCTCCTCTCTCTTCCTTGAGCCCCACTCAAGCAGCCAACTCTCTAATCTTGTCTACGCCCATTTAACATCACCTTTACTTTGTAATTCTCATCACTTCCCCTCCCTTCCGCACCCCGACCACGAATTATTTGTCCCTCCCATTCTTAAAGACCCCGACAAAAAATTACAACTCGGCCTTAAGGGCAAGGCCAATTTTGAAGACCAGCATAATGTTACCCTCACACAATTGTCGGAGGAGCCACCCTTCGCCGAGACCATCAGAGCGTGCATTTGGAAACCGCCATGATTGTTTCTTGTAATTAATGTATTTTAATTTCCTTGTATAGTTCCCTCCCTCATCTATATAAGAGGGAGGAGTTTTATATGTGAGGTATCTTGGATGTATTATGGTTTTGGGCTCTCCTTGGAGAGGACCATTGGAGGACCCAACTTCCTTGGTTTTGGCCGGAGTTCGCCCCGGATTGTATCTGTATTATTTTCCAGTTAAGGCAATCTTGTATTGTTCGTGTTCGTGCATCATCTATGTTCGTAATAATGGAAATGTTACCCTCGCACAATTGCTGGAGGAGCCACCCTTCGCCAAGACCATCTGAGCGCGCATTTGGAAACCGCCATGATTGATTTTGTAATTAATGTGTTAATTAATTAATTAATATAAATCTTTTAATATTAATTAGATTAATTACTTAATGTATTTTATTTTCCTTGTATGGTTCCCTCCCTCATCTATATAAAGGGGGAGGAGTTTTAGATGTGAGGTATCTTGGATGTATTAGGGTTTTGAGCTCTCCTTGGAGAGAAGGACCATTGGAAGACCATACCTCCTTGGTTTTGGCCGGAGTTCGCTCCGGATTGTATCCGTGTAATTTTCAAGTTAAGGCAATCTTGTCTTGTTTGTGTTCGTGCATCGTCTATGTTCGTAACAATGAAAATGCGCGCTCTGATGGTCCCGGCGAAGGGTGGCTCCGCTAGCAATTGGGCGAGGGTAACAAACTTCCTACAAGGATTCCTAAAACATGGGACAAATGGAGTTGTTTGTCGTCACAAAAAATTACCCTGCGGTCTAAAGCAATCCCCGCGAGCATGGCTCGGGAGGTTTCACAAAGTCATGATTCCCTTAGTGTACAACCAAGGACATTTTGATCACACACTCTTCATTAAACAACATAAAGAAAAAATATCGATCATTATTGTCTACGTGGATGACATTATTATCACCAGAAATGATCCAGAAGAATCATGTGGCTTAAAGTACGTCTATGCCAAGAATTCGAGGTCAAGGACCTAGAGAACTCAAATATTTCTTAGCATTAAAAGTTGCTAGATCTGACAGTGGAATTCCTATCTCCCAGAGGAAATATATCATTGATGTCCTAAAAGAAACTGAGATTCTCGTTTGCGCACCATCTGATACTCCTAGTGAATCCAATTGCAAACTTGATGAAGACACTGATAGCGAGAAATTTGACTGCTCAAGCTATCAGAGATTAATTGGAAGGTTGATCTATCTCACTCACACCAGACCTAATATATCATATGCAGTTGGGATATTAAGTCAGTGCATGCACTCACCGAGATTGTGTCAATAGAAAGCACCTATGCTGGTACTGGAATACGTAAAGAGGTCTCATGGTCGAGGAATTCTATATGCTCGAAATGAACATCTGGATATCAAAGTTTACACAGATGCAGATTAGGCTAGAAGTCAAGATGACAAGAAATCCACCATTGGATATTGTACATTTGTTTGGAGGAAATCTCGTGATCTGGTGAAGTAAGAAATAAATTATAGTAGTAAGATCAAGCGCAAAAGCAGAATATAGAGTGATATCACAATGAATATGCAAAGGATTATGGCTTCAATCTGTAATGCATGATCTGAATTTACATGATAAAAGATCTATTTGGCTCTATTGTGATAACACAACATCTATTAATATTGCACACAATCTTGTCCAACATGATTGAACAATCATACGGAAATTGACAGACACTTCATTAAATATCATTTGAAAAAGAAAATCTCTACACACCGTTTGTCCAATCACAACATCAGCTCGAAGACATCTTTACTAAGATCCTGAAGTGCGAAACACTTTTGTTGATAATATCTTCAAGCTGGGAATGATTGATATATGCTCCTATCTTGAGAGGAGGAAGTTGAAATAAATACCCACGTAATGTAAATACCAATGTAAATGGCCCACTCTAGAGGCCCATATAGCTTTTACTCTTCTCCTACTTTAATCTAGTCCCACACCTCTTGTAGTGTATTAGGACTCTCCCTCTTGTGTATATATAGAATGGTATTGTACCTCTTAATTTTAGATTTTGAAATATAAAAAGATATTTTTCATTCTCAATTGTTAATGCACCTCTTTACATTTATACAGGTTTATATTTAGGATAAGGCTTCATTATAATGAAGATGTTTTTATGTTGTAACTAAAAAAAATCTGTGAGAGCATCAGTAGTCATAATTTCTTATGCTTCTTTTGAAAACCTTTTTCTTTGATGATCGACAACATCTGTAGGAATCAGTGTGTGCATAGTAGTTTTGGATAGATTCACACTTTTCAAACCTTTATTAATTGACTAAATGATTAAAATTATTGCTACATGAGTAAATCATAGTAAAAAACAGGAATATGATATAAAAGATTGGCTGCGAAGGAAGGAATGATCACCAGTTGAACTCTATCAGATTTTTTACCAAGAGATGAGCGCCTGCATGATTTATCACCTGAACCCTGCCGTGAATTTGGAACAGCTGCTGAGAAGAGGCCCTCTAGCTCAGACATATCAAACTCTGGAGCCCTGCAAGATGGGAAATGGAAACATAGATGAACAATTGAGTAACTATATCATGCCTCTTCATTAGTAACAAGAACACAACAAATTTGATCACAGACATCGAAGCTTCATCAGATCTTTGTGTCTCAGCCCATAAGCTTCCCTGCACTGCTCTTGTCACTTTAACCCAATGCAGAGGCTTTAGAGAAGTCTTTCTTGCAGATGACTGCAAATTTCGGCTCTTATTGCTCATAGTGCGTGCCAAATTTTGACCTTTAATACCACCAGCTATACTTGGAGGAGGTGGAGGTCCAGGAGAAGGGCTCGGTCCCTTACAAAAAACTGAAGGAGGTGGCACCGTTTGAATGTTTGGGGAACCAGAATCCTGTGAAGGATGGCAAGGGGGAGGTGCATGAGAGGCAACTACAAGAGGAGAAGGCAAAGGTGATGGTGGAAGTAGTGGTTGTTGTGAAGCTGATAATGGTGTTGGTGGTGAAGCAGTCTTCATCTCAGCAGGGTCTGGCACGGCAGATGTCTCACTTGGCAAAAGTGATGGAGCAGACGGAGACAATGTCATGGAATGAGCACCTCTTCCAAGAACACCATGATCATGTAGTAAGGCTGTAATCCCAAGGGTTTCCATGGATGAAGGTGCACTATGATATCTTGAAATATGTGTTAGAGAACTCTGTAATGAGTTGGTTGATGAAACTGGACTTGACTGAGGCGATTCCAAGAACATAGAAATCTTCTTAGGTTGAGTTGGATGAAACACTGCCACGTTCGGATAGAGAGTATTTTGACTCATTGCACTTGTATCAGAATATTGTTTCAAAGAGGAATCTAACTTCGGCATTGTAGTAAGTGATGATATGATGCTTACATCAAAAGATTTACTTCTTAGGAGTTTCTCCGTGAAAAAATCAGGACTTGTTTTTTGAGGCATGAATTCAGTCGTTGTTTTTTGTGGAGTAACAGTGTCTTGGTTCTCTTTTGACACATTAGATATTGGCATCTGCTGAAGACCATGAAGTGTAGCATCTCCCTTTGAGTCAATCCAAACCAAATTGCTGGAAATCTCCTGCATTTTTGAAAATGTCTCTATTTGCAGGCCATCTTTGTCCTCAATATGTGGCAACTCCGGTGTGTTAACTGAAGTAGATGCATCCAATTCTGAAAAAAGAACCTTCAAAAGGACAAATATAAAATTTAATAAATTATTTAGAAAAAGGAAGAAGTAATAATCAAGGAGGCCTATACCTCAGCTCTGAAATTCTTTAAGAACCGATCTTTAGCATTCCACATAATGTCAATCTCATCCCGATTAAGCATCAAAATATTTGAACTTATGAAGGCTGTATTGAACATGACCCGGAACATCATTACTTCACGCTTAAGATCATCATCTAAGCTAATGCACTCAAGTACAACATCACCCTGAATGTGGCAGTGAATGTCAATCTTAACTAGTTCACAATCTGCCTGCAGATAGGAGTTAGCAAGTACAGTTGTCATATTGTAAAAATTATCAAGGAAATCCCAACCATAGCTATTACTCAAAAGTAAAGACAATTAAGATGTGTTGGTGTTAGTGTGTTTGTTTAAGAGATTCAAGCATGTGAACTGTTTCATGAAATTTTGACAGAAAATGATTCACTCCATGCCTTTAGAAAAGTAGATAGCAAAAGAAGATGAATCAAAAGCTAGATGTGTATATATAACACAGTAGAGTAAATTACTACACATCTGAGTTCACCTGTCTATATAATTGACAAAATTTGCTTCTTTTAAGTGTTGAAAACAAAACTTTAGGAGTCCGATCCTCAGAGATCAATGGATCTTGCCCATAAATCCGAAATAAGGGTCTGCACCCACCTTCACCATCAAAATTGGGAATAAACCTAAGAATGACACAATCTAACGTAAGTGCCCTGTCAAGAGGAGGCCATATGGAACTAACATTTCTCCTGGAGATATACTGCAAATATCTAATTTGAGAAGGCATAGGATTCAGAGGTGATAGCAACTGCAGCAGCTCTCGTGGGGCCTGCTTATATATCATGTCTAGTGTCTTCTGCTCACCTGTATATTGTTTTCTGTAAATCAATAGTCCTGCCAACATGAAAGCCAAAACTGGCCAACCTCCCCTTTCACAGTGCATTAGTAAAATGTTCTGGTGAGACAAAGAGAACCAACTCTCACTTGACCTCAGGAAATGATGGATCATTTCCATGGTAAGCAGTGGGCAGCCTTCATAGTGCCGGGGATAGTCCATCACGGTCATGTCATATGCAGACAAAACTTCACTCAGAAAGCTCGGAGGCTCTCCTTCTTGGAAATTAAAAACCATGAAGGAAGAATCAAGGAAATGGTCTCGCAGTTGAGAAACAATGCCACCCATATAGACCTTAAACTCTACTTCTTCCAGGACATCAGTTGTCAAACAGCAATCAAACACTGCAGGAAAGTAGCAGAATAATGAGTCATTAATAGTGATTCATGAGATTGAAGTGAACAGAAAATGCAGACCAAAAGTTAGAAGTCATGCCTTCATTTATGTTGCACAATAAGTCAATTATAAATATATTAGCACAATAAATGTTGTTAGAGTTAAACAGGTCTAAGCTACATGTACTTGTGCATATGAACTGTTATGAATGTGGCATCACAGCCCATACTTCATTTTACTCTTGCCAGGCTATGAGGGAATAGTTGAACTAGTCATTTTAATTCCTACTTTATGTTTCATTTCATGTTTGCAAGTTGTGCCCATCATTATATAAGGGGATTTATTTTAGAGTTAAGTATCTTTAGGTTCTAATCCTTCTTTAGGTTCCAATCCATTGATGTCTCTTGCAGCTCTTGCCAGCCTCATGTTCTTCAGCTCCCAGGCTGGAAACATCGCCGTCTACTGGGGCCAAAATGGAAATGAAGGGACGCTGGCTGACACCTGCGCCTCCGGCAACTACGCCTTCGTCATCCTAGCATTCCATGGTCAATGAAACATGCATCTCTTCTTCTCAAATCTCCCAGCCCTCAACTACACTTGATTCCCCCAACCTTAACAATGGTCTGACCCGCCCATTCCATCTGCTTCTAAACTCATTAGGTACCAGCACCTCTTTGTCCTCTGTCATGTGCATAGCAGCAAGCCCATCGTCACTACTCAGATATAAATCCACAATCATATTTTGTGTGACCCTAATGTTTCCTTCTGCGAGCCTCCTGCTTGCATCTTCTTCTGTTAGTGCAACCATACTACACCTCCTTAAGTGTGTAACACTCCAATCTAATTTAACAACAAATCAGCAGTACGGTCGAGCTCTGCGATAAGAAGTAAACTAAACAATGATAATAAAACTAATATATAATAGACATAATTAAAAGGTACTAAAAGGAAACTTACAGCGGAATTAGAAAATGCAGCTAAGGGTAAAAGTGCACCTCATCAATTTTAAATTAACAAAGCCAACTGGAATATAAAATGAACCATACATATGAATTTTTTGAAATACTATAAAATGTCTGATACATAAAAAATCTTAAATAATTTGATTACACATAGATCATGAAAGGAAAACAGTACAGTACTGAAAGGAAAAATAACTAAATGAAAACAAACTATAAGAGCTGTTAGAAAAGCCCATGTAATTAGCCCATTATTGGGCCCATTATTTATTGTTTTCTTTCTTCTCTTCTTTTAGTCCCACATCATGTATAGGATATCTTCTCTCCTTCTCTCTCCTATATATATGTATTCGCTCTTTGTATTTGGATACACAAGCAATACATACAAGATTTGAGCTCCTTCAACATGGTATCAGAGGGAACTGTTCGGGCCATGCGGTCTCCACTTTTCTAACCGCCCGGCCAGTTTCCCCCCCTGTCCGCTTCCCCCCTTGCGGCTTCTCCCTCTACTCGCTCCGGGTAGCGAGTTCGCTTTTCCCTTGCGGTTACTGTGTGTGTTAACCGCGGCTTGCCCTCCTGTCTCCTCCTCTCGTGGATCCACCCTTCCTCCGTATATTTATAGCCTTTCTCTTCTCCTCTCCCGTGGCCCCCCCCCTCTACCCGAGCTACCCGCTGCCCTCTCTCTTCTCGTCGGGCGGTCTGCATCTCCTTGCCGCTCGAGTATTCCTACTCGCGGCCTCTTTGTTTTCGCGCGACTTTCCTCTTCTCGCAGAAGCCCGCGTGCCTCTCCGCTTGCGGTCTCTCCTCTTTAATCGCAGCGATCTCCCTTCTCGCTGCGATCTCCTGCTCGCCACTTCTTTCCGCGTCTATCCGCCAAGGCTTATCTCTCTTCCTGTCGCGGTCTCCTGCTATCCGCTCGAGCTCTCCTCGCGGATTGCTCTTCTTCTCGCCCGGCTTGGCTTATCTCTCGCCCGGCTCCTCTTCTCGCCGCACGATCTGCGTGCCCCCCTCTTGCAGCGGCCTACTTCCCTCTCGCCGCGGTCTGCCTCTCCGTTGCGGTCTCCTCCTCTACCCGTGCGGGTTGTGTGCCTGGTGCCCCTTCTCTCCTGTTCTCCTCTCCGGCGGTCTCCTTTTCTACCCGCGCGGTTATCATGGGCTCTTCAGTCGATTCAACTGGCCAGCCGGCTACTGCCTCTGATGACCGCCCGCCCTCTCTTCCAGAACTTCGAGATGAACTTCGGATCACCACTATTTTCCTCTCCGGCAAACAGAACTTCATTCCGTGGGTGCACTCTGTCCGCCGCGTTCTTCAAGCCAAAGGCCTTGTTCATCATTTGACTCAGGGCCCGCCATCTCCTCTTACCGACGAGTGGCTTCGTAATGACGGTAGAGTTCAGACTTAGCTCCTCAATTCCCTGGAGGGCGAGCCTTACCAAATGGTCATGTACCAGGAGACGGCCCAGGATATGTGGACGGAACTGCACTCCTTATACTCTGGCAAGGATAGCCTTCAACACTTTTATGATGTTATTACAGACCTTCAAACTCTCGATGCTGGCGGGGCTACGGACATGACATCGTTTGTTGCTCGGGTTAAGACTCTTGCGGAGTCCTGGATCCAGCATCAGCCCTCTACTTCTGATCATGCAGTCCAACGGGCACAGAAGGAAGCCGTTTGCATAGCTATGATGCTGGCTCGAGTCCCACCGCATCTTCAGGGTATCCGGACTCATGTCCTTGCTTCCGCGACCACTCCTTCCCTCTCAGATGTGTGTTTTATGGTCCTTCGTGTGCCACCCCCCCTGGAGTCTCCTGTTCCCTCCTCTCCGACCCTTCTCCAGCAGACCCTTCCTCCCTTACTGTCCACACCGCCCTCTACTCGTGGCGGCCGTTCTGGCTTCCGTGGACGGGGTCGTGGGGGTCGGGGCCGTGGCAGGTGTTCATACTGCGGCCGGGACGGCCACACTGATGCGGTCTGCTACAAGAAACACGGTTACCCTCCTCGTCCAGCTGTTGCTGCTGCCACTGATGGCTCCTCCTCCACTGGTACCGACCTTGAGGCCGTTCGCCTCCAACTACAACACCTCCAGGGGCTTTTTAGCCCACCGTCGGCGTCTGTTGCCTCCATCTCTCCTGCAGGTATTACTTGTCTTTCCTCTGGTCCGCGTTGGATCTTGGACTCAGGTGCAACTCATCACATCACCTCGCTGCGGACACAACAGTACTCAGATGCTCCTCATCCGAAGTCTATCACCGTGGCTAATGGTGCGATCGTTCCTGTCTCCGGCTGCGCCGACATCACGCTTGATCCTTCCATCTCTCTTCGCTCGACTCTTTATGTTCCGGGCTCTCCGTTTAATTTGCTATCTGTTGGCCGCCTCACTCATGATATGGATTGCTCAGTAACATTTACTCCCTCTACTTTTGTGATACAGGATCGACGGACGCGGAGTACCATTGGTAAGGGTCGCCTGCAGAACGGGCTCTATCTCCTCGACGCCTCTTCAACAATCCTATCCTCTGTCTCCTCTGCTGACTGACATCGCCGTCTTGGGCATGCTCCCCTACCCATCCTTCAAAAGGCTCTGCCTGATGTATCTTTTCATGCTTTTCAGTGTGAGTCATGTATTTATGGCAAACAGCCGCGTACTTCTTTTCCTGCCCATTGTACGAGGAGCTCTGCTCCGTTTGATTTGATACACTCCGATGTTTGGGGTCCGTTTAAAATTACTAGTATCTCTGGCTATCGATATTTTATGACTTTCATTGATGATTTTTCCCGCACGACATGGCTGTACTTACTTCATGATCGCTCTGAGATTCCGCGCCTATTTCGTGCTTTTATACAAGAAACTCAAACACAATTCTCCACAACCATCAAAACCTTACGTACCGACAACGCTCGTGAATACACCGGCCGCGAATTTGCAAATATCTGCGCCGACTTTGGCATCATTCATCAAACCTCATGTGCCTACACCCCACAACAAAATGGAGTTGCCGAGCGAAAGAACCGTCACCTTCTTGACGTTGCCCGCTCCCTCATGCTTCAGATGCATGTTCCAAAGACTTTCTGGAATTTTGCGGTCTCCACGGCTTGTTTTCTAATTAACCGTCTTCCTTCCTCGGTCCTTAACTATGTAACTCCTTTTAGCCTCCTATTCCCCTCCACTCCGGCCTACCCACTCACCCCAAGGGTCTTTGGGTGCACTTGCTTCGTTCACCTCCTGGGTCCATCCGTGGACAAATTGGATCCCAGGGCGGCTAAAACTATCTTCGTCGGTTATTCACGTACTCAGAAGGGCTACCTTTGCTACTCTCCGGTAACCCGGAAGGTCACCATCTCCGCCGATGTTACCTTTTGGGAGGATAAACCGTTCTTCTGCTCCACTTTACCTACCGCGTCACCAACACCCTCTCCACCACTGCCTCGACCCGTCATACCCACTACTCTGCCGATTCTCCTACCTCCCTCTACCTCAGCCCCTGCTCCCTCTACCTCAGCCCCTGCTCCCTCCAAACCTCCAGTTATCAAAGTTTATACCCGCCGACATCCTCCTCGCTCCGCTACCCCTCTGCAGTCGGCCTCATCCTTGAATACACCGCGCTTGGCCGATCAGGTATCTCCCTCCACCGCTCATCCTCTGGCGAACTATGTCTCTCTGCATCGCCTCTCTCCCCAATTGCATACTCTTGCAACTTCTATTTCCTCCATTTCGGTTCCTAACTCTGTGCAGGAGGCGCTTCAACATCCTGGCTGGAAGGCTGCCATGGAGAAGGAAATGGCGGCTCTCTGGGCCAAACAGACCTGGACTCTTGTCCCTCTTCCTCTCGGACAGTCTCCGGTTGGGTGCAAATGGGTTTTCGTCGTCAAACATGCAGCTGATGGGACTATTGACCGTCTGAAAGCTAGATTGGTCGCCAGGGGCTTCACCCAACAACAAGGGCTGGACTATGAGGAAACCTTCTCTCCCGTTGCCAAACTCAACACTGTTCGGGTTCTGATCTCTGTCGCTGTCCATCGCCGATGGCCCCTTCTACAACTCGATATTAAAAATGCCTTCTTAAATGGCGACCTACAGGAAACGGTTTATATGCAGCAACCTCCCGGGTTTGAGACCACGGGGGAGTCTCGGGTGTGTCGCCTTAAGAAAGCTCTGCATGGCCTCAAACAGTCACCACGGGCATGGTTTGACCGATTCAGTAAGGCTCTTCGGGAGGTTGGTTTTACTCGCAGTACAGCAGACTTCTCTATGTTCAGTCGCCACCGCACTGCTGGGACGGTACTGCTGTTAGTGTATGTTGATGACATCATAATCACGGGAGATGATTCGAAAGGAATACAGGAGGTCAAACAACATCTTGGTACAGTATTTCAAACAAAGGATCTGGGGCCCCTCCGATACTTTTTGGGTATAGAGGTTGCTAGACGGCCAGATGATCTCGTCCTCTCACAGCGGAAGTATTGTCTCGACCTCCTTCATGACGCAGGTTACTCTGGGTGTAAGCCGATCAATACTCCAATGGATGTGAATCACAAATTATGCACTCAGGCCTCTGATTCAGATCTCTTACTCGAGAATCCTGAGTACTATCGGCGTCTAGTTGGCAAATTGATCTACCTCACGGTAACAAGACCGGACATCTCTTTCGCGGTTGGTATAGTTAGCCGGTATATGCATTCCCCGAGAAAATCTCATCTTCACGCCGTGGAACGCATTCTAAGATATCTCAAAACGGCTCCTGGTCAAGGTTTAGTTTACAAACCATCACCTACAGCTCCTACTTTGGTTGCTTACTCAGATGCTGATTACGCTGGGTCTCTTGATGATCGTCAGTCAACAAGTGATTTCTGCACATATTTTGGAGGACATTTGATTACCTGGCGGAGCAAGAAACAAGCAGTGGTTGCTAGATCATCTGCAGAGGCCGAATATCGGGCAATGGCTTCAGTTGTGTCTGAACTAACTTGGCTGGAAAGTCTTCTTACCGATCTTGGTGTAAGACTCCATTCTCCCGCTCTCCTCTTCTGTGATAGTCAAGCGGCTATACATATTGCCAAGAACCTGGTATTCCATGAGAGGACTAAACATATTGAAGTTGACAGTCATTTCATCCGAGAAAAAGTCCAAATGAAGAAGATCGACCTAAAACATGTTCCCGGGACAGAACAGGTTGCGGATGTGCTCACTAAGGCTCTTCCCAGTTCACTCTTCTATCAGTGCTTGTCCAAGCTTGGTGCGTACGATTTGTACGCTCCAGTTTGCGGGGGAGTGTTAGAAAAGCCCATGTAATTAGCCCATTATTGGGCCCATTATTTATTGTTTTCTTTCTTCTCTTCTTTTAGTCCCACATCATGTATAAGATATCTTCTCTCCTTCTCTCTCCTATATATATGTATTCTCTCTTTGTATTTGGATACACAAGCAATACATACAAGATTTGAGGTCCTTCAACAAGAGCAATGTTGTCAGGATCGCAATGTTGTCAGGTGCGACATCCCGGTTTCCTTCTCGATTTCCTATTTCTTTTTCGTTATTTTCTATTCCCATGAACCACCCCACTATACCACGATTCTCATTATTCTGAAGGAGAAACCGCTTGTTTCTATTGGCATATTCCTTATTCCTCGCTGACGGGAGGAACAACGGTTTCCATCGCGTATTCTTCTACCCTAACTGCTCGACAACCTCCCCGTCCCTCTTCATCTAGCCTCCAGAGTGTTAACAATCGCACTTTCAATCGCAAGACTTGCCTGAAAGCAAAACCCTAACCCTTCTCGGTTTGAGTGCCCTTATTTCCAGCATCGGTAATTGCCAATGCTGCCCTTCCTTCACCCATTCCAGGACGACAAGCCTCGTACAGTCCCATCTGCATGATCTCTGCTAAAACCGCAAACCAGGCATTCACTGTTAATCATATTCCTCACCGCTACAGGTTTCGCCCAGTCCTATCTCAGGTTGAAACTCCTTCTACCGCTAACCTCAACTGTACCATCTGTCATTCCTCTATTTCCAAACCATCTAGGGCCTTCATTTGCTATCATTCATTCATCCTCCCTTCAACAAAGTAAACATCAATACATCCCCTCCCTTACTCCAAAATAGTACCGAGAATCTACAGCAGAAACGTCCACAGTCCAACACCTCAGCCCACTGTGTCGTCGCTTCCCAACCCGCAGATATTCGCAGCATTCCGCCACCGTCAGATCTCATTGTTTGTGAGTATTATTATTTCGTGGTGCTTTATTTTGTATTGGATTTTGGATAGACATGAGATATGTGGTTGGACTTGGATATTGAGATTGCTAGTGCTACAGTTTAGTTTCTTTTAAATCCTATAAAAATTATTCGTGCAAGTTGTGGTTGAAAATCCTTCGTGCGGAGAGAACCCGTGATATTGTTCGTGCGCTTGAAAATTACAGATTCACATTATGTAGATTGCTAGCATTTGATTTTGGGTTATTTTAAAACATGAACACGTCATTTAGCTTGGGTTTAATCACATTCATTCCTTACATCCACTTATGTTTGCATTCGCGTCAACACCGCCCTCTTCATAACCCGTCCTGTGCCAAAAGGGTTCAAGTGCAAACAAACCTACATTCAATCTCATGATGGCGCACTAAATAAATTACGGATGCAAGTGGGGGAGAAGGAGGACAAGAACACCTAGGCGGATTTTGAGGGAGTAGAAATTAAGGCTAACATGCTTACTGTCAATAACGCGTGCCAACTTCAAAATAAGGACCTCTCAATCTATTACATGGGTCCATGAACGACAACGTCACAAGAAACAACTTTGTGTCACAAAATTTACTTGCTTCCATCTGCATTTCAGCTCCAGTGGCGGCATAATTTCAATTCCCCGCCCCAAGCGCCGCAAGTCTCTGTCAATAATTTTGTCCACAGATTTGCCCGTAATGATGGGAACTTACATGTGCACTGCTGATTTCTATGCAATCCACTTGGGAGTAGTGGATGTCATCCTGGGGATTCGATGATTGCAGACACTCGGGGACGTCTACATCAACTGGCAATCAAATTCAGAGCTTAACAAAAACCAGAGGTAAACATTTCCTCAAACCTTTTTTTAAGAAACTATGGACTCTAAGAAACAACTCTAAGTAGAAAGTTTCTTGTTGTTAACCAAGTTTCTACCTCCTAGATTGATTGGCATTCCAAGAGTGATTCTCTCCTCAAATTCTACCACATTTTCCATTTACAAAACTATAAACACCAGGAAATGATATAACCCATACATAATTCGAGAGATTATCATCCACAGATAAATATATTGCAATGCATTAAGAATACCAAAGGAGTTGAAATTCCAAACATTCAGCAAGCCTGTCAAATCTAATCTATGCAGCAAACTACATTCACAGGTATAATTAATTTTTAAAAAGAAAGAAAGAGAAACCATACCATATACCCTCTCTGAAATCTCGAGGAGCCCATCGGGAGGTTTTCGGGAAAAGAATTTCCGGAAGAGCGCCATCGTCTTCCCGATACAACCCGATCAACTTGGCGAAAACCCTAAACTCTACAGTGGGGGAAAACCAGGCGAATCCTCACAGCCCCTCTTCAGAACTACTTCCACCGATGGTTTGGAATAATGATGACGATTGGGGGATAAGAACAGTGACCGACACGGAAATCTTCGCAAAAAGCAGAACTGCAGATCTGAGAACAGTAGATGGATTTTGCCGTGCCTTTAAGGAAACCCTACTCCTTTTTAGCTGTCTTCTGGTTCAAATCACCTCCACCATTATCGCTTGCATCTTCCACCTCGAATCCGCATCTCTATGTTCGTTCCCCTTTCGCGCGCAGGGGAAGAAATAACGCGAAGATGATGAAGATGAATAATCGGCAATCCAACGGCTAATATTGTTTGATGATGGATCATGGATTGAACATTTTATATTATTATATAATAAAGAAATATATTATTTTTTAAAGTATAAAATCTGGGTTTGTTTTCTTCCTTCTCGGCGGATTACAGAGTTGACACGTGTCCCAAATCCAGAGAGAGGAGCAAAGGTCGGGCCCGTACGTGTGGTGGCGAGGAGTGAAGAACTGAAGAAGCTGATTCATACATTTGCAATTTTGAGAATGTTGGAGTTTGGGCCCACCATTCCACCAATAGGCAAATTTTTAGGGTGGGCCAATGAAATCTAGCCATCTGTGAAGCGCTTTTGCTGGGTGGCCACTTGGCCATGCATGCCTAAGCTGCACTTTAGATCATCGTGCGCGACCCTCGATCCCACTGTTTATTTTTGTAAGCACGAATTTTCGCGCATGATTGATCTAAAATACAGGAGTATTACCAATTGCAGAGAAGGTGTGTGAAGCTCGACTAAAATGATTTGGATACATACAAAGGAGACCATTAGAGACACGTGTTTGACGTTGTGATAGTCTAGTCACTAGGCATGTTAAACAAGAGAGGGGTGGACCAATAAAGACTTGGAATGAAATTATAAGAAAAGACATAATGTACTTAGTCATTAATGAGATTATGACTAAAGATAAGGCACAAGGACGACAAAGGATTCATATAGCCGACCCCACTATAGTGGGATAAAAGTTTGAGTGTTGTTGTTGTTGTATTGATTTAAAATATGATTACTTTTCGATGCAATCATATTACACAAATACAACATATATTTTCGCAAGCAATCTATGCCGATGAAATCACCAGTCATTCAACCGTATGTGTTCTCGCACAGTCATCTATTATGATAATCGTCCTTACACCCACCTAAACATTTCTCCATAACTGGCATGTTTAAAACAAGGATAAATAAGATGTTGAATATCAAATTTGGAGAATATTCATACACACAGACGAGTGATAGGCACAGGGCTCCGCCCTTATCCTCTGCTGTGACAGTACTTCGACCGCAACAATAAACTCGACCTTGGGGACTGCATATGGACAAACACTGGCATAAGGAAATTGGATGGTAATGTATACCTGCAATCATCCCCACTAAAGTGATGAGAAAAATAGAATCTAAAAAAATAATGAAATTACTTAATAACTTATTTGTAGGAAAACCGGAGCGCCGAGAAGCAGAAATCCGAATAAAAGTACTAGACAAATGTAAACAGAGCAAGCACACAAACACACAGATTTCAGAGGTTCACCCAAAAAACAGGGTTACGTCCTCTCTCCCCTTCCCTTCTCAGTTCTTGTAATCACCCAAAGAAATACAGATTACAAAGGTTTCAAGGATCTAAACCGATCCTACCTTAACTCTTCATCTGGACAAGAAACAAAAGGAAGAACCCCTTTCTGGATCGCCGCCAACAATCTCATCGTATGCGCCTCCAAAAGGTATACCCGCCGTCAGTCGTCGTTTCGTCTGTATCCCTAAAAAAGAATCTGAATACGCCTTAAATAGGCTTCAGCATGACAGGATCGTCGAACGCCGAACGGCGTTCGACGATCGTCGAACTCGGCCCAAATGTCGAACGTCGAGCTGTGTTCGACGCGTCGAACGTCGAGCTGGGTTCGACGATCGACGTCGAACCCAGTTCGACGATCGTCGAGCTGGGTTCGACGAACGTCGAACCCAGTTCGACGACTGGAGAAAACATCTCCCAAAAAATTTTGGGTCGGCGGCATTTGCACCGGCAGCAAGGAGGAAACGGCCCCCATTCGCTCCGTTTCGACCTCCGTCTCTTCCCCTCCGGTTTCAAAGTGTCGTTTCGACCCACCGGATGCAGCTGCCACCGCCGAACCAAATGTAGCCTAAAGAGTTACCGGAGAGAAGAAATCGGTCATGAAATTGCAAAGTTTTAGGCATTTAAACGAACAATTTTGATCATCTTAATGCCCCGAGATTACAGTTAAAATATAGGGGTAAAATAGACACACAAAATGTTGCACCCAAAAAAATGTGTGTAGTATTTCAATTAGGGCCTCTTCGGATCCCTGGAAATGGAATTGGGGTGGCGGAATTTCAATTTCAATGTTCGGATGTTAAGGAATTCTCACGGAATTGGAATTCGTCCAATTCCACGAAAGTCGATTTTATAATATGGCTAACTCTTATAGGTAATTGCAGATTGAAAGGAATACCGGAGCGCCGAGAAGCAGAAATCCGAAACGAATAACAAACCACAAAGAAACAAAACAGAGCAATCACAAACACAGCGATTACAGAGGTTCACCCAAAACCGGGTTACGTCCTCTCTCCCCTCCTTCTCCCTTCTTGTATTCACCAGAAAAAATACAGATTACAACACAGGTTACAAGGATCTAAACCCGATCCTACCTACTTCCTCTTCTGGACAAGAAAACTGTAGAAGAAACCTTCTGAATCGACGCCGACGAAAACCTCGTATACGTCTCCAGAAGAATACGCCGCCGCAATTCAGTCTTAATTGAACCGAAAAAATCTTACCGTAAAAAAGAGGCGGAATCTACCTTAAAAAAGGCTTCCGCAAAACAGATCGTCGAGCTCGGCCGAATCGTCGAGCGGCGGTCGACGATCGTCGAGCTCGGCCGAACATCGAGCTCGGCCGAATGTCGAGCTGGGTTCGGCGCATCGAGCGTCGAGCAGGGTTCGACGTTCGACGTCGGGCTGGGATCGACGATCGTCGAGCGTCGAGCAAGGTTCGACGATCGATCGACGATCGTCGAGCTTGGTCGAACGTCGAGCTCGGCCGAACGCCGAGCGGTGTTCGACACGTCGAACGTCGAGCAGGGTTCGACGTTCGACGTCGGGCTGGGTTCAACGATCGTCGAGCTGGGTTCGACCATAGTCGAACCCAGTTCGACTACTGGAGGAAAAAAAGTCCTGGAGATGTCGAAAGGGAGGATCACACTTCGATTCCTCTAAGCTCACGTGGGCTAACCCGGTGTGAGAAACAAGAGGACCGGAAGTGTTCCACAACCCCAACATTCTCCCACTTGATGGAAAACTTCCGTAGATGAGAACAGCTCCTCCAATCTTCCTCTTCAACCCCACTGCTGTTGCACACCATTCAAACTTAGCAACAGACACAGCCTTGGTAAGAAAATCAGAACTGTTCACCTTGTGTCAACTTTCTCCAGTTGAACCACCTGCTTCTCTACCTTTTCCCTGATAAAAGTGAAATTGGATGTCTATTGTGCTTTGTCCTAGCATGGAAAGCCGGATTCTTGGCTAACTGAATAGCCCCTTGGCTGTCACACCACAGCTTCACAGGACCTTGCTCAAAACTAAGCTCCCCGCACAACCTCCCACCATATGTCCTCCTTACTGGCATGAGTAAGAGCCATATACTCCGCCTCCGTCGACGAGAGTGCCACCACTCCTTGCCGTCGACTCACCCAACTGACAGCACCACCAAATAATGTAAAAACATACCCACTGGTGGACTCCTGCTATCCAGATCACCTCCCAGTCAGAGTCCACGTGCCCGACCACGTTCAGGACTCTTCCAGTTTCAGCACCTTCATAACATATAGAATAATTGAAGTGCCACGAAGATACCTGAACACCCCTGCTTCACAGCATTCCAGTGCTCCTTCCCTGGTTTGGCCATGTACCGGCTCAGCACTCCCACTGCTTGTGCTATGTTAGGCCGAGTACAAACCATGGCGTACATGAGACTTCCCACTGCACTAGCATATGGGACCTTACCATGTCCTCCATCTCTCTCATGTGTCGGTGGACACATCTCCGCAGATAGCTTATTCTCCACGGGCATAGGGCACCAACAGGCTTGCAGTCAGCTGTTGAACTTTTTCAACACCTCTTCGACATACCTCTGCTGCCCCAACCAAAGCTTCCTTTGCTTCTATCCCTGGTAATCTGCATCCCCAAGATCACACTTGCTGGCCCCAAGTCCTTCATTTCAAACTTGGCCGAGGCATCTTCTTCACATGTTGGATCATCTCGACATTGTTTTCCTACGAGCAGCATGTCATCTACGTAGAGTGTCAAGAAAGTGAAGTGCTCTTCCTTCCTTTGGATATAGACACAGTGGTCCGAATTCAACCTTTCAAAACCCACTCCAGCATGTAGGTGCGAACTTATGGTACCACATCCTTGAGATTGCTTAAGTCCATAAAGGGACTTCTTCAATCTGCACACCAGATCCTCCTTGCCCTTGGCCTCGAATCCTTCAGGTTGCCGCATATAAATCTCCTCCTCTAGATCCCCATGAAGAAACGCTGTCTTCATGTCCATTTGTTTCAATCTCCAAATCATGCACAGCCGCAATGGAGAGAACCATCCTGATAGAAGTGAGCTTGGCCACCGGCGAGAAAATCTCGTCATAGTCCACACCTTCCACCTGTGAGAAGCCTTGGCAACCAAACCTCGCCTGTACTTCTCCACGGTGCCATCCGCCTTAACCTTCTGCTTGAAGACCCATTTACTCCCAATGGCCTTCCTCCCTTTTGGAAGCTGCACAGACCCAAGTCTGATTCTTCCGCAGAGACTCCATCTCATCAACCATAGCAAGCTCCCACTGATTCGCATCAGCCCTCGACCTCGCATCCCTGGCTGAAATGGGATCTTCTCCAAGCATGTTCAGGCAATGTTGTGCTCCAACCGCACAAGGGAGATCGGATTGGTGCCCTCCTTTCCCTCTTGAGCGCCTCAGAAGTGGAGCATCAGCAACTTCATCTTCTGATTCATCATCAAGGCTCACCTCCTCCAAAACATCAGATTCAGAATCTGATTCCAAAACATCACTGTAGTGATCTGAGCATCCTCCAGAGAACTTCCTCCATGCCCCTTTCTACACCACCTTTCCTGCAGCTTTCCCTTCCTCCGCTTGTGTAGTGACATGAGGACGGGCTTCATGAAAGACCACATCCTTGTTATACGTCACCGTTTCTCGTCACTGGGTTCCAAAGCGTATATCCCTTGATGCCATCTTTGTAGCCCACGAAGATGCACCGCTCGGACTTCATATCCAGCTTCCCCCTCTTCTCCTTGGAATGTGAACGTATGCATCACATTCCAAAAAACACGAGCATAAGCCAAATTTGGCTTCTTCTGGAAAACGGCCTCATAGGGGTACCCCTTCACTGCAGATGTAGGGGTCCTGTTCTTCAAATAGTTAGCTGTAGACGCCGCTTCAGCCCAAAACTCCTTCCCAACCAGCCCAACTGAGCATGCACCTGGCTTTCTCCATCAATGTCCGATTGAGCCTTTCCGACACTCCATTTTGCTCTGGAGTATACGGCGTGGTCTTCTGCCGTGCAATCCCCTGCTCAGTACAGTACCGCTCGAAGGCGTCCGAGCAATACTCCCTCCGTTATCAGAACGGAGAACCTTCACCTTTCTCTCCCACTGGTTCTCTACCAGGCTCTTAAAATCCTGAACCTATCGAGGACCTCCGACTTGGACCTGAGAAAATAAAGCAAGAATACCGAGAATAATCTTCAATGAAAGATACATAATACCTGGCCCCACAAGGGATGGGACTGGAGTCGTCCAAATACATCACTGTGGATTACATCCAGCACACTCCAACAGCCTTTTTGCCCACTCCAAAAACTCACTCCGTTTCTGTTTGCCAAGCAAACAATGCCCACAGAACCCAAAGCTAGTAGTGCACATAGGACACACCATCCACCATGTTACAGATGTCAAACTAGACATTCCTTTTCACTGATATGTCCAAGCCTATGATGCCATAGCTTGGACTTCTCCTCTTGATCATCCTTCTGGCCTTCAGAGATAAATGCTCCACTAGGCACCACGTATCAGCCAGCAGCTTGTACAGTGTCCCATGCCTCACGCCTTTGGCGATCACCATCGCCCCTCGAGTCATCCTACACGAGTGCATGTCACAACTGAAAGACACTCCTGCATCAGCCATACATCCCACAGAAAGAGATTCCTGGTCATTCCAAGAATATGCATCACACACTGAAGAGTCTTCATGGTCCCGTCGGCCATCTTCAGCATCACCTTGCCACGCCCAATAATCTACAAGCAGTATCATCACCAAGCATGACGTCACCACCATCAAACCTCTCATACTCACAAAACCAGTCTTTATGAGGGGTCATGTGATATGATGCTCCTGTGTCGACATACCACACATCAGAATCCTTCTGGGCAACACATGCAGCAGCAATATACATGTCACCCCCGTCGGTCTCCTTCTTTGCACCCGAAGTTGACCCATCATCTTTCTGAACGGGCTTGTTGGGACATTGGGATTTCACATGCCCAACCTGATTACACTTCCAGCACTTGATGGGCTTCTTCTCTTCTCTCTTCTCTCTGCTCTTGGATCTACCGAGATTTATCTCGAGATCCTCCTTGTTTATTATCCTCCCATTGAGGGCGAGATCTGGACACACTCAATGCACCTTTGCTGGTCTTCTCAGAACTTCCTCTCCTGGTCTCCTCAGATAAACAAAGTGGCACATTACTGACTCATTGAGAGAGCCTTATCTCCATTACCACCTATGACAACAATAACATTGTCCTGAATCCGGCAATGAGCACAGCATGTAAAACTCTGTCTTCATCCGAGATTTTCTCACCAATTGAGATCAACTGACCCACGACAGTGTTGAAACTGGTCAGGTGCAAAGAAGGAGATCCACTTTTATATTTAAAATGAACCAGCTCCACCGCACAAATACTCGCCCCTAATGAAGCAGTCTCAATAGCTAAAAGTCCACAAACGCGCTCCCCTGAGTACGCGCGCATACATACCATGTACCCGCGCACACACATACACCCAATAGCCTCCCAAACGTACCGGCCACAGGCACACACGCTCGGGGTGCTTGCTCTCCATGCGCCCCCGACATGCATGTTGTTGGATCAGGTGACCAACCTTAGATGGTGGTGAATAAGGCTTTCAAAGATAGCTCGAAATTAAAACGAATTTTTTCAAGAAAACAAGTTTTGGAGGCTACCACGGGGCGGTAGACCACTACCGCGCGGCGGTAAGTCACAGAGATTGGTTCTCTAGTAACATACAACCGCGATTCTGAAATGAAATAAACAAAATATAATTTTATTCAAAAAAAGAACAGTTGTTTGCAATAGCAAAACTGGATCTCCGTGACGTCGGAGATCGAAGACGATGAATATAAACTTGTTTTGGTTTCTATACCGACCCTTCCAAGACCGGTTGACTCTCGTTCTTCTTCCCAAGAAGATCCACGAACCGACTCTTCACCTTTCTCCCTGAAAGGGTCTTAGAGTCCCACTAGATCTCCCAGATCTAGACGTCCTTCCAGGACGATTTCCATAATTCAGAGATTCCTCCTAGAAATCCGACGGCTCCTAGGCCGATTTATCACGAACTCTTCCAGGAATTCGATGTCCACACCGGACGATTTCTCTGAACAGAATACAAAAAAAGGTCAAGGAAAATGCAAGAATAAGTGAAAACTTCCCTCTAACTAGAACTCATGATGTTGATGACAATTGCTTGCAAAATTTGATTTTTGTGGCTTGAGAGTCTTTCTCTTTGATGTTCTTCAGATCCGTGAAGGTGTGTGTTTGATGAGAGTTTTTCATAGCGAGGATCCTCTACGTGAATATTAGAAAGAAAGCTTATTGATCATCATGTTAATAGCTTTCAATCCTTGCGCATAATTCATTTTGATCTCCTTTGAAGAAATCTCCTGTTCATTGAGTTGGGAAGACCCTTCCTTCCCTCTAGACGGCTAGGGCGAACTCCCCTTTCAAATTTCGTGAAAAATCATCGCCTAAAACTCAATTTCGGGTTGTTTTAAATAGAGAAAGTTGTGCTGGAAGTTACCGCGCGGTTGTAGCTCGCAGTCTTCAAAAATCTTCTTTTTCTTCTTTTCAATTTTGTGGATGTTGTCTTTATCATTGGAAATAAATTATTTCTCACGCAACTATGATGTATTCTTGCCTTTCAAATGATATTGGATGCTCCTGATTTCTCATTCAAATCATGATATATATTTGGAGTTTCTAAAGTTACCGCGAGGCGATTGCTTGTATGCGTTGCACCGTACGTCAAAGCTCTTTCCTCTTTAGCTCCTCAATCATCTGAAGATTTGCGGGCTTTTATAGTCGTTTTAAATACGCTATCGCCGGCGGTACAGCTAGCGCCCGACGGTAAGTCTTTTTATGTAGTGTTGACAGTTGTCCATTAAATTAGGAAGAATATCTAAAATATATACGCGCCATTTTTGGATGCCGCGGCGCGGTAAAAACTAACGTCTGGTGGTAGCACTTTCCTTTTGACGAATTTACTCGACGATCGTCGAATTGGCTAGCAACCGGCGATAGGTAACAGAGAAGGCTCTTTGCGCACAACAATTAATTCTTCCGAGCTAGCGCCAGCGATAGTGCTAATGCCCGACGGTAGGTCATAGAGATTGAAAATTGCGTTCTCACACCTGTAAACTTGCACACTATAAACACACAACAAAACGTGATCAAATACACGCAGATATTTGTTATTCTCAAACCAAGAGATGTGGAACGCATGTTTCAATACATGTCAGCCTTCCACCGCCATTGTCAGCCACCACCGCTGCCGACAAATCTTACCGGGCTGCCTAGGGGCTTGACCCTAATTTTCCAGAAATTGGTGGTCTAAGTGACCAGAATCATGGAGTCTCACTCACCGATTCAAATCTTAAGACAACATAATTATCAATGCTTCCCTTAGAAAAGTTATAAAAAGGCTCTTTGGCCTTCATTTAAAGATAATTGCAAACAAGAAGAAATTAGAAAACTCTAAGATTTTTCAACGAAGACCGCTCAAAGGTCTCCTTCGGAGTTAAAGACTTCCTTTGGTTCTCTGGTCCTCTTTCAAGAGAGTTGTACAACTCATATTCGTCAAGAGTGGACCCCCTAGAGTCAAGTCAGCAAGGAGTCAAAGTCAAACATCCAGCAGGGGCCGGAGTCAATAGTCAAGTCAGTAGAAGACCTGGGCGATTATGGCGAGCTCCCCTGACATACTCACCAGGAGGCGACTAGGGTAGTTGCTTGCCTGCAACCGAGTGAGTTCCCTCAGAAGTTGCCAAGTTGTCGGGGAGTGGAGCTATAAATAAGACCCCCTCCCCTTGGATTTTCCAATAAATAGGACCCCAGAGATATAAGGATCTAGACTTTAGAATCTCGTAAAAGATCTCGACCACCTTATTTCCTAGACCTCAAGCCGAGCTTTTGGATCCTTTCTTCAAAGAGACAAGTTTCGAGCTATTGATTATCCCTCTTAGTTGTCGCCTTGAATTAGTCGCCGACTTAAGTCTACCTTGTACTCTGCTCGGCCATCTTTGGTTATGGAGGGGAAGCTTATTCAAAGCATCCGAGTACGTGGTGGGACCTCTTTGCCGCATCACCTGAGGTCCTTTTTGTTTTTCCTATTTCTACGTACTAGCCCGCCAAGCCGTCGAGCCCGAGCTATGGACTAGTAACCTTAGGCTGCCTTGATCCGAATTTTGGAATAGGAATTTTCCTGGATTCAAAATTTGGTGCGATGAGTGTGGATCGTAGCCGAGTAAGGGAAGTTTTGCGAGTAGGCGAGATGGTGGATGAAGGCGAGAACGAGGAGATAGCAGAAACTCGACAGGAATCTGCAACTCGACAAGAGGAAATGTCTTTGTGATTGTGGCAATGTTCGAGGAGTGCGCAAGGAGGATCGAGAGGAGCATCCTATCAGGGTTCCTTCCTTGCCTTGATGTCGCGGCGACCTCGCCTCGTCGTGTGACACCGTCGGAGGAAGAGGAGTTGCCTAGAAGACTAGGGATGGAGCGAGCAAGAGAGGATCAAGAGCCACCGATGTTGTCACAGTACTGTCCAGCGAGCTGTCCAGGGATCAGGTTCAAAGACGTGGAAGAGCCGGCGAGATTCCAGGATACTTGGCCGGGTGATGAGTATGAGGAAGATACTTATGAGTTTGAAGACCATCATCGCCAAGGAGGGAGGAGCCTCCTTTTGTGATGAAGTACTACCAGTCCCAGTTCCTGAAGGCTTCAGATAGTCTGTCCTGAGCTACTACTCTGGCAGTGATGACCCGGTCAGGAATCTCCAATGGTTCGAGGACGTGGTGTCTATCTACAACATGATTGATGCATTCAAATGCAGGTCCTTATTCATCACCTTCAAGTGGAAGGCGGGAGACTGGTTCCACCAGCTGCCCGGAGGTTCCATCTATCGCTTCGAAGACCTGCGTCGGGGCCTGATGGCGAGATTTGCAACGTCCAAGAAGCAAAAGAAGGAGACAACCTCTCTTTTTTAGATCAAGCAAGGGCAGATCAAGAGTCTTGGACACTACATCGATCGTTTCCAGGAGGAGGTTCTGTAAGTCGAGGAAGTGGATGGTTTCACCCTACAGCTGTCCTTGAAGTTTGGCCTAAAGCAGGGTCTCTTCAGCCTAACAATCGTCTCCAATCCCTCGAGGTCCTTTGAGGCGATGATCGAAAAGGTGAACAAGTTAGTGCAGGGAGAGGAGAAGAACCAAGACTTCTTAGCGAGACTAGATTAGGAGAACCTTGGAGGAAGGGAGATAGGAGAACCTTCAGAAGTAAGGGTCAAGGTCATGTTGGAGAGGCAGGAAAAGCAAAGAGAGGAATCGAGGAGAAGAGAAGAGCCCAAGAGGGTTGAGCAGAGTAGCCAGGTAAGGGCTTGCAGACAAGAGGAGAGGAGGCCCGTAGAGGCTCCAGAGAGAAGGGAGGAAGCACGACGATCCTAATATCCCGTGAACCGGCCCCAGTGGAGGCCACCAGGAAGGCCCTAGTATCCAAACCAGGAGAAGAGAAATGACAACCAGCCGGAGAGTAAGCAGGGAAGAGCTCAGGAGGAGGCAATGACCATTGCCCGACAAGGGAACAAGTGTCATAGGAGGATCCGGTCAATAAGGAATTAGGCGGAGGATATTACCCTTTATTCTGATCTGCATCAAGTAGAGGGGCACGGGACCATGGCTTGCCCCGATTTTTAAGAAGCAAGGAGAAGGCTGAAAGCAGGAGCGGTAGAGAGGGAGCAACCGAGGAAAGAGGCCCCCACAGGGCCGGTAGCATTCCAAGCTCCAAAGAGGAGGAGGATCGAGGACCGAATCAACCAAGGCGGTCACGGGGAGGTGGTCTAAGGACCAGAAGGAGGGCAGGTAGGAGTGATCCACGGAGGATCCGAGCTTGGAGCTTCCCGCAAGGGAAGTCTCCATCATATTTATCGCAAGAGCGTCGCCTTGACCTCTTAAGCGCCGCCACCGTTGGAAGATATCACTTTTTCCGAGGAGGACATGTTAAGGAATGAGAACCCTTTTCATGATGCCCCCGTCATTCAAGCCGCCATTGAGAACTTCACCGTTAACCAAATCCTATCGGATAACAGAAGCTCGGTGAATGTCAATTTCAAGAGGACATTCATCAGACTGCAGGTGGAAGCGTCAAGGATCCTAGCTGAGGACGGATCCCTCTTTTACTTCTCCGGAGAGAAGAAGGAGGTGGAATGAGGAGCAGATCTTCTAGTGACCCTTGATGGAACCTCGATCCGATGCAGGTTCGTCATCGTAGATGCGTCGAGGTGCTACAGCGCAATCTTCGGAAGATCCCTCATCAACTACTTCAAAGGCGATCTCATTGTCATACCATCAGTGCCTGAAGTACTATAGGGGTGATGTCCAAGTGAGGGTATGGGCGATCCTAAAGCTGTCAGGGAATGCTACCTCAGTGCCGTCAGTACCACCAACTAGATGGATGATGTGGAGAGGCTAGAGAAGATCCTGGAAAGGTAGGATGGACTGAGAGCTATGGAGGAGCTGGAGGAAGTGGCGGTGATCTCTATGGTAGGAGAGCCCGGGCTGTTGAAGATTTGAGGATCCCTTACGTTAGAGGGAGAGGTGGAGATGGCGGGCGACCTGCAAGAAAACATAGACATCTTTGCCTGGAGCGCCGTAGAGATGTCAGGAATTGACGTAGAGGTTACCTGCCATCGCCTTAACTTGGATCCCAAGGTTGTCCACGTCCGTCAGAAGCAGAGAAAGAGTGTCACTGTGCTAGCTGAATCCTAATTGGGAGGGACCCTTCATCATCAAAGATGATCTAGCCACTGCAAACTATTGCTTGCAGAATCATGAATGAGGGCTACTGGGAAACACTTGGAGCGGGGACGACCTGAAAAGGTTCTATCCCTAGCGGTAACATGTAATGATTGCTTGTATGTAAAGTTACTTCTGCAATTTAATATAAATCATCGCCCCCTGAAATATGGGTTGGTTCGAGTTGTCTTCTCTGTTCGAATCGTTTCAAGTTAGCTAGAAACAGTGAAGTACGTCAATCCCCACGATCGATTTGGGAAACTTGCATCCGACCTGAATTCTCCAACGGGAGCGGGCGAGCAGAGACGTAAGGGCAGCTATGTGCAAGCATGCGGGTGCGAGTAGCGATGTGCGAGCATGCAGATGTGAGCAACGATACGCGAGCAACATCATACGAGTTAGTATGAACGAGTATGCGAGTAAAGATTATGCACAAAGAGCACTCAGTCTTCCCGCACCTATGAGCCTAGCGAGTACCAAAGACAAGCGAGTATGTGGACAAGAAAATGAACATGAAAAAAAACAAAACACAAAATTCTTATATATGTGTGGCGAGCATTACACACGAAAAGGGTAATGACGCCTTGAATAAAGGTTCGTTCAAAAATTCCTAAGCTATGTTACATTTTGTATACATGATTGCACGCAGGAGGTCGTCGGCCGACTAGGACTCATCATCACCAGTATCAGACTTGTACTCGTCCTTGTCCTCAATGACAACATCTTCCTCATCACCAACATCTTCCTCGCTACCCTCCTTGTCATCGCTATCGCTGTCATCGCCGCTCTCTTCGTTGATGTTGTCTTCATCGCCATCAGAGTCGGTAGCAGAAGACAGGACGCGATCTAGCGAGTTGGACTCCTCGGTGAGCATGTCGGGGATAAGGTCCATCACGGTCAGGTGATCGGCCTATGGGCCCAGGAAGCCGTCCATTCGTAGCTTGGCGAGAACGACGTCCCCAGTTACCCGCGTGATGCACAAAGAATCGCGGGCATCTCATCTCCATGGAAGCGGATCTTCTTCCCCACCCTGTGAGGACTCGCCACTGACTGCTGCTCAGCTGGGCGAGTATCTGACGGCGCGGGGCAAATTCTTGCTATCGTCGGGCGAGTCTCCAGCTCGGCAATTCGGACTTGGGCGGTCTCCAGCTCATTCTTGGTGTCAGCGAGCTCTTGCTCGAGCTCAGAGATTTTCTTCGTCGTTTCTATCTCGGCAGCATGCGAGTATCATCACCAAACCATCAGAAAATCAAGTGAAGTCGCGACTATGGAGAAGTCTCGCAAAGAAGCTAAGCTACCTCATAGTTCTTCCACAGGACGGACTGCATCCCCAGGTCGATCGCCTTTTTCGAGACTATCTTTAGTTGCTCCTGTGACTCAAGCAACCTCCTCGCGGTGTGTGGTCGAGCTCGGTAACTCGCAGGTAGGGGTGTTCACGAACCAAATCGAACCAAATAACTCTTCAATCGAATCCAAATTTGACAAAGAATGCAGAGATTCGGATTCAGATTCGATCGAATATTCGTGTCGGATTCAGATTCAGATTCATCATGAAATATTGGATTTGACTTTGGGTTCGAATTCATATTTGAATTCGGATTCGAATAATATGGATTCAAATTTGAATTTTATAATATTTAATTTAATATAATATTAAAATATAACTATATTTAATATTTATTTACATATATTAATTTTTTAATATATATTACAGTATTCGCGATTCCTCTGAATAGGGAGAAAATTATTCCGATTCGGATTCGAAAACTATTCGAATATGGAATTCGGATTCGAATTCGAAAAATACGAATTTTAATTGAATCGAATCCCGAATTATTCGCGAACTATACTATTTGTGAAACATCCCTACTCGCAGGAGCGCGAGAGTAGTTTAGTGGGCGAGGTCTTGCCTGCCGATGTACTGCAGCGACTCGACGTCAGCTCGCCCGTAGAGAGTGAAGGCGATGTCGTAAGTCTCGCACTTGTCCTCCCAGTCTTCAGACCAGGCCGGCAAGTTAGTGCTCAGTGTCATCTTATGCTCGCCCTCAACTCAGGACACCATCAAACGACTGAAGGTGTCCTTGTTGTCGATACCGAGATTGTATTTGGGGTGGAAGTAAGGCACCCCGACATCCACCGGCGACTCCCTCCCGTCAAAAAGTTTGTGGGAGATCCTCGCGCACTTCTGATCGGAGGACTTGGCTTTCCCTTTCCCCTTGTCTGATTTCCTCTACGATGAGCTTTCCTTGTCGCCAACTCGCGATTGGCCCTTAGTACTCGCAGGAGGCGATATCTCCTCAACATCAGCAGGCGGGTTCACCGAACCCTGGCGCAACGATTTGGCTTCCTTTTCTAGGGGGAGAGGTTCTCACGGGAGAATGCGAGTAGCTACAAAAGCAAAAAAGAGTTAGCCACGACAACAGGCAAAATTGAATCAGCAACAAAGTTTGCAAGTATAGCAGAATATCGCCCAGGTAAGTACCTTCGCCAGGGAAGACTTCGCCGAACTTGCTCACATTCAGATGCAAGTGGATCACGTCAAACCATCGGCCGCGGAAGGCTTTAAACAACTTCTCACGCAACCCCTCTAGAATGGGCGGCAAGAAGGCGGCCTCCGACGACTAGTGATGTAACACCCCATCCGTCACATGGGATATAACAGAAGGTCCGGCCAGGAGCCCCACGTCATATACCACAGACAGTTAGTGGAGTTACATACTAATACCAAAATACTGCCATAAAAATTCGAATCCTAACTCAGAGCATTATAGCGGAAGCTTTCTAAGGTAGTTATAAAAACTCATAAACAACACATGAATGTCCACTACAACACAATAGGAATGAAAAAACATACACAAAAGTCTTGGTCTTAAGGTCTTACAATAGTTTGCTTAAACAATAAGTGCTTTACATACTTCGGCACGCAGGCCGACCACACATGACAATAGTAAAGAAAAAAAAAAACACTTCGGCTCACCAGTTGTTTCCTGCATAAGAACATTCCACCGCACGGTGGTAAAACAGAGCAACGGTCAGCTAAAGCTGACCAAATTATAACGACTTCCCCCTTATTCGGGGCGGCGGTGCTCCTTTCCTGCATTTCTTTAGTATATCCAACCATGGTATAGAAAGTACAATTAAAGTACACTTCACCATAGGCGTAGGCACGCACCACCACACACCCCGTGCTCTCAGGGCACATTCTCGGTGAATCTGGTCCATTCTGAGGCTTCACCACCGCCCCCAGGACGGTAACCATCGTGAGCATTTAAGTCTTTCTGGCCGAAGCCTAAGACTCACCCTCTATGCCCCCCGGTAAGTGTCGCGTACATTAGGTCTCTTTAATCGAACCACATAAAGTGGGTACGGTTCAGCTCAACCCGTTGCTCACATCGTCATGTCAATTTAAGTCATCGATCGGGTCAGCCTCCCCGATTCCCGAAGAATCGGTCATACAATAATATATAACCCGGTTATGCATAAGGTCGGCTCTCAGGCCACCAAGCTGGGCTCCCAAAGCTCTCAGCCCCACATACTGGCCCCAGGTCTCCGCGAGACAGGCCTCACAACAGCTCTCTCACAGAGCTACCGCCGGCGGTAACATTACTGCGGCGCGGTACCTGGCAAAATGCATTTCTGCCCAGTTTTCTGGGTGTTCCTTGGGGTTAGTCCCCAAAGTTCCCTGCTGCAATCTACCGCGTAGAAACCCGAAAACATACAGCCCGAAGTCTTCTCCGGCAATTCATGCATAATGAAAATATCACCAATCCAGACCAACTTGTCCGGATGGGATTCACACACCATGTCTATGTCCGTACTACGATTCTAACTCTATATGCAAAACTACGGGATAAACCATATTTACCCGAAGGAATACCTCACGCTCACCGCACACTCGCAGGAGAGGGTTTCCTATGCAAAAAAGGAAGAGTACTTCACATGTCCAAGTAGAGAATCGTTACCCTTTGCGATTTCTTCGGTGCCATGCCAAAGATCAAGACGGATGAGCACGACTGCAACGCTCTTGCCTCCACAGATCCGGACTCGGCTTGCGAATCAGAGCTTCGGAAACTCCAATGGCTGCGGGATCTCTTCCTTCTTCACTCTCACTCTTCTCTCTCTAGTACTTAGAAAGAGAAAACCAATGAAGAAATGAGTTGGGAAAACCTAACTCCCGACCATATACCCGCAGAGGCACGCACCAGCCATCGGATCTCTAAATAAAACCAGTGGACGGTCAAGATTTCTCCAAGAATTCAGTTTATGAGAGCTATCGCCGCGCTGTAGGAAGCTACCGCCCGCGGTACCTCAATCGTTTAACTTCTTTAACGACGGCCACCTCACCCCCCCCTTAACTCTAATTGCGCGGTAACTTCCCGAGAGCTTTGCCAAATAAAACGCCACAGCTATCGTCGGCATTAAAACTACCGTTGCGCGCTAGCAAGAGCTGAGGACGTTGAGAGCGTTGAGAGATCCGAGCTACCGCCACGCGGTAGTCATTACCGCTGCGCGGTAACGTCTTTCTCGAGAGCTCGACGTTTTCTCTGTCCGGCGAACGCAAACCCTGGAGTTACCGCCGCGCGGTAACTAGCTACCTCCGGGCAGTAACCCCCAGGGAAGCATCTCATGCCTCAAGAAATTTGGGGCGTTACAAGTGAGGCCTGCGTGGTACCCCTTCGAATTTGCCGACGACAATTACCGAATACTCGCCCTATCAGTGGACCTTGTTTACCGTACCGACCAAGGTGCGAACATGGCTGGTGAAGATAATGATGCCCTGGCAATGGAGAGAAGATAAAGATATTCTAGAAGAGAGAGATCAAAGGCAATGTTATCTTCCCGCGGGAAGTAGAGAAAGCCCATGATCATCTCCACCATGTTTGGGTTGATCTGGGTGGGGATGATCCCGAAGTACCGCAAGATCTAGCAGTACTCCAGCCACATAGAAAGTCGCAGACCAACTTTGAAGTGGCGGAGGTGGAGGATGATCTCGCCTTCGAGGAAGGTGTTTAGTCGCTCGGTCTGGGCGGGGAGTCTGGTCGAGTATCCTTCGGGCAGATGTCTTTTGCGAAATCCTCCAAGTCCTGCTCGGTAGCAACAAACTTCTTGAAGGCAGCCTCGGTGAAGTTGATCGCATGGGCCTGTTAGCAAGCATTGACATCGTCATTAACCATCTCTGTAGGTAAGTAGCGGGCAGGAAAGAAGCGAGAAGAGAAATGCGAGTAAGATTAACAAGAAAGAGACAGTTTCGAAATACTCGCGAGCAAGGTTCAGAAATCGCAAAACATAATAAAGATCCACCTACCCCTTCTATTTATAAGCGAAGGTAAGGGGAGGATATAATAATCTCGCGCGAGAATAAACCTAAGTCGTTATCTATCTGACGAAACGTGAGAAGTCGTTATAACCCTAACTCGCATAATATCAAATAGAAGATCGTCAGCGCACAGAAACCTGCATAGACAGTCCAAAAAAACGCAGAATAAAGATAAGTATCAACATAGAAAAAATAAAAGCCGCAAACTCAACACGAGATCCAAACTCGCTGATTATATCAAAATATTACAGAATTGTTCATTACAATATCGCCAAAGGCGAGGGGAAAGGAAAGAAGAAAAATCATAGTTTCTAGTGGTGGTCGCTCTCTGGAAGTGGAGGATGTCGCCCAACCCAGCCCATGTCGCGCTCTTGCCGGTAGTGCTCGCTCTCCACGACCATCGTGTCATCACCACGTTACAGCTGCTCCTCCATTCTCGTGAGTCGGCCAGTGGAACTCATGCTCGCTCACATCCCCGTAAGCTCCTCGTGATGGAGCTGCTGACGATGCTCGACCATAGTTTACCGCCACTCTAGCTCGTTGATCAGATGAAAGAGGGGCTCAGCACTAGCAAGTCGCTCTGACAGTTCTTCCATCCTTGTCATCCTCACCCACCAGTGCCGAGATCCGGCGATGAGGCTCACAGATAGCAAGTTGATCGAACTTTGCCTCCAGCTCCATGTACACGCGGGCAGCGGCCTGGAAGTACTCGTAGGCTGGGAGCCCGAGGGCATCGATGAAAGCCGCTCCCGGGGTTACATGACGACCTGTCAAAGCAGAGAAGAAGTCGTCAAGTCAGTAGAAGCTGCAATATATCAGCAGCCAACCAGTTTGACATCAGGCGAGTTATCTTGTCAAGGAGATCGAGATCAACGAGGGGAAGGGCTGCACGGGATGATTCTCCCTGGCCCGACGATGAGCCTCCTGGGCGCCCGGCGGCCTGCCCCGATTGTGACCTCCAAGATCACGATCTCCGGTCCTCGGTGGGAAGTAGCTCGGGTGTCTTTCGTCTTTATCTTGTGACGAGCTCTCAGGCGGGTTCGAGGGGTCGTAGTTTTCTCCGGCGGACTTCAGGGGAGGTTTAGCACTTGGCAGCAAAGGAGGAGACGACGACAAAGGAGGAGATGACGACAAAGGAGGAGGCGGCGACAAAGAGGTGCTCGTCATCGATTGCGACGAGCTAGTCACAAGGAGGGGCCTTACTTGCCCTGGTTGTGAGGTCTTCGACGCGGGGGGATCTCTGCCCCTCGCCTCAGGAGCTTGTTTTCCAGCCTCTTCTTGGGGTTGACATTGATTCGGATGGTGTGTCCAGATCGCGACTGTTATTGAGCTTCAAGGGCAACCAGCAGAACAGATCACAGGGGAGCGACATTCAGATGCTCACCAGAGATAGCTGGCAGAGGAGCTGCGAGTAAAAAAAAGGGTCAATGAGATAGAATATAACTATTCGACAACTCAAGGAGTCATCAGCGAGATGATTGATAACCTTGCGCGGCAGCAAGATCCGATTGCATTCGGGCCTGAGACCTTGCAAGATTCGGGACAAGTGGGAAGGTCAACAGAAGAGGACGAGAAGTGTCAGGTGCCGACTATTCGGGGATGTCACCCGGACCGAGATCCTTGAAGATTTGTTGAGTGTTAGCTGGAAATGCGGGATTGTCGGCCGAGGTGGCGACATCCTGGTCGCCCGTAGGCGGGGTTGTCTTTTTCGAAACCAGCGACTTATTTTTCGATTTTAGTTTCTTATTCTTTGATAGAGGAAGGTGATGCAGGACAGCGCGTAGGGTTTGTGCGTCTGTCGGCTTTTTCTAGGAAATCCTACCCGAAAGCAACGAAATATGTTTAAAAAAAAGATTTGAGCGGGCATTGCACAGAGTTTATGAAATTAAATAACGTAATTTTGTAAAGCACAAAATTCACTACGTTGTTAGAAAAATGAATTTCCATAATAAAATGATTCAATTTTAAATCCTGGAAAAAACTCGTAACTTTCGTTCTGTTCCCTTTGTCGTGACACAACGGAAATCGTGAACTCCAAATACGTTACCGTTTGAAGTTTTCGACGTAGCGTTCGCTGACAAAACTCGGGCGAAAACAAGGCAAAGAGTCTATTATCCTACGAGAAAATATAGAGACGCACACAAAGGAAAAGAAAGAAGCAATTACCCACGGAGGAGACATCTTCCGTATTCGAAGTCGATGGCGATCACACGAGGAACTTCTCTTCACCTTCGATCTCCGCTCCGAGGTCGGCCGCTATCGCACACGGGCACCAAGAATTAAATCACTCCCTCACACGAGGTGATTCCACATAATCACTCAACAAAGTAAGGAAGTCACACACTAACAAACCTAAGATTCACTCGCTCTCACACTAGAGATGGTTCCACAAAATCTCTATCACTCACGGCGAATCCACAAAAACTCACACAACAGACAAATTTTCAATTCCACTCAAAAGCCGTAGTACAGGAAACACTCTTTCCTTTTACTCTTTGTTCACTTCTTCTCCAACGGAACTAAGAATATTAACAGCAATGTGAAAGACCAAGCACAGTAAAATTAAAGTTACTGTTCACCAACTTAGACCTTACAACACTTAATTCGGGTCACTGTTCATCATCCTCCCAAACAGCAACAGGAAACACAAAACAAGCAGCAGCTACTTTTCCTATATCTAACATCAGATAATACCGTTCATCTTCTCTAGAGGAAGATAACGACAGCACACACCTAACACCTACAGCTCTCCACAAGAGCTTTAATCGCGCCTAATTTCTAGCAGGAAGCACACAACAACCTCAAACGGAAGTAACACTCACAACAATTTCAATCTCAATACATTTTCATCTTCATCACCTCCAGAAATGTACAGCATATCCCTATTTATAGGGTTAAAAAAACGAAAACAGGTAATCTCTGCGTGTGAAGGATCGGTCATGGAGGAACTCCATCGTGGCTGTTGCGGACAGTTGCGAAAACCGCAGAATGTTAAGGCAGTGTGGATGAGGGGCGCCTTTCCTACGGGCGGTTATGACAACGTGGTCTCTAATCACGTCCAGCAAGATAGCGGGGAAGAGCGATGGAATCTGGAGCATCCGCCATTGTCGGCCTCGGGAGAGAGATGGAGAGGCGTGAATAGGAGCAGTTGATACCGTGCCCTAGCTTCATGGAGCGACGTTAACGGGAAGAAGCTCTGGATCGGGAAGAAATGGCCGCCGGACCGGGTCTTCGTTAGGAGAAATCTGAACCGGGAAGATGCACAGTGGATGGTATCAGGAAGGCTGAACCTGACAACTTTTTTTTGACATTTAACCTATATATTTCTATATACATAGTTTTATCTCTTTTAAATATATATATCTTTATCTTTATTATATATAAGACAATTGCATATTTGGGTTGCTCTTACCGTGGTTTCATTTCTGACCACACGATTTATTTATATTAAACTACGGTCAAGATCTCTCTCTCACAAAACAAGCCAGAGATCATTAATTAAAGACAAAATAAAAATAAGTAACTGCTTCTTTAAGCAACTCTTCACCGCACAAGTCACGGATCATGTTATTTGGCATCTCTTCACCACAAAACATTCTCCTCCACACAATTAGATATTTTAGCGGTTATTAAATTAAAAACAAAATAATTTCCATTTTTTGGCATCTCTTCACCACAACGTTATAATAGACAGAAACATTAATTGCACGTTATAATAGGCAGAAACATTAATTGCACGTTATAATAGACGGTTATTGCTTTACACGGCCTGAAGTTTAGCCTTGATTAGCACGTCATAATAGGCGGTTATTCATAAACGAAGCTTTTCCTCATGTTCTCAAGCTCCCTCTCTCCCCTCCGTTTGCTCCACTTCCACTTCCCGACGATTTTTTCCCGCCGCTGCCGCTGCCTGTTAGAGCTCAACGAAAAAATTTGGTGGAAGAAAGCTGGTAGAGAAAGGATGCTTTTTAATTTTTCTTGATACTTTCATTCAGCAATACAACTCCATTATATAGCTGGAGAATACAAGGAAACGGCTAAACAATTAACACCTAATTAAATCATAACTCCTAAACCATTTAAGGCAAAACTCCTACAACTATTGAAGGGAAATAAACTCTAAGAAACTTCCTGCATCATTAAGGCCAATGAAAAACAAAGAAACGTTAAAAAAACAGTCACATTAAAAAAAAACTAATTAATAACATTCAACCCCTAATTAGTTTGTCCTTCACGTCACGCACTCGAAGTCGCTCCCGCATTTCAACGAACTTGTTCCTTGCGAGTGCCTTAGTGAATATGTCAGCAAGCTGGTCGTTAGTATGTACATACTCGACCTCGATCATCCCACGCTCCACGCAGTCCCGAATGTAGTGGTAACGAGTATCAATGTGTTTTGACCGATCATGATACACGGGGTTCTTGGTTAGTGCAATTGCCGACTTGTTGTCAACAAAGAGAGTTGCTTTGCACCTAATCCGCTTCCGAATATCATCGAGTAGGTTGAGTAACCATACTCCTTGCTGTGCCGCAATCGAAGTTGATATATATTCGGCCTCGCAAGAAGATAAGGCTACAACCCGTTGCTTCTGCGACATCCAAGTGATGATGTTCCGACCTAGGAAGTATGCAACTCCTGTAGTGCTCTTCCTATCATCAATGCTCCCTCCATGGTCACTGTCGCAGTAGCCAACTAGCTTTATTCCTCCACGAAGATTCCTTTCATAAGAAAGACCAAACCCGCTTATACCTTTTAGATACCGCAAAATCTGCTTCACCGCCGCAAAGTGTTGGGTGTTTGGCTTTTCCATGAACCTGCTTGCAATCCCAACAGCATATGCAATATCCGGACACGTATTCACCAAATATCTCAAGCATCCTATTGCGCTCCTATACTCCGTAGGATCCACCAAAGGATAATCGCCGGTCTTGCTCAGTTTGAGCCTTGGTTCCATTGGAACTTGAGCGCTATTGCAGTCTCGCATCCCAAATTTTTCAAGAATTTTTAATGTGTACGAAGACTGACAAAGGGTGATTTCCTGAGGCGTTTGTGTTACCTCTATCCCCAAGTAGTAAGTGAGCAATCCGAGATCGCTCATGCAGAAAAGTTCCTTCATCTGAGATTTGAACTTGTTCACCTCGACGCCGCTTGACCCGGTGATAATGAGATCATCCACATAAACTCCAACCAGCAGGTTGGTATCTCCCACAACTCGCTTGTAAACGGCGTGCTCAGTCAGACTCCTCTCAAAGCCCAATGAGGATAGACTTTGATCCAGCTTGAAATTCCAAGCCCGCGGGGCTTGTCGAAGGCCATACAATGCCTTCTTGAGTTTCAGCACCTTGTGTTCTTCTGCGGCAATGACAAAACCTGGGGGTTGAGAGACGTATACCTCTTCGACTAGATCCCCGATGAGAAACGCCGATTTGACATCCATGTGGTGGATGTCCCATCCTTCCTCTGCTGCCAAAGCAATGAGCAAACGAACCGTCTCTAATCTCGCCACGGGTGCAAATACCTCGTTGAAATCAACCCCATGTCGCTGCACATACCCCTTCGCCACAAGCCGAGCTTTATGCTTCACGATGTTCCCCTCCGGATCTCGCTTTGTCTTAAAGACCCACTTGAGTCCAATGGACTTATGACCATTAGGAAGGGTGGTGAGTTCCCAAGTGTCATTGTCCCGGATGGAAGTTAGCTCCTCCTCCATAGCTCGTCTCCAACATGGTTCGTCTTTGGCTTCTTCAAACGTTGCTGGCTCTCCTGCTGCGAAGAGGCAAAGTCCAGCCTCCTCCTGCTGCAATTCCATGTCTTCAGTTTCGCCATATATCTCCTCAAGCGACCGGAATCGAATCGGTCTGCTCGAGTCAGAAGAGGACCCGTTCTGTGAAATTGACGAGGTAGGAGATCCCAACTGAAGATGTGGTGGAGGTGCTGGGGAGTTGTCGTGCACAGGAGATGGAGCCTCCAGATTCACGCGTGAAGCAGCCTGAGGTGCTGCGGACGCACTTGATGGGGCTGTGGCCGCACTTGTTCCGGCCCCGATTGCCTCCAAATTTTGGGGGGCCAGTTCTAGTTGATCTCCAAATCCACCTTCAGATCCCTCTTTTGAGGAAAAAATTGAACCTTGGACAGAGAGCTCCTCAAGGCTTTTCTCTTCCCACTCCCACTTCGCCTCTTCATGGAAAACAACATCCCGACTGATCACCAGTTTGCCGGTTGCTGGGTTGAACAGGTGATAGGCTTTAGAACCTGCCTCGTAGCCGATAAACATCATCCGTGTGCTTCTATCCGCTAGCTTCGTGAGATTGGCTTTGTCGTCTTCGCATATACAAGGCAACCGAAAGTGCGAAGGTGGTGCACTTTGGTTTCCTTCCGTAGAATGCCTCGTAAGGCGTCTTCCCAACAACACTATGAGTAGCCGCCCGGTTAAGAAGATGCACCGCGGTTGTCAACGCTTCTCCCCAAAACTTCGCCGGCACATGTTTGCACTTTAGAAGACTTCGAACCATTCCCATGACAGTTTGATTGCGGCGCTCCACCACGCCGATTTGTTGCGGGGAATAAGGGGCTGTGAGAAATCGTTTGATCCCAATTCCCTCACAATAAGCATCAAACCCTTGGAGGTGAACTCCCCACCTCGATCGCTACGAAATCCTTTCACTTTGTATTCCGTTTCCATTTCCGCTCGCGCCTTTAGTCTCTTGAATGCATCCAAGGCTTCGTCCTTGGATTTTAATAATTCCACCCACATGAACCTGCTATGATCATCTACTAGCAAGAAGAAGTAGTGTTTACCTCCCGGGGTGGCCGGATTGATGGGTCCGCACAAATCTCCATACACCAATTGAAGAGGAATTGATGCACGGTTCGCCGCAATGCTCGGAAATGGCAATCGCCTTAGTTTTGCCACTAAACACCCGTCGCAAAGTTCTTGTGAGTGCTCAATGGAGGGCATTCCCTCCACCATCTTGAAACGCCCCATGTCATGAAGTGCCCGAAAGTTGAGATGTCCCCATCTAGCGTGCCATAGCCACGCTTCGTCTTTGTATTGCTCCGCTTGCAAGGCCACCGGAGCATCCGTCTTCATATTTAGGATGTAGAGACGATTCTTGGACCTCTCCACCTTCGCCAAGAGACGCCTCTCTTGATCGAATAGACACAAGAATCCATCCTCCATGACGATCTTGCATCCATTCTCCTCCAATTGTCCCAAACTCGCAATGTTTGTGCGAAGTTTCGGGATGTAGTAGACGTTGGTAAACACTTTGTGCTGCTCCTTTTGGTCTTTGAGGAAGACTGCTCCCCGACCACATATCTCCACCGAAGAGCCATCGCCAAACTTCATCTTGCCTCTCACCGTCTCATCTAGCGAGGAAAAATGATCCTTGCAACCCGTCATATGGTTGCTAGCCCCCGTATCAAGGTACCAATCCGATTTCTCCATGTCGCCGGGAAAAATGCCCGGTTGTACATTCTCTTCATTAAGGAGAAAATTAGAACATACCATTTTCGGGTGATCTTCTTCGCCCTCTGCCAATAAAAGAGCCGGTTCGATATCCTCGAAGGCTTCGGCCATGTGCGCTTTCTCCTCGTTGTCCTTCTTCTTCGAGCGGCACTCCGAGGCATAGTGACCCATCTTGTGGCAATAGAAGCACTCAATTTTTTACTTATCTTTAACACCGTCGTTGCGATCTTGACCTTCGCGTCGATCGTTGTTGCGATGTTGTCCGCCGCGCCCTCGTCCACGGCCGCGGCCTCCACGGCCTCCGGTTTGGTGTCCTCCACCATTATATGGCTTCTTGTCACGAGCCATAAACTCTCTCATCATCAAGAGGAGTTTTCTCCTCGTCTTTGTTGGTAGCCCCACCAACACGCTCTTCATGAGTCTTGAGACGGCCGACAACCTCCTCCACGGTCATCGTCGTGAAGTCGCCAAATTGCTCTATCGTCGAAGCAATCTGGACAAACTTCGATGGGACGGATCGCAAGAACTTCTTCACAACCGCAACCTCCGCTACCTCTCCTCCCAACGCCCTTTGCATGTTGACGTTTGTGGTAAGCTTCATTGTGAAATCATCTATTGAATCCGTCTCCTTCATGCGAAGCATCTCAAACTCCGTTTGCAGAGTTTGAATCTTTGCATCCTTGACGTGGTCCGCGCCTTGGTACATGATCCTAAGCATGTCCCATACCTCCTTCGCAGTTTTCTTCTCCGCAACCATCTGGAGAACGTCATCTGGAAGAGCTTGTTGGATGACTGAAAAAGCTATTTTGTTCTTTTTCTCATCCACCTCCGCCGTCGGATCGATTGGTTCCACCACCTCCAAGACGTCTTGGACATCGAGGATCCCCCTCATTCTGATAGCCCAGACGCCGTAGTTGCTCCTCGTGAGCACCGGTATTTGAAGTGTCCATGGAACCCATCCGACTTTGAAGATGTCTCCGCCATTGAAGAAACAACGTTTCTTCCTCACAATGGAACAATCTCCTTCTTGGGCTCTGATACCAAGTGTTAGAGCTCAACGAAAAAATTTGGTGGAAGAAAGCTGGTAGAGAAAGGATGCTTTTTAATTTTTCTTGATACTTTCATTCAGCAATACAACTCCATTATATAGCTGGAGAATACAAGGAAACGGCTAAACAATTAACACCTAATTAAATCATAACTCCTAAACCATTTAAGGCAAAACTCCTACAACTATTGAAGGGAAATAAACTCTAAGAAACTGCCTGCATCATTAAGGCCCATGAAAAACAAAGAAACGTTACAAAAACAGTCACATTAAAAAAAACTAATTAATAACACTGCCGCTGAAGCTTCCCCGCCGCTGCCCCTGCCGCTGATTCTTCCCTGCCTCTTCCAAATCGAACCCTAAATCGAAGGCCGCTCCCGCTCCCCGCTTCCCCGCAGCTGCTTCCGCAACTCGATCCCTAAATCGAAGCCGCTTCCGCTTCCCCCGCCGTTGCCGCTTCCCGCCGCCGCCACTGCCGCTTCCCCTCCGCCGCCACTGCCACTTCCCGCCGCTGAAAATTCCCCGTCTCTTCCACATTTTTTCGCTGCAACTCAAAGACGAACTTGAATCCGCTGTCGCTGCAACTCGATCCCTAAATCGAAGCCGCTTCCACTTCCCCACCGCCGCCACTGCCGCTGAAAATTCCCCGCCTCTTCCAGATTTTGCCGCTGCAACTCAAAGACGAACTCGAATCCGTTGCCGCTGCCGCTGCCGCTTCCCCTCCATTTCCGCTTCCAGATCTTGCTCCGTCATCTTCATCTTCCAGGTTTACTTTCTATTTCCTCTGTCAGCATTTTGGTTTTTATTTCTTATTATATTCTGTACCGTAGTTTCAATACGCACAAATACTCTGATTTTTTAAAATAATTATGCGAGTGGCGGTTGTGGCGCCGAGCCGATGAATTGCGTGGAAGTTGGGTCCGCTTCTATGCGGCCGAAGGCCGCCCGGAGCATCAAGCACGGGCGAAGCCCGTGCGCAGGCGGGCGAAGGCCGCCCGAGAGCATCGAGCACGGGCGTAGCCCATGCGAAGATGCTCGTATATATATATATATATATATATATATATATATATATATATATATATCTACTAATATACGAAAAGTACTCTTTGGTGAAACATTGTCTGATGTCCCTATATTGCCCTTATAGTTGTATTCATAATTACACAATTATACAAAACTTTATATTAGTATATTATAAAGACAATATCTTTTAGGTAATTACACAACTTTACAATATTAAAATACAGAAAATAAAAACACTAGATACTCTAAACCTATTGCCTCTAGCTAGCAATGACAGAGAAAAAATTAATGTTTTACCGTTAAAATATAATTTATTTTACAAAATACAAATTGTATTCTTGATTTATTTTTTTTTACGGTCATTTTGAGTACTCATATGTATATGTTGCGGGTTGGGAGGAGCCCGCTGGGAGCGGGGGAGCCCGTCGGGAGCGGGCAGAGCCCGCCGTCGTCGGTCGGGTATTGTCGCGCGAGGCCATAAGGGCGGGTACTGTCCACGACAAATGTTGCCGCCCACGACAAATGTTGCCGCCCACGACAAATGTTGCTGCTCACGACAAATGTCGCCGCCCACGACAAATGTCGCCGCTCACGATAAATGTCGCACCACCGGCGAATGTCGCATCCCGGCGAATGTCGCACCCCGCCGAATATCGCACCCCGCCGATTGTCGCACCCCCGCCGAATGCCCCCAGGGCCGAAGGCCCGTGCCTGTCACTTGTATATATATATATATATATATATATATATATATATATATATATATATATATAGCGCGCGCACACACACATAACACATTTAAAGTTACACACTTTAACAAAACGGCAAAATTAAAATGTCATAAATTATGGCCGGTAAAGGTCTGATCGGGTGCGACGTCAGACACTTTTTGCATCGACCCGATGAGGTTGGTCTCCACCAGAAGGTCAGCAACATCGCCGCCTTCCCGCGGACTCTTCGATTTCTTTGGTTCCAAGAACCCCGATAGAGCGACAATGCTCGCATTATAGACTTTCTCGGTAAATTTCGATATAGTCCGCGAGTTCAGAAGAAGTACAACAAAATTGTGTCACCCCTCTATTTATAGGGTTCAGCAGGCATCCACGGGTAGCGAGTAGCCCAAATACTCGCTAGAACAGCTCGCCGAATAAGCGTTGGATGTTTCTTTTCGAGCTCCTACGTCGCTCGCAAAGAGCGGAGATTATGTACAACCTATATTTGTCAAGAGTGGACCCCCCATATCCAAGTAAGCAAGAGTTAAAGTCAAAACATCCAGTAGGGGTCAGAGTCAATACTCAAGTCAATAGAAGATCTGGGCGAGTATGGCGAACTCTCCTCACATACTTGCTAGGAGGCGACTAGGCCGATAGTTGCTCGCCTGCAGCCGAGCAAGCTCCCTCAGAAGTCGCCAAGTTGCCAGGGGTGGGGCTATAAATAAGAACCCTCCCTTTGGATTACCCTATAAATAGGACCACAGGGATACAAGGATATGGATTTCGGAATCTCGCAAAAGATCTCGACCACCTCATTTCCTGGACATTGAGCTGAGCGTTTGGATCATTTCTTCAAAGAGACAAGTTCCGAGCTAGCGATTATCCCTCTTAGTCATCGCCTTGACTGGTCGCCAACTTGAGTCTACCTTGTACCCTGTTTGGCCATCTTTGGTTGTGGAGGGGAAACTTCTTCAAAACATCCAGGTACGTGGCGGGACCTCCCTGCCGCAACACCTGGGGTCCTTTTTGTTGTCCTTATTGTTGAAGCCAAAAATGACCCCAACAAAAGTTCACGAACCAAAGTGCAGCCAATGCCTACTTCTCTCAAACCTCGACCCCTGACTGGCTGCTAAGGCCCTAACACAGACCCGAAGCCTCAGCTGGGAGGTCCCACCACACACCCGGAAGATCTCTGAGAGCTTCCCCTCCAAAGCCAAATGCTGGGCTGGGAGCTCTTCAGAAGGCACTAGGGTTAGAGGAAAATGATAAGCTTTCCTTCCAAAGAGCCCCTGTGGGTCTTTTTATAGTCTTCCTTTGACCTGAAAATACTGAAATACCCCTGAGGGGTCTGCCAATAGCCAAAACCCGCTGTTCTCCCAAGGACATTTGGGTAATTTTACCTCGGGATAATAATAAAATAATCCCCTTTACGAGCGCCGGGCCCTACCACGTGGGCTCACTTGGCGAGAACCCTGGCCGTGAAGGCTCTTGCTGGGCCCCCAACTGGGCCAACCTTGGCGAGACCCCTTGCAAGGGAGGTTCGCGCCCCTCATGGTCTTGGAACTATTCGCGACTGAAGGCTTACTTAGGGCCTTCTCGCCTGCCCTGGGCGGGAGCTTTCCCTAAGGCGGGAGCTTCCGTAGTCAGGCCTCTGCTTCGTCGTTCGACGATCTCTCCTGCCGAGAGGTCGACTATCTGCACTGGTCGGTCGACGATCTCTCCTGCCGAGAGGTCGACTATCTGCACTGGTCGGTCGACGATCTCTCCTGCCGAGAGGTCGACTATCTGCACTGGATCCCTCAGCTTGCGCCTGCCCTTGGCGAGAGCTCCTCTAGGGAGAGAACTCCACAAGCATGCCTCAGGTTAACCCGAGGTTAGCCTGAGACTAACCCGAGGTTAGCCTGAGACTAACCCGAGGTTAGTCTGAGACTAACCCAATCCTGACTGTTGAAGCCTTTGGGGTCCCTCCCAGCGAATATGGGGTTGTACACAATCCCCGCTCTTTTCGAGCTAGCCCTGCGCTCGACAAGACAAGTCCAACCCCCAAAATATTCGCTGGACACGTGCCCGCCTATCGAGGGAATCTTTTGGTGGGTCCCACTGCGGCTATAAATATGCACTGATGGACGTCCATACGCCCTGCCCTTAAAATACGGCCTTCCGACTGAGCTCTCGCCTCCGGGATTTCGCGCGAGCTCACCATGCATCCTAAGCGTGCTGCCAAACCGCTTCCGCAAGACCTCCAAGACCGGTTAGTCGCTGCCCAAGCGGGCCTTGGCTAACTGTGCGGCGGTGGCTCCATGGTTAGCGAAAAAGACTTCAACCGCCGGGCCTTCGGAGCCGAAGAAGAAGGAAAAGAAAAGGGCGAAGGCGGTCCGGCGGGACCTTTCTCGCGAGAACAGGGATCCTCCTTCCCCCACTCCCAATCCTGCCGGAGATCCTTCCCTACAGAAGGTAAGCCTTTCGCCCGTGCCTACCGAGCTGACTGTGCATTAGATTCGATGATTAAAGTATGCTTTCGCAGGAGTTCGCTCCCATAATGACGCCGAAATTCCGCCCAGCTCTTCGAACCTACCTGCTCATCCCCCCGAGGGCCAAACACGGGTCTCGGAGAGGATTCCTCCAGCCGAGACCGGAACGATAGGTACATTTTCCCTTGTCAATATTTCAACCCGACCCTTTCTTTTCTGAACCGTCTTCTCGCAGTACCAGCTCCCGCCGACCCGGGTCTAACCACCCGGGAAGATGAAGTGAGAACCGTCGAAGTGCCTCCCGCGGTGGCCAATCCTCTCCTGCAGGCGGGAGGGGCGGCTTCTGAACCTCCCTACTCTCAAGGATGCTGATCGCCCTTGAGAGAAGACAACTCCCCTCATGCTTCCGGTCAGGCCGGGATCATCGTGCGCGAGCCCTTCCGCCCGGGGCTGGGCAAGCCTCTTCACCTCCTTTATGGAACCAACGGAGGGGCCGGCCTTCTCGTCCAACTTTGGCTGACGGTTCTCGCCCAGCCGCAGGTATGCGAAAACTTTTCTGGACTGCCGATTGTCATGCCTTGACCAAAATTCTCGCGCGTTTCTTCCGCAGGTGATCCTGGCTTGCGGTCGGGAGTCAACGAGGAAGGAGAGGAAGAGGAAGAAGAAGACGAGGAAGAAGAGGATGAAGAGTCCCCCCTCCCTTCGTCTGGCGAGATAGAGGAAACCCTGAACAGTGCTGGGAGCGCGAAGGGGAGACGGAGGAAGATTTCGGTCATCCTGGCCAAGCTTGTCCGGCGAGATCGTGCCCATACTGCCGTGGCGAAAGCATTCCGCGAATCCGTGGAGCAAAGGCTGGAGGCTCTGGAGCGGGACTTCTTCTTGGGCGAGACTGATTGCCCGCGCGGGCCTTCCGCCGAGTCTTCGCCCGGGAGGTGCATCTCGCAGATCCGGGACTACGCCAGGCGGATCAACCTTGGGTGTACCACGCTATCGTCTTACTTCAACCCGTTGGCGCCCCCAAGAACTAGGCGGCGAGAACGGGGACGATGGAGCTGGAAACCCTACTAGCCTTCACGCTCTGAATCTTAATGTATCTCTTTTTCTTCTCCCCCCTTTTTTTTCTTTTTCAATGTCTGTAATAAACATTACTATTAATTGAGTTTTATCCAGCTTGCACTAGCGAGAGTCTCGCTTCTACCCATGTCTCTCTTTTCCCTTTCCTTTTATCGCTCTGCGGGGCTTTTTAATCAAGACGCTTACCCCAAACTAGGATGCTTGCGCTGATCTAGGAGGTTTGCGTTAACCCAGGAGGCTTGCGCCGGTCTAGGAGGCTTGCGCCGATCCAGGCAGTCGCGTCGAAACCCGAAGCGACCGTTGACCGCCGTCATCCTGAGGGGGAGAACCGAGGCATCGTTAGCCCGGATTCTGACAGCTGTACTCCGCTGTCACTTTCTCTCTCTGCCGGATGAACTCATGATGACTACGAATCCCTATAAATAGAGAAGTCTACCAACCGCATTTACTTCTCCGATCCGGAACCTCAGCCTCCCCTCCGTGCTCTCGCGTTCCTGCTTTCGCTTCGACCCCACTACAGCTCTCGCTCTTACTCACGAACTAGCCATGCCTGGCGAGAACAAGGGTCGCGCCCATTGTGCGGAAGCCTTCCAGAAACACCTCTTCCCTTCCTGCAAGCTCACCCTCGACGAATACAACATGATCGTCGAACGCTACGTTCCCGCCGGCTTCTCGGCGCGGAACCCGGGGAATCATGATAGGGTGAATACTCCCGGGGCGGGAGAGCTTGCCATCCCCCTCGAGCATTTCGAGGTGGGCTTCCGCCTCCCCCTTTGGCCGGAGGTTAGGCTAGCTCTCCGCTATTATGGGGTGGTACCCGCCCAGCTAAACCCGAACTCCGTCGCGATCCTTATAGCATTCATATGCTATATGCGATCCGAGAGGATCGAGTTTAGTCTGCCCATCTTCCGGAAGTTATTCAACTTCCGTGCCAAGGGGGGTAGTTTTCTTCTCCGGGCAACAGCTCGAGGTTACCGGTCTCGCCAACAAGCACCACCATTGGGGCGAGAAGTTCGTTACATCAGCGGGGACTTCGGCAACGTCCCGCTTCAGCCCGTCCAGTATGAAGACGCTGCCTACAAGCCGCCCGCTCTGGGATCGCGCGAGAGCGCAATCCTGGAATTCTTCGGGACCAAGGAGTTCGACGTCCCCTATCTTCTGCGGGACGTCGACTCCCTCCCACTTGTTCACTCGGGCGAAGGTACGGTCTCGCCTCAGATTCCCTTTTTTATCAAAGATTTTCTTGCGCTGAAGTGCTAAAGCGTTTTAACTTTGCAGGAGAGCGGGAGGTCCCTCTGCGCCAACCCTTCGCTGAAGGCCGGGGTGTCGAGGGTCTGGCAGCGAGAGGCCCCCTTGCGCTCGCGAAAGCTAGCGCCAGCGCCTGCCGAGAAGATCCAGCCCCTTCCATGCCGCCACCGGCCAAGAAGCGGAAGGCCACCCTTCCTCCTCTCCGCGCGCTGAAGAGGCCCAAGCCTTCTGCCGCCGACAAGGGGAAATCGTTGGCGGTCTCGCCCGTCCAACCTCCTCCTGAGGGCAGGTCCTTTGAAGCGATCCTTCAGAGGGCCAGTGAGATGGATGCCGCCGCCAAGAGCCGCGCCGAGGCTTCCGCCAGGAACACATCGGCCGCAGGCGAGGCTGGGGGAGAAGTGGTCGCCGCCGAAACCTCCGCCAGCGTCCCGCCCCAGGAGGTACCGAGAGGGCACCGGAACTTTGGTTTCGGCGTCAGGTACGCCGACTCGGAGGGGAAGCCTCAGATGGAATGGGACCCCAAGACAAACTCAATCAGGGTTTCGACCCTCCTTCCCAGATGGGCGGAGGGGGAAAATGTGACCGGCGAGGCCTTCTCGCTTGGATATGGTCTCTACAGCCGGGAAGATGCCAGCGTGTTCGACCAGACGCCTACCCGCCTTCTAGCCTTCGACGCCACCCGGGCCGTAATGCGCGGGTTCGAGCTTACACATATGTGTGTGCGTCGAAGCATCACCATTGACAAGAACTTCACTGATATGCGCAAGGCGAGGGAGGACGCGATGGCTCGCGCGCACGCCGCGGAAGAAGAACTCGCGAGAGCTCAACAGGAGCTCGCGGATGCTAGATTGGCGCTGTCTCTGCGCCCCGCGACCGAGGTAGGCGAGATCCTCCTGAACCCTTGCCCCCGTTTCCTCGAAGTTACTACTGTGTAATGCGTCTAGACTAAAATCTTTTATCCCTTTTGCAGGATTCCGCCCAAGTCAGGGAGCTTCGCGCAGAGCTGGCCAACGCACGCTGCGAGAGCGTCCTCCTGAGGGAACAGCTCCGCGCAGAGCTGGCGAAGGTCCCGCCCCCGGAGCTAGATGCGAGGTTGCGGAGTCGTTACCTCTCGGAGTATGACGTCGACAAGCTGCTTCAAGCCAACGCTCAGGCGACCGTCAAGCTGACGCTCGAGACGCTGCGAGACGTCGAGCTGCTCCGGGAGGACGGCGCGACCATCGACGCTCGCCAACTTCTTCCTTGGCTCTACGATCCAGTTCCCAAACCCCCGGGCGCGCCAGACTCGCCTCTCTCAGACGTCCCGAGGTCCTCTACCGCTGTTGGCGAGACGTCCGAAGAAGGCTCTGGCGATGATTCAAGCGAGAGCACCAGTGGGGATTACAGTGCGTCCCCTTGAGGTGTCTTTTATTTTGAATATCTTTTTGTAATGAGCGAGAACCTCCTTACTTCTGTAATTAACTTTTTTATAAAGTAATGTCTCATTTTCATTTTTCATTTCCCCCCTTTTTTTTATTATTATTGTCCATGCGTGCTTTGAAAGTATATTACTCTGCCGAATGACCTCCGCGCGAGCTTCCGCCGAGACCCTTAGTCTCTTTAGGGTGACCTTCTTTAGAGATCAGCTAGGCGGGAACCTCGCGTCGTCGATTGAATCGTCCTGCCTAGGTCCGCCGGGAGCTTTCTTTTGCGAGAACCTCCTTTAGCCGAGACCTTTGCTGGCCGAGACCTCTGGGTCGGGATCCTTACTGGCCGAGACCTCTGGGCCGCGATCTGCCGAGACCTCCAAGCCAAGACCCTTACCAGCCGAGACCTCCAAGCCGAGACTTTTACTGGCCGAGACCCCTGAGCCGAGACCTTTAGGGATTTGCCCCCGGTCTAGGTCAGGGTCCTGCCCACACATTTTTCCAACCAATTAAACCCCTACCCCACCGGCGAGCCGTCGGACCTGCTAGCTTATATGGGCGCCTGCGCAGCGGGTCTACCGGGGTTTGAGCCGAGCTCGTTTGTAACGTAGTAACTACCAATCAAGAACCAAGGATCAAAAAGTCAAGGACTCCACCTATCCCCCGCAGGCGAGCCTTCGGACCTGCCAGCTTGGTGAGAGCCTGCGCAGCGGGTCTGCCTGGGGCCGAGCCGAGCTCGGGTGTCGTTGAAGTGGCTAAGAACAAAGTATCACAAGAGCCAACCTATCCCCCACATGCGAGCCTTCGGACCTGCCAGCTAGATAAGAGCCTGCGCAGCGGGTCTACCTGGGGCCGAGCCGAGCTCGGGGTGTCGTTGAAGTGGCTAAGAACAAAGTATCACAAGAGCCAACCTATCCCCCACAGCGAGCCTTCGGACCTGCCAGCTAGATGAGAGCCTGCGCAGCGGGTCTACCTGGGGCCGAGCCGAGCTCGGGTGTCGTTGAAGTGGCTAAGAACAAAGTATCACAAGAGCCAACCTATCCCCCACAGGCGAGCCTTCGGACCTGCCAGCTAGATGAGAGCCTGCGCAGCGGGTCTACCTGGGGCCGAGCCGAGCTCGGGGTGTCGTTGAAGTGGCTAAGAACAAAGTATCACAAGAGCCAACCTATCCCCCACAGGCGAGCCTTCGGACCTTCCAGCTAGATGAGAGCCTGCGCAGCGGGTCTACCTGGGGCCGAGCCGAGCTCGGGGTGTCGTTGAAGTGGCTAAGAACAAAGTATCACAAGAGCCAACCTATCCCCCACAGGCGAGCCTTCGGACCTGCCAGCTAGATGAGAGCCTGCGCAGCGGGTCTACCTGGGGCCGAGCCGAGCTCGGGGTGTCGTTGAAGTGGCTAAGAACAAAGTATCACAAGAGCCAACCTATCCCCCACAGGCGAGCCTTCGGACCTGCCAGCTAGATGAGAGCCTGCGCAGCGGGTCTACCTGGGGCCGAGCCGAGCTCGGGGTGTCGTTGAAGTGGCTAAGAACAAAGTATCACAAGAGCCAACCTATCCCCCACAGGCGAGCCTTCGGACCTGCCAGCTAGATGAGAGCCTGCGAGCGGGTCTACCTGGGGCGAGCAGCTCGGGGTGCGTTGAAGGGTAAGAACAAAGTATCACAAGAGCCAACCTATCCCCCACAGGCGAGCCTCGGACCTGCAGCTAGATGAGAGCTGCGAGCGGGTCTACCTGGGGCCGAGCCGAGCTCGGGTGTCGTTGAAGTGGCTAAGAACAAAGTATCACAAGAGCCAACCTATCCCCCACAGGCGAGCCTTCGGACCTGCCAGCTAGATGAGAGCCTGCGCAGCGGGTCTACCTGGGGCCGAGCCGAGCTCGGGGTGTCGTTGAAGTGGCTAAGAACAAAGTATCACAAGAGCCAACCTATCCCCCACAGGCGAGCCTTCGGACCTGCCAGCTAGATGAGAGCCTGCGCAGCGGGTCTACCTGGGGCCGAGCCGAGCTCGGGGTGTCGTTGAAGTGGCTAAGAACAAAGTATCACAAGAGCCAACCTATCCCCCACAGGCGAGCCTTCGGACCTGCCAGCCAGATGAGAGCCTGCGCAGCGGGTCTACCTGGGGCCGAGCCGAGCTCGGGGTGTCGTTGAAGTGGCTAAGAACAAAGTATCACAAGAGCCAACCTATCCCCCACAGGCGAGCCTTCGGACCTGCCAGCTAGATGAGAGCCTGCGCAGCGGGTCTACCTGGGGCCGAGCCGAGCTCGGGGTGTCATTGAAGTGGCTAAGAACAAAGTATCACAAGAGCCAACCTATCCCCCACAGGCGAGCCTTCGGACCTGCCAGCTAGATGAGAGCCTGCGCAGCGGGTCTACCTGGGGCCGAGCCAAGCTCGGGGTATCGTTGAAGTGGCTAAGAACAAAGTATCACAAGAGCCAACCTATCCCCCACAGGCGAGCCTTCGGACCTGCCAACTAGATGAGAGCCTGCGCAGCGGGTCTACCTGGGGCCGAGCCGAGCTCGGGGTGTCGTTGAAGTGGCTAAGAACAAAGTATCACAAGAGCCAACCTATCCCCCACAGGCGAGCCTTCAGACCTGCCAGCTAGATGAGAGCCTGCGTAGCGGGTCTACCTGGGGCCGAGCCGAGCTCGGGGTGTCGTTGAAGATAACCAAACCAGGCCTATTCCATCATCGAGGAGAGGAGCCATAGTCGGTCAAAACAAAAGAGACTTAAAGATTGCGTACTCAGAAACAGTCAATATTCTGAAATAAACTTATTGAAAAATGCAATAGTTGTTTACAATCATTACAATCCTTCTTTCCTCCTATGGGTAGAAGCGCTTCAGGTCATCACCATTCTAGGTGTGACTCAAGGTCCTTCCTTCCGCATCCTGGAGATAGTAGCCTCCGTTAACCAGAGCCTTCTCTACTATATAAGGCCCTTCCCAGCTAGGGTTGAGCTTACCAACCGCGGCCGACCTTCCCGCAGCGTCGACCTTTTTCAGTACTAGATCCCCCTCGGCGAATTGCTTGACTCGGATATGCTTATCGAAGTACCGATCCATTCGCCTTTTTATTTCCTCCTGCCTGATGGCGGCAACATCCCGCAGCTCTTCCACCATATCTAATGAGAGGCGCAACCCTTCCTCATTCTCCAACCTCCAAGCTTCGCTTCCCTCAGCTGCGGCCGCGACCCTTGGGGACCGAACCTCGAACTCCACCGGGAGGACAGCCTCACACCCGTGAGAGAGCTTGAAGGGGGTCTCTCCTGTGGCCGTGTTCGGAGTTGTTCGCAAGGCCCACAGGACGGAAGGGAGCTGTTCCACCCAGCTACCCTTCAGGTTCTCCACCTTCTTTTTGAGCAAGTTGACGATGACTTTGTTTGCCGCCTCCACCTGACCATTGCTCCGAGGATGATGGACAGAGGCGAACCTGAGGTCAATCCCCAATTGGGTGCAGAAACTGATGAATTCTTCACTGGCAAACTGAGGACCATTGTCTGTCACTATTGCTTGGGGCAATCCGTGCCTGCAAATGATTTCCCCCAAACGAAGTTTCTGACGACCTGAGAGGTTACCTTGGCTAACGGCTTGATCTCCAGCCATTTGGAGAAGTAGTCAATCATAACTAGGAGGAACCTCCTTTGCCCGCTAGCTGGAGGGAAGGGTCCAACCAGGTCCATCCCCCAAATGGCGAAGGGCCATGGCGCCGTGATGCTTCGAAGTCTTTGGGCGGGCAAGAGCTGGAGAGGAGCATGTACTTGGCACTTCCGACACCTCCTTGCGAACTCAGCTGTATCCTTCCTTATGGTCCGCCAGAAATATCCCTGCCTTATCACCCTTGCTTCCAATGTCCTTCCCCCTGAATGACTGCCGCACTCTCCAGAATGCACCTCTTCCAGGATCCTCGGGACTTCCTCTTTGGTTACACATCTCGCGAGGAGCCCTGACAACATCTTCCGATGCAAGCTCCCTTCCAGCATCAGGTAATGAGCCGCCTTGTGCCTGAAGCTCTTCGCATCCTTGACTTCTTCCGACAGTTCTCCTGTGGTTAAGAAAGTCACCAATGGATACATCCATGAGGACCGCCGATTCACCTCCATCAACTCCCCCTCTTCAATGGCTGGTCGGAATAGTTCGGTTAGGGTACCTCCTCCCCGAGGCCCGAACTTCGCCAGTCGATCAGCTGCCGCGCTTTCCTCCCTGGGGACATGTCGAATAGAGAATGAACGGAAACCCCCAATGATGGCTCTTACCTTAGATAGATACTTCGCGAGGGTCGGCTCCCGGGCCTCAAACTCGCCTCGGATCTGCGATGCTACCACCATTGAGTCGGTGAAGGCTTCCACATCCTGGATTTCCAGCTCCTTTGCCAAGCGAAGGCCGGCGATCACAGCCTCATACTCTGCTTGGTTGTTGGTTACAGGGAAATGGAAAGTCACGGCTTGCTCTATGGTAACTCCCTGAGGGCTTACTAACACCACACCTCCTCCCAGGGAGTGCCTTCCTGAGGCCCCGTCGACCACCATCTTCCACGCTTCTTGCGGCTTTGGTTCTTCAGCCTCGGTCTCGGTAACATAGTCCGCCAGGAAATCTGCTATGGCCTGGGCTTTGATGGAGAGCCTCGGGACGAAAGAGATGTCAAACTCGCTTAGCTCGATGGACCACTTTGCCAACCTCCCTGAATGCTCCACCCCCTCCAAGACCTTGCGAAGGGGATGGTCTGTTATCACCCTAATCGAGTGTGCTTGAAAGTAAGGGCGAAGCTTCCTAGCTGAGATGACCAAGCATATGCTAGCTTCTCCAGGATGGGTATCGGAGCTCCGCCTTTTTTAAGATTCGGCTGACATAATAGACGGGTAACTGCTTCTTCCCCTCTTCCCTAACCAAGACGGAGCTCACCGCCTCTCCTCCCACTCCTAAATACAAGGCTAGGTCCTCCCCCTCCTTCGGGCTTTGAAGTAACGGAGCTTGGGAGAGTTGCCTCTTCAGCCCCTGAAAAGCTTCTTCACACTCGGCCGTCCATTCGAATACTTGGTTACCACGGAGTACTTTAAAGAAAGAGGAACATCTATCCCCTGACCGAGAGAGGAACCTGCTTAGCCCGGCCAACTTCCCGGTCAAGCGCTGAACCTCCTTGGCGTTGCGAGGCGATTCTAGGTCTAGAATAGCCTTAACCTTATCGGGGTTAGGTTCTACCCCCGCGGGAGTCAAGAGGTGCCCGAGGAATTTGCCGCGACTAGCCCCGAAGACGCACTTCAAGGGGTTCAACCTCATCTTGAACTTCCGCAGGGTGGCAAACGTTTCCTCCAAGTCCCGCAAGTGGGAAACAACACACTTGCTCTTGACCATGAGGTCGTCCACGTAGACCTCCAGGTTCCTTCCCCTTTGATCTCGAAAGATTCGATCCATCATGCGTTGGTATGTTGCCCCTGCATTCTTCAATCCGAAGGGCATCATCTTATAGCTGAAGCATCCCTCTCTTGTGATGAAGGAAACATCCTTGACATCAGGAGGGTGCATCCGGATCTGGTGGTAACCTGAAAATGCATCTAAAAAACTCATAAGAGAAAAACCGACGGCGGAGTCAACCAGCGCGTCGATTCGAGGCAAGGGGTAGCAATCCTTGGGGAATGATTTATTTAATAAGGAAAAATCAATACACATGCGCCATTTTCCTCCTCCCTTCTTTACCATTACCACGTTGGAGATCCAGCCTGGATATTGGATCTCTGAAATGAAGCCTGCGTCCAGGAGCTTTTTGACCTCCTCTCGGATGGGGGCTTCCAGCTTGGTGGCGATGGCCCTCATCTTTTGGCGTATGGGGCGGGCTCTGGGATCCAGATTCAAGCGATGACAGGCCACGTCCGCGTCGATGCCCGGCATGTCTGCCGCGCTCCAAGCAAAGATGTCGACGTTGCCCTGGATGCAGGCTCGCATCCGCTCCTGATCCTCAAGGTTCAAGCCTCCGCTGATCCGAACCCTTTGCGCCTTCCCCGCTCTTGTAAGCACCTCCATCTCTACCACCTCTTCGGCCGGCTCCAGCCCCGACCGCTCCCAACTTACCCTTGCCTCTTCCCGCTCAAACTCGAGCTCTTCTCCCCAACCTCATCAACTTCCATTGCCTCCTCCAGGCTCTCCTCCTGCCTCTGCTCTTCTTCATCCACCACTCCTCTCGCCTCTTCTGGGCTGATCTCCCCCAACTCCTCTGCCTCCGCCATCTCCATGAGCTCCTCAAAAGAGAGAGGGGCACTCTCTTCAACTCCATGCTGAAAAACCCTGGCCTCAGCCCCAGGGTGAAGGCTAGCATCAGCGCATACCCCGGGACCTCCTGGACCAGGAGGACCTCCTCTTGGAACCGGTCGACATAGCGACCCAACGTCTCCTCCGGCCCTTGCCTCACTGCAAACAGGCACTCAGCCTCCTTCTTCCTTTTCTTCGAAGTTGAGAATCTCAACAGAAAACCCCTCCGCAGATCCTCAAAGCTGTAGATGGAACTCGCCGGCAACTGGTGGAACCAGTCCCTGGCCTTCTCTTTCAGAGTGATGGCAAAAAGCCTACACTTGAAGGCATCCGACATTTGCCTGATGGACACCACGTCCTCGAACCATTGCACGTGCTGGACCGGGTCATCCTTCCCGGTATAGTAGGTCATGTCCGGCTCCCGGAACCCCTCCGGCACTGGAGCCGAGACAATAAGCTCACTAAAGGGGGTCTCGCCCCCTGCCTGGCGAGAAGGCACGTCTCGCGACCTTGGTTGGCTGGACCGATCCGCGAGACCATGCCCAGGGAAGAGCTCCCGCACCGTCGCCTCCTTCTCGCCCAGATCCGCCGGAAGCTCCTTCCCGAGACGCTGACCTGGGAAGAGCTCCCGCGCGGCTACGTCTCTCTCGCCTGCCTCCACCGGGACCTCCTTCCCGGGGCGCTGCCCTGGAGCGTTCTCGCCTAGCAGCGGAACCACCTCCACCGGAACCTGCGGCGTCTCCCACTCGTTCCTTGCCGAGAAGGCCAAGTTGATCGTCTGCATGACTTCTCGCCTGAAGTCCTCAAACATCTTCCTCGTTGCCTCATCCACCCGGGTGGGGATCCTCCCGCGCCTGATCCTTCACCCTCGCCTCCTGCCATGGGACTTAACTCGAGATTTTCTTGCACTGACTGCTTCCACGCTCACCGCACCAGAACTGTTGAAGCCAAAAATGACCCCAACAAAAGTTCACGAACCAAAGTGCAGCCAATGCCTACTTCTCTCAAACCTCGACCCCTGACTGGCTGCTAAGGCCCTAACACAGACCCGAAGCCTCAGCTGGGAGGTCCCACCACACACCCGGAAGATCTCTGAGAGCTTCCCCTCCAAAGCCAAATGCTGGGCTGGGAGCTCTTCAGAAGGCACTAGGGTTAGAGGAAAATGATAAGCTTGCCTTCCAAAGAGCCCCTGTGGGTCTTTTTATAGTCTTCCTTTGACCTGAAAATACTGAAATACCCCTGAGGGGTCTGCCAATAGCCAAAACCCACTGTTCTCCCAAGGACATTTGGGTAATTTTACCTCGGGATAATAATAAAATAATCCCCTTTACGAGCGCCGGGCCCTACCACGTGGGCTCACTTGGCGAGAACCCTGGCCGTGAAGGCTCTCGCTGGGCCCCCAACTGGGCCAACCTTGGCGAGACCCCTTGCAAGGGAGGTTCGCGCCCCTCATGGTCTTGGAACTATTCGCGACTGAAGGCTTACTTAGGGCCTTCTCGCCTGCCCTGGGCGGGAGCTTTCCCTAAGGCGGGAGCTTCCGTAGTCAGGCCCTCTGCTTCGGTCGTTCGACGATCTCTCTTGCCGAGAGGTCGACTATCTGCACTGGTCGGTCGACGATCTCTCCTGCCGAGAGGTCGACTATCTGCACTGGTCGGTCGACGATCTCTCCTGCCGAGAGGTCGACTATCTGCACTGGATCCCTCAGCTTGCGCCTGCCCTTGGCGAGAGCTCCTCTAGGGCGAGAACTCCACAAGCATGCCTCAGGGTTAACCCGAGGTTAGCCTGAGACTAACCCGAGGTTAGCCTGAGACTAACCCGAGGTTAGCCTGAGACTAACCCAATCCTGATTGTTGAAGCCTTTGGGTCCCTCCCAGCGAATATGGGGTTGTACACTTATTTCTGCATTCTAGCCCGCTAAGCTGTCGAGCCCGACCGCTAGACTAGTAACATTAGACTGTCTTGATCCGAATTTTGGTGTAGGGATTTTCCTGGCTTCAACAAGAGTGATTTAGAGATCTCCTTCGAAGATCTATCTGCTCAAGTGTCTACTCAATCGACCGCTCGAGTGCTTACTCAAGTGCCTTCTTCAGTGACTTTTCAAGTGTGCATTTAACTTCCCATAGTACCTGCTCTAGTGTCTGCTCTCGAAGCCGCTCCAGTGAATGCGGATAAAAACTTTGTAACTTTTATTACTTTCAAACACTTATAATCGGAGCGCCGGAGCGGTGACCTGTCTGCCTCTCGAATATCCTAACACTTGTAATCTCAAACAAATAGTGGAATTGATCGGCATCGAAATTAACGACCATGTGATTTTTTCCATTTTTGTGTTTTTACACCTAAAATATCCTGTCGTCTCTGTTATTGGTTCTCTTTTAACCATTTGTACGCTTGACATACTTTCGAGCCATGACAGTTCGATTCACCAACTAGAAGAGCTAAACGACTCGCAACAATATGATTAGTTGATTTCAACATTTTTTCTCCATTTCGGTGAAAAAAAATGCCACCGTTGAAAATATTTATCTCATAAGCCTTTTCATTCTTCATTATGAACCTTTAAAAACATAATTTAATTTTGACATTTAAGGTATCACAACCCCCTTCTTCTAGATCGGGACCTCTCCATTTTTGATGAAATAAATAGTATTCATTTGGAGATCTAATGGGCAAGACCATCCTGCAATACATCTAGGTGTTTAGATTTTTTTTATTAAAAGAAAAATATAAAAGTATGAGATAACTGATGGAATCCTTGCTAAAGAGAGAGAATGAGAGAAAGAGAGAGAGAGAGAGAGAGAGAGAGAGAGAGAGAGATGAAAATGCCTCATAGTATTCTTATTATCATAGGTATTTATAGTTACAATTGAATAAAGGACCAACCAATGCAAATCAATGCAGCACACATAATGATGCTGATTGTTACACTACACGATGCTGACTTGTACACTAAACGAGACTGATTGTGATACTTACCAATGGTACATTTAATGTTACACTAAATAATGGTGCACCTAACAATGGTGCACTTAGTGCTACACTTAACACTCCCCACTCAAGGGAGACGTAGAGGACAAACACCGAGTTTGTTGCTGATATCTCGAAGTCTGTCCTTGGATAAAGGCTTTGTGAAAACGTCAGCTAGTTGATCCGAAGAGGGGACGTATGTGACGGAAAGGGCTCCCTGAGCCACAAGATCCCTGATGAAATGATAGTCAATGTCTATCTGTCGCGATCTGGAAGTCGATGTAGTGTTGCGCGACATTTGGATGGCCGACTGGTTATCACACAGTATGAGCGGCGGTGAAGGAATGACCATACCAAGCTCACGGAGAAGACTGCAAAACCAGCTCATGTCGGCCATAGCATTAGCCAAAGATCTATATTCAGATTCCGCACTAGAGCGCGCAACGGTGGGTTGTTTCTTAGCAGACCAAGAGACAATGCTACCACCAAATAGCACACACGTGCAGAGATAGAACGACGTGTCGTCGGGTCCCCTGCCCAGTCCGCATCGGAGAAAGCAATTAATGATGGAGATTGGCTCTTTCGAAAATGCAGCCCATAGTCCAATGTCCCTTTGATATAGCGAAAGATTCGTTTCACAGCTTGTAAGTGAGACGTCCTGGGATTCTGCAGGAATTGGCATACTTGATTGACGGAGAAAGCAAGATCTGGCAGAGTCAAAGTGAAATATTGCAACCCCCCCCACCATGCTCCTATATGTCGTCTGATCCGAGAGGGGGTCACCCGAATCCGGGGTGAGCGAAGAGTTGACAGTGGCCGGAGTAGAGCATGGGGCGCACGTCAACATGTTGAATTTCCGAAGCAATGAGACGGCGTAAGAGGATTGCGTTATAGTGAGACGATCCGGGCCCCGAGCAACCTCCATACCAAGAAAAAAATCCAATAGGGCCAAGATCTCTGGAGGCAAACTTGGTGCAAATTGAGGCAATGAGTGTTGATACAAGCTCGCTGTGGGAGCCCGTGATGACAAGATCATCAACGTACACAAGGACCACCAAGAGAGAATTTGAGCCGCGACATATGAATAAAGAAGAGTCTGAAGCACTGCTTTGAAAGCCTTCCGAAACCAGAAAGGAATGCAGGCGCTGAAACCACGCGCGCGGCGCCTGTTTAAGGCCATATAGTGCTTGGTGAGATGGCACACGTAACCAGGCCGCAAAGAGTCAATGAAACCCGGGGGCTGCTCCATGTAAACTTGCTCCGTCAAATCGCCATTGAGGAAAGCATTGCGGATGTCCAATTGGCGAATGGACCACCCATTGGAGTGAGCAATAGATAGAATGAGTCGGATGGTGGTGTGCTTCACAACCGGGCAGTAAGTCTCTTCATAATCGACACCCGATCGTTGATGAAAGCCCTTGGCTACAAGGCTTGTGACGTTCGATCGTGCTATCTTAACGGCGTTTTATCTTATACACCCACTTACAACCCACAATGTTTTGGGAATGTTGATGCGGTACAAGGGTCCACATGTTGTTCTTGATAAGAGCGCGTATTCTTCTAATATGGCGTCCCTCCATTCCGGTTTAACACAAGCTTGCTTGAAGGTAGAGGGTTCCTGCAGATTATCGGAGAGACATGCCACCATAGCGTGTAGGAGAGCAAACTTGGCATTCCGGAGAATATCCGAGATATGGCGGTACCCACGCGGGTTTTCAGATCCTGTACCCGAACTGAAGGAGTGGGGAGGAGAAACCGGCTGCAGCGGGGTGACTGCCACCGAGGACTTGTCGGATGTGGAGGGATCCGAAGGCAAGGGGAGAGCCAGACCAGGAGCCGGAACAGCAGCTAGTTCAGGGTGTTCGGGCCACTCGCGGGTTGGTGAGGAGCCAGTAGAAACAGTATCTGCAACATCCTGTATTGGCAAATTACATGGGAGGGGTAGTAAATAGGAGATCGAGTATGAAGATGGTGTGAGAGTGGTAGCCAACAGGGAACGACTCGGTGGAATGGTGGAGTGAGGTTGGAGTAAGGGGAAAGAGGTCTCATCAAAAGTGACATGGCGCGAGATATAGATCCGCCCGGTTGGAAAGTGCAAGCACCTGTAGCCTTTGTGAGTGGAGGAATAGCCGATGAATATGCAGTGGATGGAGGGTGACATAAGCTTCGTGCGACCGGTGGGTGGTAGTAAGGGAAAACAGGAGCACCCAAAGACTTTTAGGCTGGAATAGTCAGGTGGTTTGCCAAAAGCTAAATGGTGCGGAGTGAGGTTCCCGAGCACCGGTGAGGGCAGTCGATTTATTAGAAAAACAGCGGTGGAGAACGCCTCGGCCCAATAGGAGTGAGGTAGGCGAGTGGAGAAGAAGACAACGACCCATAGAGACTATGTGTCTATGTTTCCGCTCGACTACACCATTTTGGCCGGAGTGTATGGACAGGAAACATGAATAGATATGCCGCACGTGGCGAGGTGTGATTTGAAGCGGTCATTTAGGAACTCTCCCCCACCATCGCATTGAAAAATTTTGACACGGGAAGAAAAAAGGTTCTCAGCATAATTTGAAACAAAATAAAAGTAGAAAACACATCAGATTTGTTCTTCATTGGATAAAACCAAACATGTCTACTAAAATCATCAACTACAGACAAATAGTAGAGGGCCCCTGAATTAGAGATAACAGGGGAGGGCCCCCAGACATCCAAATGTAAGAGATAAAGTAAACTGGGACTTGCCGAGGTACGGGGGCTGAAAGGTAAACGAGTTGCTTTGGAGAGAGAACAGATATGACACTTGCCCATTGAGGAAGTAGTGGAGTTGGATGCTGAGGAGAGTGCCTTGTTGAGGACCGGTGGAGAGGGATGACCAAGGCGAACATGCCAAGTGGAGACGGAGGCATGAGAGCTGAGGAGAGCATGACCGAAGCTAGATGGAGGTGTGATGTGGTAGAGCCCCTTACTGCTGCGGCCAGTAATTAAGCAGCGTTTGCCCCCGTCAATTTGTCCTTCACAAGAAAACCATTAGAGTCAAGAAGGAACACACAATTATTATCTTGGGCAAATTGATGAACAGAGAATAAGTTTTTGCTAAGGGATGACACACAAAGAACATTAGGAAGAAGAGTGAGGGGCCATTGAAAGTGGGTAGGAGGACTTTGCCAATACAAGAGACAGGTAAAATTTCACCGTTATCTACAGCAATGCCGTGAGTACCGGAGGTGGTGCCCATGTCCGAGAAAGACTGTTCGGATTTGGCCATGTAATGGCTTGCCCCAGAATCTAGAATCCAGTTGGTATCATTCTGTTTTGACAGCGAGATGGCGCCCATTTGATCAGGAAGAGATGCTGAATAAGCAAAGTTGGTGCGTTGGTAACAGGTCCGGGCTGTGTGTCCTTGCTTGAGACAGATTTGGTAAGCCTCATTTTGGTTGATGGAAGCGGGTATTGGTAGGAGAGGAGGTAGCGAGCTTTGCTGATTTTGTTGATGGTGGCGTTGATTTGGTTGAAAATTGTTGCGGCGATTCCCATGGCCTCCGCCTCCTCGGCTGTTGTTCCACCACCGACCGCCATGTCCCCCACGGCCCGACTTCCAGTTATGGCCATGGGGTTGGCGGCTGTTCTTCCCTGAGGGATTGGAGAAGGAGGAGGAGCCGGTCGGCTTGCTATGAGCAAACAGAGCACTGGAGTCGTGATGCTTCGGCCTTAGATGGTTTAGCAAGGCTTCCTCATTTATCAATATGTCAAAAAGTTCGTCAAACGACGAAGAAGGGCGCAGCTCGATCAGAGAGAGGAAGCTCTGAAATTCCTCTTTGAGCCCGTCGGTGATGTAATCGACAAGGGCGAAGTGGGAGATGGGTACTCCGACGGCTGCAAGGGCGTCGGCCACTCGCTTGGCCCCCATCAAGTAGTCCGACATGGAGGCTGTTGGTTTCTTTTCCAAAGTGCGCAGTTGTTTGGAGAGGCTACTAATGTGCGCCTTGGTTACCGGTGCTAGATGACGTTGAAGGAGAGCCCATGCCTCAGGGGCCATCGTGCAGTCCATTATCATGAACTGGACGTCATCGGAGAGGGTGGCACGAAGCCAACTGAGAACAAGTCTATTGAGACGGTTCCATGTGGCGAAGACATTGGAGGGGCTGCCATCCACGTAAGCTGGGGGGGGGGGGGAAGAAATCCCGGCTCGATCACATATGTGATCTCATGAACGGCGAGGACGTCCAGAAATTGGAGGCGCCATATGTATGTGTCTTTCTTCATCTTCGTCGAGAAGGAGGAGGCGATATTGAAGGAGCCGGCGATCTTCGGGAAAACTAAATTAGCGAGCGGCACGCCATCGTCGTGTGGCTGATTGACGGTGTGGAGGCTGGAACTGGATCCATGAGAACTGGAATGATCGGACTCATGCTCGGAACCGACCTCTGATACCATGATGGAATCCTTGCTGAAGAGAGGGAAGGAGAGAAAGGGAGAGAGAGAGAGATGAAAATGCCTCATAGTATTCTTATTATCATAGGTATTTATAGTTACAATTGAATAAAGGACCAACCAATGCAAATCAATGCAGCACACATAATGATGCTGATTGTTACACTACACGATGCTAACTTGTACATTAAACGAGGCTGATTGTGATACTTACCAATGGTACATTTAATGTTACACTAAACAATGGTGCACCTAACAATGGTACACTTAATGCTACACTTAACAATAACTGAACCCATCAAATCATTCTGCAACACTTCTCGACCCTAAAATGGACAGTAGTATCCATAATTTCGTCAGAAATGGAGAGAATCCTCGTATCTTCTTCTATTCCCACTCCTGCTACCAACACTCCCAAAAGCCACAGTGAACACTGCATGTGCCCCCATCATCCCCCTCCTCTCCACATATGCTTATAGTCAATATATATTAACCTAAGTATGTACGACACTCTAGCTCTTCTTTGTTATCTACCACTTCCACTAGTATTCTCTCTCTCTCTTCTAACTCTCTCTCTCCCTCCTAAGTTCTAACTCTCTCTCTCTTCTAACTCTCTCACTCTCTCTCTAAAATGATAACAGGGAAGGACATGTACCATGTATTGGCGGCCATAGTCCCCCTCTACGCCGCCATGATCCTCGCCTATTTCTCCGTCCGCCGGTGGAGCGTCTTCACCCCGACCAGTGCTCCGGCATCAACCGCTTCGTCGCCGTCTTCGCCGTCCCGCTCCTCTCCTTCCACTTCATCTCCACCAACAACCCCTACGCCATGAACTACCGCTTCATCGCCGCCGATTCCCTCCAGAAGCTCGCCGTCCTCGCCGCCCTCTCCCTCTGGAACCGCCTCGCCCCGCCGCGCCGCCGCGCCCCCCTTGACTGGTCCATCACCCTCTTCTCCCTCTCCACCCTCCCCAACACCCTCGTCATGGGCATTCCCCTCCTCGCCGCCATGTACGGCGGCTTCTCCGCCTCCCTCATGGTCCAGATCGTCGTCCTCCAGTCCGTCCTCTGGTACACCCTCATGCTCTTCCTCTTCGAGTACCGCGCCGCCCGTGCCCTCATCGCCGGCCAGTTCCCGCCGGACGTCGCCGCCGCCATCGCCTCCTTCCACGTCGACTCCGACGTCGTCTCTCTCGGAGCCGCCGCCGCCCCTCTCCAGGTCGAAACCGATACCGCCGTCGACGGCCGGCTCCGCGTCTTCCTCCGCCGCTCGCCGGCGCCGTCTATAACTAACAGCAACAAATCCGCCACGACACCCCGGCCGTCGAACCTCACCGGAGTCGAGATCTACTCCCTCCAATCCTCCCGGGAGCCGACGCCGCGGGGATCCAGCTTCAACCAGTCGGACTTCCACTCCATGCTGGGCTCGGCGGCGACCGTGCCGGCGTCGACCGGCTCTGGTTCAGCTGGGAATATTATCGCAAACTCTAGTTCCGGCAAAGAGCTGCATGTGTACGTGTGGAGCGCGTCGACCGTATCGCCGGCGTCGGAGGCGAATCTCAAGAACGCCGTTAATAGAGCCGTTAGTACGGCTGATTTTGGAGCCATAGAGCCGGTTGCCAAAGCTATGCCCATGCTCAATTCTTTGAGAGGTTAGATATACAAGTCTACAAAGTATATACATACATTTTATATGTATTTATATGAACTAGTGATAGTACACGGTTTCTCGTGCGGCCGCGACAAAATCACGGTGGGACGACATTCTCATGGCTCGTAGTCTCGCCCATGACATCCTCCTCTCTCTCCTCTCTTTTCTCGTTAATTTTGCCTTCTTAATTTCAAACTCATGTTTATTTATTTGATTTAACGATTAGAAAATATAATTATTTTCGAAACTTAAATTTTTTTTTTTTGAAAACTTGTTTTTAACAATTTTATTTTAGTATCAATGAGGTTTGACTCAGTTTGGTAAGCTGAGATCCCATGAAAGAGAGATCATGAGTTCGATTCTCACTGTGTGAGTTTTATCTATTTATTTAACAGTTTATTGCAAGGTTTTGAAAATCGGACCGGACATCGAACCGGACATCGAACCGGCAGAGGGAAAGGTTCAAGGTTGAACCGGTTCAACCGGGGTCGAACTGTTACATATATGTTAATATAATAATATATCTAAAATATATATATAATTAATATTTATATAGATATGTATATTAATTATATATGTTTATTTTATATATACGTTAATATTTATATGTATATAATATATTATGGAAGAAAACAATAAGAACCAAATGGTCAGGTGGTCTGCTCTTAATGAATCTGGGCTTGGTGGAGGTTCGAATCCCCCTGACAACCTTTTTTCTGCTATTTAACAGCGGGCTTTGGCCCGCCCGGTTTTCTGAAACCGCGCCCGGTTCCCGGCCCACCGGTCCGCCCGCCCGGTTCCGCGGTTCTTGAGCGGTCCGTGGCGGGGCCGGTTTGCTTACCTGGGCCGGACCGGCTGGGTCCCCGGTCCGCGGTTCGACCGGTCCGGTCCGGTTTTTAAAACCTTGGTTTATTGTTTATTCGATTGTTGTTTAATGATATAGTCATTGATGTTTAATATTTAATTTAATTGTGATAACTTTTTTTTAATCTTTTCTAGATGCATAATTTAATAAATGAATATTATACTTTAAATTATTTTGAAATAGAAATTTTTTTTGATAGATATGATAGGGATTATGAACCAAATAAGTCTTTTTCCTTTTTAATATAATATAGATATGATGATTAATTTGTGATTATTATATGTGGAGAAGGATATATATTAATATCAAAACATGAGATGTTATTCTTTAACATTTTTCTTAAAAAATAGTAAAAGATTATTAAAATTAATTAGAAAAAGTAAATTTAAAAAACTATTGTACCTACACAAATCTTATAAAAAAAGGCAATGATAAAAATACCATAATTTTTGGGAATTGTCATGGCCACCACAATTTTAATTATTGATATCATTTTGTTAAAAACACCACATAATGTTAAAGACATGATAAATTATTATTTGTCAAAATTGCACTGTTTATAACAATTCCTTAATTTTGTGTCCCTACCTAGTTCTTATTCATACTTTCTTTAGCGTGATGGTGGCGATCATGATCACAATGATTATGAAACTTCTGTGAAGTCTCAACTTCACCAAAAGAACTTCCTTCGCTTTTGTGTTCAAGACTAATTTTATTTTATTACATTACAAGAAAATCACTAAACAACATCATATTTTAGGGGTAAAAATATTTTCTTAATAATTAGCAAGGAAAAAAAATATCATTTCTAAATTTATCTAGGCCTCATCTATTGAACGTCATCTATTTAGACTTCGTTTGGCACGGTAGTGGCGGTCATGAACATGGGGGTAAAATTTTCACTCTTTAAACGTCCACCTAAGAAATTTCATCCACTTTTATGCTCAAACGGATATTGTTTGTTAGGTGGTCGTTAACGAATCACGGCTTAACCCATGCATTTACGACCTCCACCACCGGTTTAATAATTAAGATCCGGTTCATGCGGTCGTAACCGCTTGACCGGTGAAAATAAGTCCCCCCAAATGGAACCTAAATGTTTCATAAATGTGCTTTTATCCCCAGGATTTCCAGGGAATGGGAGCCCGGTGAGGAGAGGAGAACAAGCAGAGGCCGAGAATGGAGTCAGCTGTAAGAGCCCGGCGATAAAGATTCCGTCGAACGGGTCGCCGTACACGACAAAGAAAAAGGTCGAAAACGACGGAGGAGGGCTACACGCCGAAGAAAATCAGCCAATGCCGGCGGCGAGCGTGATGAGCAGACTCATACTCATCATGGTGTGGAGAAAGCTCATTAGAAATCCCAACACCTACTCCAGCCTCATTGGACTGGTTTGGTCCTTAGTCTCCTTCAGGTCCATTCTATTCATCATCATTTTCTTTCATCTGTTTTACTTCACTTTTTTCTTAAAAATTAATAAAATTGTGCATTTAAAAACTCATTATTATAAGAATAAAATAAAATATATATTACGAGTGATGGTGCACCGGGGTTCCCTCGTGGGACCGCAACAGTACCATTGATAACCTGCATCGTCCTTGTAGAATTGTTGCTCGCACACACACACACATATATACATACTATACTAAAAAGAAGTATGGATGCCTAAAAAATTGGCTTGGAAAATAGGTCATTGGAAAGACCCTAGCCATCCGAGATAGTTATCCATTATCGATTTAATCCCTAAATTCCGATCAGCTCTCCCGTTTGCGCTGCTTGCTCTCTTCGCTTCTCGTGTACTCCCTCCCCTTCCTCCAAACCATTGCTGAGGAGCATTATCGTCCGTCGGCGTTCTCAAAGATTGATCCCAAAGCTCGATTACTGTAGAGAATTTATGGTAGTTCATCCGCATAAGATCCAATCCTCGGCGTTCTCAAAGATTGATCTCAAAGATTGCAACTAGCCGAAATTTCATGTCCCCAACTAAAGGAAACCACCACGTGTGCCCGATCCACATACGATCCGCGAGCTATCCACCGCGCACGCGATCCCGACGCCGTGCACGCTAACCTCCCTCGCACCAATCGTCCGCAGTCGACCAACTAGCCGGCCGCCGCCGCCTCCGCTACTGTTATTTTGATGCTCTACCGGTCCAGCCTTGGACCGGTCCGGTTTTTTTTTTATTTTTTATATATATAGCCTTGCACAGGGGGAAGATGGGACAACACACAGCAAAAAGCCCGATTCCTATTTCTAACCTAACCGAGCCAGGCGGCGGAAAAGTCGGGAGAACGGAAGGAGAGGCGAGCGGCGGGATTCCCTCTCCGGCGACGATCGGAGGCATCGACGGCAGTGGCATAGGAGGAAGATCGAGCGGCGGAGGCGGGCGGTTCTTCTTCTCCGGCGACATCAAGGAAGAAGAGGCAGACCGGCCCTTCTTCTCCAGCGGCGGCTTCGGACGGGGTCAAGCACAGCGGAGGCGAGCGGTTTCTTCTCCGGCGACCTCAAGGAAGGAGAGGGAGCGGCGACATCGTTCTTGCGGCGGCAGACCGGCTCTCGGCCAGGGTCTTTTCTTCTCCGACGACTTCGGCAGAGCCCGATCTTGGGCGATCCAGATTTCTTCTCCGGCGACGTCCAAGATTCGGCGGCGGCAGCGATCCAGGGTCTTCTACTCCGGCGGCTAGATCGGCTAGGAGCGCCGATCTTGGTTCTTCTCCGGGTTCTCCGGCGACAGCGGTAGATCGAGCGGCGGCAAGCGGGGGTAGATCCTGTTGGCGAGCAGTGGTCGACGGAGGCGGCGGAAGATTGATCGGAGTTCCGATCTAGTGCACGGCAGCGGCATCGGCTCCATCTCCGGTGTAGGAGAGGGGAGATCCACGGCAGCGGCGGGTGCGGGTTTCTTCCAGCGGCGGCTCCGGCGATCCAGCGGCGGCGGCGACTCCGGCGGTGAAAGAAAGCATAAGGCTGCGGTTCCTTCGTCTTGAAGAGTGCAGCGGCTTTTTTGGCCGGACGGCGGCAGCGCGCTAGGGGAGTTATTCTTTTCCTCTTGTTCTTGCTTTCCTATTCTAGGTTAGTGTCGATCCGAAAGGATCGTTGAGTGCTCTGTGTTGTAATAGAACCCCTATTTTGTTTAGTGGATCCGGCGCGCTCTCCCCGTGGACGTAGGAGCTTAACTCCGAACCACGTATATCTCTTGTCGTCTGTGTTGTTTTCTGTGTTTTGGAAACTCGAACTAGTATCCTTCCGAGGATTGATTGGTGCGCGCCATTATTTGCTCAAATATCAGCTTCCGTTGCTATTGTCCGCGACGAGTTCCGTACTCGCGGGCCGGTGCCAATTGCACAACAATTGGTATCAGAGCCAGGTTCGTCTTTCGGACCAGTGAGCAAATTCAATGGCGGCCAAATTCGAGATTCCAAAATACGATGGGCGGATCGATTTCGGTCTTTGGCAAAAGCGCATAAAGGCCGTACTCGTTCAGCAGGGTCTTCACAAGGCACTCCTTGGAAAGGAGAAGGCTAAGGTGAATGACGACGACGAGTGGGATGAGCTGGACCTCAAGGCCATCAGCACCATACAGCTGTGTTTGGCAGACGAGGTCATGTACAACGTTATCGAGGCGGACAATACGGTGGACTTGTGGAGGAAGCTCGAGGAGCTCTATATGTCTAGGTCGCTCACGAACAAGCTGTACGTGAAGAAGCAGTTGTACAGCTTGAGGATGTCCGATGGCGCGCAACTGTTGGATCATTTAAATGTGTTCAACAAGTTGGTATCCCAGTTGCGCAGCATGGATGTGAAGGTCGAGGAGGAAGACCAGGCTCTTCTCCTCTTGTCCTCACTCCCGAGGTCGTTCGATCATTTAGTCACCACCATATTGTATGGGAAGGATACACTTAAGATGGAGGAAGTGGTGACGATGCTTCTCTCTAATGAGAAGAGGAGCAGTTCCGGATCGAGTGCGAGCGAGGGTCTGCTCGTGAAGAGCAGAGACCCATCCCGAGGTAGATCGAGAGGGGGAGGCAAGGAGGATGGTCGACCTAGGTCCAGGGGTAGGTGTCATTACTGCAAGGAGGAGGGGCATTGGAAGGCCAACTGCCCAGTGAGGAAACTCAAGGGCAAAGAGTCTGTGCCTCAGCAGGCTGCAGTGGCATCGGAGTGCGTGAGCGATGATGACGTTTTACACGTATCACAGAGTCGCGATGGGGTAGTCGGGACCACAGATTCCTGGATCATGGATACAGGATGTTCGTTCCACATGTGCCCGAACATTGAATGGTTCTCCAGTATTAGGCACTGTGTAGGTGGTCGTGTTCGGATGGGGAACCAGTCAGAGTGCGAGATATCAGGAGTCGGGAGCATCAGGATTAGGATGTTCGATGGAGTGGTTAGGACCCTCACCGACGTTCGGTATGTGCCTGAGTTGAGGAAGAGCTTGCTTTCTCTGGGCACTCTGGAGGCTGCCGGGTATTCTTATACCAGTAGCAGCGGGTTTTTGGAGGTCAGGAGAGGCGCGCAGACAGTCCTGAGAGGAGAGCGTTTTGGATCGCTCTATAGACTTATTGGCACCACGATTGCCAGGGGAAATATGAGGAGAGAGGTCGGACCGTCTCTCGAGCTACAGGATACGGTAGCGTATGCATTTCAGGCGATCTCCTCAGACCGCGGTTCCTTCGATAGAGCTTTAGAGAGCGGAGACCGTTCTCAGCGAAAAGCTAGGAAGGACCGGCGGAGGAGCGGGGCAGGATTCGTGGCAAGGGCATGTGCGCGTAGAGAGGACCTTGGCGGAGGTAGAATTTTCGCATCCGTAGAGGAGACGGGTAGAGAGTCATCTCAGGAGTACCCAGACATCGTGAGAGGAGCCGTCAGGCTCAGAGGTCTCACCGAGGAACTTAGGATCACTCAGGAGAAGGTGGAGTTGCACAGTGAGAGTTCGAGTGCGATTCGTCTTGCAGTAGACCCGGTCTATCGTGCAAGGACGAAGCACGTCGACGTGCGTCACCGGGAGTTGAGGGAGTTCGCTCGAGGTGGAGGCGTTATGTTACGGGAGAGTCCTACGGAGGAATGCGTTGCGAGCATGCGGGAGAAATCAGTGAGGCGAGTCAAGTTTGACTTGACTCAGACTGATGCACGTTGATCGTGCCGGCCCCAGGGAGAGGGGGCTTGTAGTCGCCAGTAGAGGTCTGTGTGTTCTAGGCGGTTTTAGTGTTCGTAGAGCATCAAGGTGGAGATTGTTATTTTGATGCTCTACCGGTCCAGCCTTGGACCGGTCCGGTTTTTTTTTTATTTTTTATATATATAGCCTTGCACAGGGGGAAGATGGGACAACACACAGCAAAAAGCCCGATTCCTATTTCTAACCTAACCGAGCCAGGCGGCGGAAAAGTCGGGAGAACGGAAGGAGAGGCGAGCGGCGGGATTCCCTCTCCGGCGACGATCGGAGGCATCGACGGCAGTGGCATAGGAGGAAGATCGAGCGGCGGAGGCGGGCGGTTCTTCTTCTCCGGCGACATCAAGGAAGAAGAGGCAGACCGGCCCTTCTTCTCCAGCGGCGGCTTCGGACGGGGTCAAGCACAGCGGAGGCGAGCGGTTTCTTCTCCGGCGACCTCAAGGAAGGAGAGGGAGCGGCGGCATCGTTCTTGCGGCGGCAGACCGGCTCTCGGCCAGGGTCTTTTCTTCTCCGGCGACTTCGGCAGAGCCCGATCTTGGGCGATCCAGATTTCTTCTCCGGCGACGTCCAAGATCCGGCGGCGGCAGCGATCCAGGGTCTTCTACTCCGGCGGCTAGATCGGCTAGGAGCGCCGATCTTGGTTCTTCTCCGGGTTCTCCGGCGACAGCGGTAGATCGAGCGGCGGCAAGCGGGGGTAGATCCTGTTGGCGAGCAGTGGTCGACGGAGGCGGCGGAAGATTGATCGGAGTTCCGATCTAGTGCACGGCAGCGGCATCGGCTCCATCTCCGGTGTAGGAGAGGGGAGATCCACGGCAGCGGCGGGTGCGGGTTTCTTCCAGCGGCGGCTCCGGCGATCCAGCGGCGGCGGCGACTCCGGCGGTGAAAGAAAGCATAAGGCTGCGGTTCCTTCGTCTTGAAGAGTGCAGCGGCTTTCTTGGCCGGACGGCGGCAGCGCGCTAGGGGAGTTATTCTTTTCCTCTTGTTCTTGCTTTCCTATTCTAGGTTAGTGTCGATCCGAAAGGATCGTTGAGTGCTCTGTGTTGTAATAGAACCCCTATTTTGTTTAGTGGATCCGGCGCGCTCTCCCCGTGGACGTAGGAGCTTAACTCCGAACCACGTATATCTCTTGTCGTCTGTGTTGTTTTCTGTGTTTTGGAAACTCGAACTAGTATCCTTCCGAGGATTGATTGGTGCGCGCCATTATTTGCTCAAATATCAGCTTCCGTTGCTATTGTCCGCGACGAGTTCCGTACTCGCGGGCCGGTGCCAATTGCACAACACGCTACCGCATGGATGCGGACCCGAGGCCCCCGTCCAGTCTCTCCTCGGCCAGCACGACCGAGGCCGCCAGGCGTGGTCGACCTCTCCTTGTCCGTTGCACCCACGGCCGCCAGGCGCGACAGGCTTCTCCACGCCCGTGGTCGCAAGACACGACCGTCGTCCCCAAGGCCGGCTGCCGATCTCCCCTCCCTGGGAAGCCTCCCGTCGTCGGCAGCCCCTCTCCACCGCCGGACAATCCTCCTTCATCTGATCGCTCCCACGCGATCACCACTGTCCGATGTTCGGGTAACACCCACATAACAACCGGTGTAACCTCCCATTATGGGCGGGTGCAAATTGCCGAAATAATATCGGTGCACGTGTAGCAAAAAATATTATAATAATGTGTGTGTTAAACCATAATTAATCAGACTGTAAATAGTAAATAAAGAGGTTACGGTTTGCGGATAGGCACGTAATCACCGGAATCATCTCTGAGACCTATACATAAATAGGACCCAAAACCCTCCTTCATAGTTCATTATCACTTTTTTCCTCCACAGCTTCTCGTCCTACGCGCTCGAGAGCTCCACAAGGAATTTCCTTCGCCTTCGAAGACTCCCTTGAAGACCATACAACACTTGGAAGATCGCTCGAAGGCTTTCATCCACCTTCTTTAGCCTTCGTGCGCCACCAAGTGTTCCACGCGTGTGCACGTCTCTCTCTGCAATAAACAACCTGCGTGCAACTAGCGCTCACAACACTCATTTCCCGCCAGTCAACCGCAAACTCTCTCCGCTCCAGACGTACTCCAAACTCCACTACAAATAGCAAAATGAAAGCTGCTCACACAAAGACGCGCAAAACACACCGCCCCAGCTTCCAAGCGCAAGTAGAAGACCGTCAAGTTTCTAGAGTGCGATGCATCCACCGCAGCAAAGAAAATACTTAGTTTCGCGAACAGTGTCCTCTCACCTTCCGAACACGTCTCTCTCTCCCCCCACAAGTTGTAACGCGCAACTGTCTGTCGCCCTCGCATTCTCTAAAAATTCTGATCTGTACAACATCAACTGATAGTGGAAGTTTGGCCGACACAGCTCCAGCCACGTGATTAATTTTTCACCATTTTTCAGGATTTTTCACGTTAAAAAATCGTCTTCCCAGCCTTCGCATTCTTTATATTTTACATTGACTGTTTGCACACCCGATCGCTCCAAAACTAAAACGGCCCTATTAAGACCGGTCTACCAAAAGCCTCGAGCGAACCCGCAATAAGACTCATATTAAGTATTTATCATAAAGTTATTTAGTGTAGTTGGTAAAAACTACTAATGTGTCTTAAGTTCAAGCCTAACCTTTGTTAAAATAAAATAGTTGTGTTTTTTTTATAAATTTCATCTTAATAATTGATTTAATTATTTCAATAATATTTGGTTTAAAAATACATTTAATTGGTACAATTTATTTGATGATTATAATAATATATTGTATATATATTAAGTGCATGCAAAATAACTAATTAGCTAGTTATATTCTGCAAATTAATTATACAGGTGGAATATTGAGATGCCTGCAATAATAAAAGGTTCGATAGCCATCCTTTCTAATGCAGGATTGGGCATGGCCATGTTCAGCCTAGGTATATTTATATCTTTTTAAATTTATTTTTTTACTCTAATTAACAGGTCAATAGCTGTAATTAATTATTAAAACTTATTTTTGCTTAAATTTTCATAATTTCTCAATTTTTCTTCTTATGACTTAGAGTCTGTTTGGCGAAAAAAATTTGATGGGTTACTCTCACATAAAAATATCTGCAATATTAAATACTGATTGATCAAAATACTGATCAACGATCAGTATTTAACATCGTATGAGTCGTAGGCTATTAAATTGAGGGTCAGTATTTAATACCGCACTTTTTCTAGATGAGAGTATTCCACCTAAATTTTTTTCCTGTTTGGCAGAATGGTGATGGTTGGGAACACGGTGGTTATTCGTGAAGACCGGCCTCATCTAAAGAACTCCATCCATTTTAATGTTCATAAATAATTTCGGCCCTAAATTAATTTATGAGGGTGATATTTCTATCAAAATTCATTGGAGCAAAAAGCCAGCGCCTATAGAAAACAAGTTTTGAAGAGATTTGGGCTCCGTTTGGCACGTTGGTGCCGGTCGTAAACGCTCATTCGTTAAGGATCAACCTAACAAACATCATCCGTTTGAACATAAAAGTGGATGAAGTTCCTTAGGTGGGCATTAACAAATGACAATTTAACCCCGTACGTGTTCATGCCTGCCACCATCGTGTCAAACGGAGCCTTCATCTTAATTTATTAAATCGAGAGATTTTATGTGTTTTGGGGTGCAAATAGTCATATTATGACCGCTTAATTATAATAATATTATTCTTAAAAAATATAGGCAATTGTTAACCAAAAATTTAATTTTGGGTTTTCCCACCCCAAAGTTATCCGCAATCCGATATTTGACTTGCAACATCCCATTGTTAGCTGAGAAAAGAGGTGTCGACTACCTTCAACGAGAGGAAGGAGACCCCAAAGGGGATGCGCAGTGGGTTGGGTGTGACTAAGGCTTCGTTTGGTTTGACGTTTCGCCGCCTTCATTTGGAGCAAACGTCGCCGGACGGCGAGTAAACAAATGGCCGTCGACGGCGTTTGCTCCGTTTGCACCCGCAGCAAGGAAGAAATGACCCCGATCAGCTCCGCTTCGATTCCCACCTCTCCCCCTCTGATTACAAAGTGGCGTTTCGACCCACCGAATGCACCCGCCACCGCCAAACCAAATATAGCCTAAAGATGAGCTATGAGGGTGGTTAAGATTTTAAGTTTTGGTGAAGTGTGTTTTTTAAAATTTTGGATTACAAATAGCCAAAGGCGAATTGCGGGCGAAAATATATTGTAAATAAGATGTCAAAAAACTATCTTGTATTTTCAATTATTTATTTTAAATAATAATTATATAGATTTAATCCATTAATTTTCCTTCTTGCAAGAATTTATGTTATAATTGTGTCTTCAAATAATTTTATATTAACCAAATAATTAATTAATGATAATTAGGTCTGTTCATGGCCTTGCAACCCAAGATGATCGCGTGCGGGAAATCAGTGGCCACTTTCTCCATGATTGTTCGATTTTTGATCGGTCCCGCCGTAATGGCGGCCGCATCCAGCGCCGTTGGCCTTCACGGCGTTCTTCTTCATGTCGCAATTGTGCAGGTAATTAATCATTAATATAAATATTTTTTTTAAAATAATAATAATAAAAGCTCTAATCTAATTTAAATTTTGAATTAAGGCTTCGTTTAATTCCGCGTTTCGCCGACTCCGTTTGGAGTAAACGCCGCCGGACCGCGGGTAAACAAACGGCCACCGCCGGCGTTTGCTCCATTTGCACCCGTCCCGATCCGCTCCGTTTCGACCCTCACTTCTCCCCCTCCGACGGGTAAACAAACGGTCACCGCCAGCATTTGCCTAAAATGACTTTTAATTCAATGTTGTAATTTTTTTTTTTTTTTTTCAAATTAGATAGTGAATTTGAGAATTGGATCATAATAACCTAATGTTATAAAACATATTTTAGTATTATTATATTTTTTCATACAATCAATTGAATTATAAAAAATGCTGTTCAAATTTATTTAAATATTGAAATTACCCATACATTAAAATATTATTAAATTACAACAATTTCTATAAAAACGTTTTAAGTTGTTAAATCATAAATGAATAGATATTAAATATATAAATCAAGCGTAACAATTGTTGCGGTCTAACTCGACGTCTCGTTCGGATCGGAATAATCTGGGCCGCCTTAGCTCTCGGAACGGTCGAGCGCACACAGTCAATGAAGTAGGGTGATCGTACACACGAAGTTTTAATGTGAAAAACCCCCTCGAACGAATAAAAAACAACGTGACCGGATCTGTGCAGGTCAAAGTCCACTATTTTCTGACTGTTACAGCTTGTATGAGAAATCGAGGGTGACATGTCACCTCTCGTTACAGTTTTGAGGTGAGAGAACGATTGGCACACGGCGGACACAGACCGTTGCGCCGGGAGTTTGATACAAATTGCGCTTGGCGTTGATGGGCATCGCTTGGCGTGTTGCTGATTCTGAACGTGGGAGCGGAGCGTCTGAACTTGCGGTTGCGGAGGCTACTTGAAAATTGAGAGATAGGGCTTCGTTGGGTGGCTTCAACTTGGATCGAACGTGACCCGGATGCGGCTCGGGTGCTGCTTGGGTGCGGCTCGGGTGCTGCTCGTAGGCGGAATTTGACAGAGCTTCGACCTGAGCAAGAAGAAGACTCGGAGGGAAAATGTGAGAAATGAGGAGGCCTGATGCTCCTTTTATAGCATCCAGGTGGTGGTTATGGTGGTTATGCGGCTATCCACATACCATAACCACCATTATGATTATTTTCGTTATAGTTTAAATGCGCATTTTAGGATATTAATTTCGATATTTGAAGACCATTTAAATAAATCATTAAATTATTAATTAAATCCCCTCACTAACCTGGTGGTTAGTGGGTGGTTACACGCGAATCGAATGCGCGGGGAACGACTCCAAACGATCGGACGGCAAACTTGCCGTCGAATTCGCCGGCAAGGGGAGGACCGCCGACGGCCGAGGGAGAGCGGCTCGCGCGTCCGCTCCCTCGGCCGTGGCTGGCGGCCGGGAGAGAGCGGCTCGTGCGTCCGCTCTCTCGGTCGTGGCCGACGGCCGGGAAAGAGCAACTTGAGCGGCCGCTCTTCCGATCGCGGCCCAGCGGCCGACGGGGAGCGGCCCTTGTGGTCGCGGCCGGCGGCCGAGGGAGGCCGGCCTGGCCGGCCGCTCTCCCGGCCGCGTCTGGCGGCCGAGAGACACCGGCTTGTGCGCCCGCTCTCCCGGCCGCGTACGGCGGCCGAGGGGAGCGGTTGTCGGGGCCCGTGAGACGAGAAACGAGGCGGACGACGTTCGGGGAGGAGGCTGACCGCTCGTCGCTGGCAAGGCGTGGCTCGCGGCGGTTTTCCCACTACGCGTGATGGGATCTGCGCGCGGGGGGATCGAACGTGGTGATCGCGCGTACGGTCAACCCCATGATCCCACTACTTTTGACGTGAAGATTGTGGGTGTGTGGTTATGTGCACACCTATTCTTATAAAGTGGGTCTCATCCCTGACAACAATAAATGTTATAATATTTTTAAATTTTAAATTTAATATTTTTTATTTTTGAGTATACTAGAATGTATAGCTTTAAAATATAAATTATACAAATGATGCTTTTGGATCCTGATTAATGCTTTAGGCTCGGTTTGACATGGTGTTGACCGTCGCGTACATGAGGGTTAAATTGTCATTCGTTAACGTCCTTCTAAGAAATTTCATCCATTTTTTATGTTCAAGCGGATGATGTTTGTTAGGCGATCCTTAACGAATGACAATTTAACTCATGTGTTTACGATCACACCACCATGCCAAACGGAGCATAATATTCTCATTATAAGTTAATATTTAGTATTTCTCATGTATATTATTTGTGCATTTAGTAAAAAAAATTATTTATTTATTGCAGGCAGCACTTCCTCAAGGCATAGTGCCCTTCGTCTTTGCAAAAGAATACAATTGCCACCCAGATATCCTTAGCACCGCGTAAGGCCTCCTTTGATTAGGCAGTGGCGGGTGGAACCGGCAGAAGCAAATCCGGCTTTGAAACCGGAGGGAAGGAGGAGCCGCTCCAGACGGAGCTTTTTGCTCCGTTTTTCAGGACAAGGTGGGGGCATACGGAGCAAACGCCGTTGGAGGTCATTTGGTTACCCGCCGTCCGGCGACGTTTGCTCCAAACGCTGGGAGGAAAAGCGGAATCAAATGAACCCTAAGTGTCCAACCCAAAATAGATTAATTTATTTAAAAAAAACAAAAGAAAATGCCCAAATTTCTTAAATTCATGATCACTTAATTTTATAAAATTATAATTTACACATGCCACCGTGTATAATTAATAATCAATATTAATTATTTTACTCTTGCAGGGTCATTTTTGGAATGCTCATCGCGCTGCCGATCACTATCCTCTACTATATTCTTCTCGGCGTGTAATTAATTAATCAAAGATTAGAGCGAGAAACAGTTAATTAATTAACCTTTTTACTGTTAATTAATTTGTGGCATGATTAACTGCATAAATATTACTGAAGAATATATTCTTCGATTTTAATTTGTGTTTATTTTTCTCGTCTATAGCCTTGTAGCTAGACAGAGGTGCAACTCAGATCGGTTCATCTCAATTCTACCCAAATAATAGTGTTGCGGCCAACTCAATCCTCCTGATAGACCCGACTAAATTGAACTGTCTTAATCCGGGAGCGGTCGAGCGCGCACAGTCACAAAAATTAAAAACTGAGAAGACAATATTTTTAACGTGAAAACCACATGACTGAATCTGTGCCGACTAAACTTCCACTATTTATTGTCGTGTTATGGGGCTTTTTCAAGAACTCGAGGGCGATAGGCCGTTTCTCGTTACAATTATTGGGGGGGGGGGTGAGAGATATCGGAGGGTGACAAACCACCTTTTACAGAACTAGTTATTTCTTCATGTGATGCGGGGAGCGATGCGCTCGTTGTATTCTGGAGTCCTCTGATAGTTCTTGGAGGCGGAAACATTTTGCTGCATTCGTTCTGATGTCTGGGGCTTGAAGCTCGGGGGCACACTCAATGTGTATTATCCTCTGCGTCTTGTCTCTGATTGTCTTTTGGAGAAGCGTTGTACGATTGTCTTATAGGTGGTTGGAATGCTTGCTCTTGAGCGCGTGGGGCGTGGTGCGGTTGTCTTATCGGTGGATGGAATGCTTGCTCTTGAGCGTGTGAGGTGTTTGTTGGTAGAGAGCGCACAGGGCGCTTGATGAAGGAGCGCGCGCGGAGCGCTAAGAGTTAGAGAGCACGCGGGGCACTTGCTGGAGGAGAGCGCGCAGGGCTCTTGTTGAAGGAGAGCGCGCAGGGTACTTGCTGAAGGAGGCGCGCATGACGCTTATTGAAGGAGAGCGCGCAGAGCGCTTGCGGGTAGAGAGCGCGCGGAGCGCTTGCTGGTAGAGAGCGTGCATGACACTTGTTGGAGGAGAGCGCGTGGAGCGCTTGCTGGTAGAGAGCGCGCAGAGTGCTTGTTGGAGGAGAGTGCGTGAAACGCTTGCTGGTAGAGAGCGCGTGGAGCCCTTTTTGGTAGAGAGTGTAACGACCCTAGCCGATCCAACGCGACAATGTCACGACTCCGCTCTAGGCGACGCTACCGGGCTGTAGCCCAAGCACCCCAACCTCTCTCCAGCCCACTGACAGGTTGTTTGTGGGCACAATTTCCCTTTGATGAGCGAACTCGGCAGTTAAGTTGGGTCGTACGAGAAATTCTCAGGAGGTCACCCATCTCAGTACTACTCCAGCCCGAGCACGCTTAACTATGGAGTTTTTCAACTCCAGCTCAATTGGTGATGAGGAGTTGAAAAACTCCATAGTTAAGAGTGCTCGGGCTGGAGTAGTACTGAGATGGGTGACCTCTTGAGAAGTCCCTGTGATGCGCGCTTGACTATCGAGTTTGCCTCATCAAAGGGAGGTTGTGGCCACAAACAACCCGCCAGAGAGCTCGTGTAGCTTTTGCTGGTAGAGAGCCCGTGGATCCCTTGCTAGTAGAGAGCGCGCAAGGCCCTTGTTGGAGGAGAACGCTTGGAGCGCTTGCTGGTAGAAAGCGTGCAGAGCGCTCATTGGTAGATAGCGCGCATAGCGCTTATTGTATGAGAGCACGCGGAGCGCTTCCTGGTAGAGAGCGCTCTTGACGCTTGTTAGAGGAGAGCGCGTGAAACGCTTGCAGAAGGAGAGAGCGCGGGGCGCTTGCTGGTAGTGAGCGCGTGTAGCACTTACTGGAGGTAGGGCTGAGCATATTATTCGAAACTCGAAAGTCGCTCGAAATTCGCTCGAAAATTGAGTCAAATCGGAATCGATTAAAATTGATTCGACTCAAATTGAGTCGATTCAATTTGACTCGAATTTGATTTCGAGTCGATTTCGAGCCAGCCCTGAATCGCTCGAAAAATGATTCGAATCAACTCGAATTAATTAAATATATTATGTATTTATTGATATATTCTTATTTTTAAATTTAAAATAAGAAAATTTAAATAAAAAAAAGAATGAAGTCTTTAAGTATTTCGTATGATAAATTTATAAGTTGTCCAATTTAATTTTGAGCCTAATAGGAATAAAAAGAAAAATTGCTCAGTTTCGAGTCGGCTCGATTCGAATTCGAGCCGACTTTGAATCGAGCCATTTCGAGTCGAGTCGACTCGACTCGAAATCAATTTCGATTTCGAGCCGAGTTTGAGTCGAAAATTTCGATTTCGAGCCGAGCCAAAATCGCTCGAACTCGACTCGATATCAGCCCTAACTGGAGGGGTGCGCACGGAGCATGGAGGGAAGAGGCGCATGTAAGGAAGCGGCGTGCGCGAGAGCGCGCGAGAAGGCAGAACGCGCAAGGAAGAGACACGCGTGGGAGCGGAAGCAACAAGTGTGAGTGCGCGTGTAACGTCCCCTTCCACCTTTCGTGACTCAATCATTAGGCCTTAGGCGGATCATTACCGGGCTGCAGCCCAAGCACCCCAAGCACCCCAACCCCTCTCCAGCCCACCGGCAGTTTGTTGGTGACCACAACCTCCCTTTGATGAGGCAAACTCGATAGTCAAGCGTGCGTCACGGGGACTTCCCAGGAGGTCACCCATCTCAGTACTGGGATGAGTGACCTCCTGGGAATTCCCCGTACTGGGATTTTGGCTCGGCACAGTTCCAGCCACATTGGTTTTCACTCTTTCCGGATTTTTCACGTCAAAAACGTCTCTTGTCCATTGCTGCGATTTTTTATAATTGATTGCATGACCGGCTCGACTCCGAGCTAAGACGGTCCGATTCTCCGAACCGGGAAAAAGATTGCGCGACCCGCAACAATAATATCGACATTATGAATATTTTACAAAAAAAGAAGCCAATTTCCCTCTTTTAATATCTTATAGATACTGACATTAAAACCTCAAAAATATTAAATATTAAGTAATTAATTGATATAATATTTATTGGTATCCTCAACATACTCGCCAATTTTGTTCCGCCGCTCATTGATTCTCCGGCGGTATCATGTTCACCAACCAGCTAATAAATAATATATTAATAATAAATAATTTAATAAAATAATAATGATTATTATCGAATAATGAGCCCGGCTTAAGAAAGTAAGTATTTTTCTAATGCTAATGTTCAGGGTTTAGGGTTTTAATTAAAAAGGCACGGCTTCACCAACCAGCGTTTAGCCTTCAACCAGTTCTTTATTATAGCGCTGTCTGTTTAATGGGGGTACTTTCTGTAATTATTGAAGAATCCAAGCTCATTTTCAACATGCAAGGCACATGATTTTTCACTTAATAAACATATAATAATAATGAACGATTTTTAATGCACTGAAGTGAAATAAATTATGCTTAATTTAAGGACAAACGGCACGTGATATTTTGTTTATTTTAAAAAGGATGGATTAATTACGGTGACACCCGCTGTGAATTTATGTAATTATTTATTTAGGGAATTGATAATCACTAATTCCATAGATTTATAATTATAGTCAAATGCGCTATTCGTACCCCTAAAAAAAATATAAATGGAGTATCCAACGCGATTCAATACATTAATATTTAGTATCCAACTTAAATAATTTAATCTTGATTAGTTTATAAGCTAATTTGATACATTTTTTTTCTCAAAAATAAAATTATTAAAATTGAATATCTACCAAAACAATGAATAATAAAAATTGAAATTATTGATTCCATTTCTAGGATGATTTTTGCGGAGAAATACGATCAAAGCTAGGGGTGAGGAGCGAAAACCGAAAACCGATAGAACCGACCGAACCGACCGAACCGCACCGATTTTGAAACCGAGCCGGCCGACTCGGTGTCGGTTCGGTCTGGAGCTTTTGAAAACCGAAGCCGTATCGGTTCGGGTCGGTTTTCAAGTTGTAAAAACCGACCAAACCGAACCGAACCGACCTTAGTAATTGATATTATAATAATTATAAATTATGTATATATTAAGTTCTATTTTATAATAATTATAAACAATGTAAATGACCTATATGAACTTGAGTTCAAGTTATGTTCAAGTTAAGTTCAAGACCACTTAAATTTTATGATTCAGTCAGAGTCACGAGAGCCCTCCTAAATAAATGAAATAATCCTACTTATGGGCTACGACTTGCTTATCTATAGCAAATTAGCTCATAAATGATTGAATGAAAAAGCCTTGAAAATTGAACTATATTGGTGGCCTGTTGTACACCAATTTTTCTGATAACATTATCTTTCAATGTGACCTCATTTAAATATCTTAATCATTATTTGAATTTTCTTGTTTTTGAATTATGCCAACAAGCAACTTTGCCCGTAAATATGGAGATGGTACTGTGTAATAGACATTAATTTTGATCACCACAAATTTTTCGAGTGAGTAGTTTTCAATGGTGGACACCGAACCTGTGTATATATCTTCACAAATTTCTTCAAGTGAGCAGTCATTTGGTAACATTTTATATTCACAAATTTTAATAGACATTAATTTCGATCATCATAAAAACATTTTTATAACTTCAAGTGTATATATCACATAATATCACATGATCTTATAGTAGAAACTACACCGAACAAGCTTGCAAATTATATCTCTATAGTGTTGTCGCAAAAAACCGACATCGAACCGCAAAAAACCGACTAAAAACCGAACCGACTATAAACCGAACCGTCCAGGTTCGATTCGGGTCGGTTTAGACAAACCAAAAACCGAGGCATGTCGGTTCGGTTTCGGTTTGGGTACAAACCGACCCAAACCGAACCGCTCGCAGCCCTAATCAAAGCTCACTGTAGAATAATCAAAATATGTTTTGTTTAAAAAAATCTTAAATTAAATCCTTGTAATCATAATATTATGCATACAATTGAATATCTACTAGAAAAATAAATTATTTTCTAAATTTCCTTCCTAAATGCTTTGATAGCCATGAGCGAAAGAAATGAGAGAGACTGGGTACAAATAGTTATTTTAGAGTTAAAATAAAGATTTTTTTTTTAAAATGAGATACAAATAAGACTTTGGACTAGGCAATGGCTGTTTAGTAAATGGGATGAAGTTTGAAGGGGATTTTTGTAATTTCAAAGGAGGAAAGGAAGGCTACAATAATTGCCTAATTTCAAGCCCAAGGTCAATGTAACTAACCCAATTTGAAATAAATAAACAGAAATGTTAAAGCGCACATCATATTTGACAATGTGCACACCTAAAAACAATATTTAAACACAATAAAACTGAATGTTACTTGCACACCATTGCCAACCATCCATAATTTGTGACCAGCTCCTCCCTCGATGTTTTAGAGACATTGGTGGTCGCATAAATCCCATGATGAACCTCTGCCGCCTTCTCGACTAAAGTATTAATATGTTGTAGTTCATCGTCAACCACGCGAAGCCCCGCCACGATGAGTTTGGTCGACATTCTCACAATCAAGGGGAAGGCCGACCTAAACTCTACAAAGAAGTATCACAGAGGGGTGTGGATGTCCGTTTTCGCTTAAAGGTCAAAAAATGCGCATATAAGGAAATGTATGCAGCGGGAATAAAACATAGAAAAGATATTATCGACTTTGAACAAGAGAGAGTTCCAACACCATGACCATTGAACGATTTACAACAAAAAGGCAAAGATACAAAGAACGGAGGCGAACAGCAATACACAAGTATAATTTTTATACAAATGCATTTTTAGTTGTGGCTACATTAGTTTCATTATTGATAATGTAAAACAATAATCATTTGAATTTTTTTTTTTTGCATGTCATTTAAATTCAGCCATTTAAAATATTCTCATGTATGCTTCCATTAGAAGCAACAAGAAATTTACAAATAATTACAAATTGATAAAGCGAGATCACTCTCAATTTGAACATGTTTTGACGACCGCCTTACAATGGAGTCAAAACGCCCTTCAAATAAAAAACATTTAGCGTTCGCTATGTCGGTATTGGAATTCAATTGACAAGTCCAATTTTAGCATTTCGGCGGTCATAAAAATACCTCAGAATGAAAATTCATTTCAATTCTCATAGAAATTGGTTATAAAAGAAATATATCTCCCTCAATTCCGATCTCGTGAGATCTTAATTCGCAATTCTCATATCTACCAGTGCACTCCTGACTCTCTCAAAAAGACCTCGACGCCCACTCTGTTGTTCGCCAGGGGGCGTATTATTTGCCCAAAAGCGAATTTTTCGACGAGAAACATTTTTCTGTCGGGGCACGAATATTTTGCCCGGGCGCATTTTTCGCCCTAGCGCACAATTTTCGAACGGAAGTGCATTTTTCGCCCGAGCAAGTATTTTTCCGCCCCAGTGCGCATCTTTCGCTCGGACGGTAATTTTTCGACAGGGCGAGGATTTTTCGGCTGGAAGTGCATTTTTTATCCGGGTGCGTATTTTTCACTGAAGCGCATTTTCACCCGACACGCATTTTTCGCCAGGACGCGATTTTTTTGACCGGGGGCATTTTTTTTCGCCCAAACGTATTTTTGTCCCGCCCGCGTTTTTTCGCCCGTGCGTGAATTTTTTACCCGGGCACGAATTTTTTGCCTTGACGCGAATTTTTGCCCAAGACGCGAATAATTTTTCTGCTCGGCACGATTTTTTCGCCCGAGCACATTTTTTCTCCCGAGCGCCTTTTTTTTCCCGGACGTGAATTTTTCTCCCGGGCCTGAATTTTTTTTGCTCATGCACGCATTTTTGGCCCGGCCACAATTTTTTTGCCCGGCCGCAATTTTTTCGTCCGACAGCAATTTTTTCGCCCGATCACGAGTTTTTTTGCCCCGCAGCATTTTTTTCGCCCTGACGCTATTTTTTCCACCGAACGCATTTTTTCCACCCGGACGGAATTTTTTTCGTTCGGACGCAAATTTTTTCACCCGGCGAAAAACTTTGAATCGAAATGTTGTAACATTCCTTTATTCCTTGTTATAACATTTTGAATGGAAATGAAACATATATTAATGTGGTGACCTTAGATGAATTGTAAGGCACACAGCACACTTCACACTTTATTTTTTCTTTAACTCAACGCAATCTTCATTATTTCAAAAGGCAAAAATTGAACACTTGCTAACTTATACAAATTGGCTAATTTCAAATTTATTAGGATTGCAATTAATGGAATTTCAGAAGAAAAAAAATTTTTGGACTAACAATCTATAAAATATGCAGTTAAATATTAAACTTGCATAATCATATGAGTTTAACAGCTTTTTTTAAGATATTGCTCCAACCTAATATTCACTACTTTGTTCAGTTTTTTGAATAAACTGGGTTTGATCTGTACATGACAAAACGATCTGCACTTATAATTTTTTGAATTATATTTAAAATAAGTAAAGGCTGCCCAACTATAGTGGGGTTGGCTATATGGATCCTTTGTCGCAATTGTGCCCTATCTTTTGTCATAATCTCACTAATGCCTAATGAAAGAGAGGGGTAGATAGATTTTACTCTAGAGGGAGGGTGAATAGAGTATTTAAAAAATATTGTTAGAATTTATGGAAGAATTAAAATACTGATAATTATAACTAGTGAAATAAGATAGACTAGACTACCACAGCATAACACAACACACCATGTCTTTCCTTATAGTTTCATTCCAAGTTTTTATTGGTCTACCCCTCTCTCGTTTAACATGCCTAGTGACTAGACTCTCACAACACCTAACATGTGTCTCTAATGATCTCCTTTGTACGTGTCCAAACCATCTTAGACGAGCTTCTCGCATCTTCTCTGCAATTGGTGCTAGCCCTGTCTTATCCCTGATACTTTCATTCCTAATTTTATCCAATCTCACATGTTCGCAATAAATTGGAACATAACAATCGCCTTCCTTATTTTATCACGGCACCTTTCTTAGGATGCCCAATTGTTGGGTAAAAGGTTGAGTTGAACATGTCTACTCTACATGCTTAAGGAGTCTAATAAAAAAAACACTCGAAAACTCCTAGTAGAAGAAGGCCGAGGTAGGAGGCTGTGCAGTAGGAGGCTGTGCACAACTGCTAGGTAGAGGAAAATGAAGGTAACACCGAATTGTAGATGACATGAAATGAGATCAAAATGTACATAAAATGTGAAGTGGTAGATGAAAATAGCGGCAATTGTTAGGCCAAAATTTCGCCGCGGGCGAAGAATAACGTTCGCCCATAATTTTTTTTTAAAAAAAATATCTAAATTTGTACATAAATTGAAAGAATCCGAAGAAAAAAATACAGCAAAAAATCACAAATTGAGGGGATTTTATACCGCCATGGACATAATCTGGCGGGCTAGAGCAGGATCTTGCTGGAGCAATTCCCTGATGTTGATTTCCAAGTCAGCCAGCTGCTTCTCCAGATATTTTTTTGTAGTCTACAGCAGAACAAAGAACAAAATAATTGATACTTCAAAAGGTTGGGTATTGAGATAATTTGCAATTTAAGCATCAAAAGCCATGCAGCAATCGGGGCTGCGAATATGGGTAATCTGGCTGCGAATATGGGTAATCTAGCTGCGAATATGGCCCCAGATTACCGGAATCGGAAATTGGTCCGTCTTTTGGCTCAGGTTGCAAAAGACAGTGAGGACTCTCGGCATGCACAATATACAAGCGCGCACGCACATATGCATGCATGTGCAAATGCAATAATCAAGCGCGCACACAATAAGTACATTGTTCGAACTAATGTACGGAATATGGATGATACATAATGAGATGGACCTCCATTTGAGGCATTTCACGGTCCATATCTAATTCTGACTGATCCGACGGATTCATTGATCTCATCCTTTTATATATTTTTTAATCAAAAAATTATACATCATTAGATCAAGTGAGAATGCATCTATACCATGAAATGGATCTCCATTTGAGCTCCCAAATGGAGAGGATTGTGATCCCGTAGTAGAGAATGGGCAAGGGTACCAGATTGAAACCATTTTGAGTCGGCTTGAAATTGTTAAAAAAATTTTGAGCCAACACAAAATCAGATCGAATCCTTATGAGCTCGAGTCAATTTTGAGTCGGCTCAAATTTCTTTGAGCAAAACCAAGGCTTGGCCCTAAATTGGATTAATAACAACCCCATATGTTAGCTATTGTATGGGTGTTTTGGTAGTAGTAAATGGACTACTTATAACACTAAAATCACTTCCCTCATTACAAACTATTGACGCATGTATGTAAAATTTACAAATACGCATTTTACTTGCTACTGATTCTAGTACAAACGAGCAGTGTTAATAAAAAATATGACTAATGAAATGCATATAATATACAGATTATGTGGATAAGAATGCCTATATGTTTAAAGAAACATGTGTGTACACATACATACATACATATATAAATATATATAGGAATAATTACCAAAACTTCTCCTAAAAGTTAGCACAATTACAGGTTGCACCCCTCCTCTTACTACCGAAATTACAAAATCTCACCTTAAATATACATTTCATAGCATTCATGCACAAAAATAACCCCTCGGAGTAAATTTTCAGAGGTCCTTTTGTGCATGGATGCTATGAAATGCACTCTTACAAGGAAGGTATTTGCAATTTAATAAAAGAGAGATTTTTCTAATTTCAAAAGAGGGGTACAACCTGTAATTTAGTAAATTTAGAGGGGAGGTCCTGATAAATGACCCTACACACACACAAACTAGGGTTTTTTGTGCAGTGTCCACCTGCGCAAAATTCTTGAGAGAAAGAAAGAGAAGAAGAGAGAAGCAAGAGTATTGTAACATACTGAAAAAAATATTAATAATAATAAATTGTTTTAAGATGGAGGGAGCTAAAAGGGAAGAATAACAATAAAAACCTGAAAGGATGCTATGGCAGCTTCACTATCTTCAAGCTTCTGCTTCTGCTCCGCCACCATGATTGATTTTGGCTCCAGAACAAACCTGCCCATCATCGAAATAAAATCTTTGAATGCATATATGGACTAGGATGCATTTACCTGTCAGAGAGCACCAGAAAAAGGAAATAAATTTTCTTTTTTTATGGGAGAATTCCTCGTAGATAACTCACAGCTTTCCTGTAGAAGAAACAAAGATCCGATCAGGAAATAATTTTATTTCCACAATGATTATATAAATAGAACATAAATAAAAGTACGAAATGTTAAATTCAAGTTTTGATCAGCCAGAAGCCATCCTCTCAAGATAAATGAGAGAAAATGTACTACTGTTCCTTTATAACGCGGAAGGATGCTCAAGAGTCTCTAAAGACCGCTCTTCGTAACACTTAGGGTCAGTTCGGTGCGTAGGTATTGACTTTCTGAAATTGACTTTGGTCAGAAAACCAATATTTGTAGGAATTGGTTTTGTGCAAAAAACCAATTCTGTTGTTCGGCTGCAGGATAGAATTCAGTGAACAGAATTGGAATTGATATATAAAAGATGTTCGGCTGCACAGTAGAATTGGCTTTCCAAAATTGAAATTTTTAAATTTTATTTTTTACTGGAGATCAAATAAATTCAATCCAGATCTAGAATAATACACAGCCTAGAATAATCCAGATCTAGCAATTCAATACTCAGAAATAACCATAAAAAATACCTACTAAAATATAAAATAAAATGAGTACAAATACAGATCTGAAAAAAAATATAGATCTAGAATTCAGTGAACAGAATTGGAATTGATATATAAAAGATGTTCGGCTGCACAGTAGAATTGGCTTTCTAAAATTGAAAATTTTAAATTTTATTTTTTACTGGAGATCAAATAAGTTCAATCCAGATCTAGAATAATACACAGCCTAGAATAATCCAGATCTAGCAATTCAATACTCAGAAATAACCATAAAAAATACCTACTAAAATATAAAATAAATTGAGTACAAATACAGATCTGAAAAAAAATATAGATCTAGAATAATACGCCACCTAAAATTTGAGAACTAATCTATGGATCTAAATAAATAATTTGGGTAAAACAATAGATCAGAAAAAAATAAACCTATTAAAATAAATTGGGTAAAACTAGAGACCTGAAATTTTTTCGTGAACATACAAATCCAAAAATGATAAAACACAGAGGAGGAAGAAGGTAGATCGGCCATGAGGGAATACTATACCTGGAGGAAAATTTTTCCAGCAAGCAAATGGAGTTCCGAAAAATTAAAAAAAAGGGAAGGGAGAGGAAGAGGAAATGGGAGAGGAAGAAGGGAGATAGGAAGAAGAGAGATAGGAAGAAGAGAGATAGGAAGAAGAGAAGAGGGAATACTATACCTGGAGGCTGAAGATCGGCACAGGAAGAAGTTTCTCCCTCGGAAGATTAGGGTTCGCAACGACCGGATGCGAGTGGCAGAAAAAAGTGAAAACAACAGAAAACCGAGGTCCCTAGGTAAGTTTTCAGTTCTTTGTATTTATGCGGAAATGAAAACCCGTGGTTTTTACTTCAAAAGCCAATGTCATTTCAATTCCCGGGCGCGAAACAGCTAAATTGGCTTTCTGGAATCCAAAGCCAAATCCAGAAAGCCAATTCCAGCGCGCCGAACAGCCCCTTAGGGTTCCGTTCGACGCACGAGATTGTGTAAGTGGTGGAGACCAGCCTTGTTCTGGACGTCGCAGAAGTACCTGACGCCGGACCCGACCGGATCTCTATCGGCCTTGAGCTTTGAATGTTTTATTTGTGACAGTTTTTGTTGTTTGTAATTTGTGGAATATATATATATAAGTATTCTGTTAATATGTGTGAAAAAAAAAATATATATATATAATATATATTAATATATATATAAAGTATTTGTTAAAAAAGGCCGGTAGTGTCTTCTTCTAGCAAATCCCGCACATGTTCCCGGTTCGGCAGAAGCCCTATATTAGGGCTTGAAATCGCCATTTTCCCAACATTGGCGCCTCCAAGTCCCACCGCCACCTACGGAGCTCCAACCGCCAGCTGTAACCGCTGCTATGTCCACTACTTTACAAAGCCACGAATTAGCTCCACGCTCGTTCTGCCAGGGCCGTTCATCCAGCAACCGCCGGACCGCGTGCAGGTTTTTTTTATTTGCTTGTTTACTGTTCAAAACCTTATAAAAGGGGGGATTGTTGTATTTTTTGGGTTGTTGATGTTGTTGATAAAATTTATTTGTAGGAGCTGCTTGCTTCCATCGAAAGGTTGAGAGTTGAAATTGTTGCCGTGAGGTTTGGTTGAATGATTGGAGATTGAGGGCTGCTTGTGTGATTCCGGTGATATGCTGTTGATGAATGTATTAGCTGTTGTTTGTGTTAGAGTTCTATTTTAGAGGCTGCTGTTTGTTGGATCCCATTAATGTTGATGAAGAATATAGTAGGAGAATGTTTTAGCTGTGCGATTATTTTGTTATTTCCATTGAATTGAGTCCGATTGAATGTTTGAAAGATATTGCTGCTTTGGTTGTGCCGTTTGAGAAAAACAGTTGTGGTTGAGTGCTGTTGAAAAACAGTGATGTTCTGTTTGTGGCTTCCCTATAGAGTTTTGAGAATTCGTGGATCCACTATTGCGTGTCATAAAGAGTGAAATTTATTCTGTGGTGCCCGTGTGCGACAGCGGACGACCTCGGAGAGGGAGTCCGAAGGTGACGAGGAAATTCTTCGCAGGATTGCCGTCAACTTCGATTGTGTAAAGACGCTTCTTTTCGTGGGTAACTTGTCTCTTTTCCTTCCTTTGTGTGCGTCTACATCTTCTCTTAGGTTATTAGATTCATCGCTAGGTTTTCGCCCTGGATTTTGTCAATGAACGCTACGTCGAAAACTCCAAACAGAAACGTATTTGGAGTTCACGATTTCCGTTTTGCTACGACAAGGGGAACAGAACAAAAGTTGAAAAACTTTTTTCCCTGGATTTAGAATTGAACCATTTTTTTCAAGAAAATTCATTTTAAACAAAATAGTTATTTTGTGCTTTCAAAAATCAACAGTTGCTTAATTTCTTAAAGTGTGTGCAACGCCCGCTCAAATTATTTTTTTTGCAAAATCCAATTTTCATTGCATGCATTTATGGTTTCCTAGAAAAAAAAACCAACACACGCGCGCAAACCCTACGCGACGTCCTGCATTAGTAAGCCTTGCCTTCGTCAGGTGCGCGCCTGCGCCTTGAGCCTAGGCTCCAAGACCCCTTTTTGCGCTTTTAAAAACAAAGATATGCAAACATAGGAACAAGCGGGAACACCAACACAGAAAAAAACTCCAAATCCAGAGAAATTCCAGGTCTACATTTTTTCAATTTCCATTAACCTCAAAATAAATAAACACAACAACAACAACAGAACCCATATAGTCCCCAATCATTGGAGGTATGGGCGAGAAAGATTAGAAACAGACCTAACCTTTGAACATATGCACAAAGTGGCTTCTCAGAGGAGAAAGACCAAACCTTTGACAATAAATGCACAAAGTGGCTGCTCACAGATACCACTAAAATAGTAACCCCTATACCATCACGTTTGCTGCGGAATCATGCCCTTGAATCAAAGCCAAAGACATCAGAGAGGCAGACCCAAGAATCCATTTTGATTTATGTGCACATAACCATGCTTCCTTCATTCAGCATCTAGAGCATTGGCCTTGCCCCTAAACCTCAAAATAAATAAATAAACTCAAAAAATACCGGGAAGGAGCTTGCCTAGTTGAGCATTTTGTCCCACTAGTGATCATCCATGTCGAAGAATTCATACCACATCAACTTCTTTTGAATATAATCACGAGCATTGTAGAGGTCGTCAATCCCCTCGTCGGTTTTCATCGAGCTCCTCAAAATCGGATTCGAACTCAGTGTTTGTTACGTCCTTGACTGGCTTCATTTGGAAGTGGGTCTCGGGTTCCTTGGCTTTCTTCCGTACAGAGCTCCACTTGATAGATTTTCTTATTATTCACGGGGATAGAGGAACTTGGGGAGTGGAGAGGCTGGGGGATGTGGCGAACTCGGGACGCCGACAATCCAAAAGAATGAAGTGCATATAGCGATTGTGAAGGAGATGGGAGCTTTTCGTCGCATGAGTAGCGGGAGGCGTCGAGGGATGGGTCGGGTTGCGATACCGGAACAAAACAGCGAAAAACCTGGTGGAGGGAAAAGTTTTCGTGGGTTTTGATTTTAGGTTGAAAGGAACACCCGTGGGTTTTGATTTGAAAACAATTTTCCAGCGCAATTCTCACGCGCCGAACAACAAAATTGAAGACCTGAAATTAGAATTGGAGATCATTTTCAATTGAATATAACCTTCAATTTCAAGGCCTCAATTCCTCCCAACCGAACGGAGCCATATGTTCCTTTGAAGCAAACAATTCGACCAAAAAGAATGTTTCTTGTAAGATGATGCATCTTTACAAAGAACTAGAAACATCGTAATAGTTGACTCGCATCATACATAAACATGTTCAAAATTTATAGTGAATACCCAGATATTTGAATGTTCGACCGACAAATGCATAAATAAGCTATTGATATCTGCTCAGTGCTCACATTTATCAAAATAGATTTGACTGGGTATAAAAAAGGCGTTATGTGCATTTAAGAACATCAACCACAGCATTATTGAGGTAATCTGTCTCCCGCAGAGGACGTCACTCTGACTTGGAGTGGATGTTAGCCACCAAACGCGGCCAAGCACCTAAGTTTTTCTTAGAGGTGGAAGACTCGAGTGAACAATTAGGACCGATGTTGGACTCATGTGAGTCCGAAGAAGTGGAAGTGAACGCAACTGTGGATTATGAACTCTAGCAATGCAGTTTCAGCGAAACCTGACTGATGCCCTAAGATGATGCAACACACAAAGAGTCTTCCCGCGGTGGAGTGCAATTAATTAATAATAAAATGAATAAAACCTCGCATGAACACAGCTAATCGCATAATAATTTTAAAGAAAATTTGGGAAGTTTAGGTTCGTGCTTCAGGCCAGAGTGCATTTAAACCGAATGCACAATTACTCAAGAAAAATAGACACCATAGTTCGATACAAAATGATAGAGACAAATATACTATGATGAACAATCATAATCATATAGTAATTGGTACGTACAGTGATAAGAACAGAAATACAAACAAGGAAACTCATGCAAGCATAGGGATCTGTGGGATCTGGAGATAGATCCGGTGGTTGTAGGAAAGTGAAAGTGGCAGTCGGAACTGTAGAAAGGAAGGGGTGAGGAGGAGGGCTAGCGACGGCAAGGCGTAGGGGCCTAGAAGGGTGATCCGGAGGCGGCAAGAGTTTGGGAAGGCTAGAGATTGTTGTAAGACGGTTGTATGGGGAGTGATGCAGAACGAATCTATAAGTGACGGACGCGCGATGCCCTACCCTAGATGAATGAATGAGAGTGCACGACTGATGCACTAATTTTAAATATTTCATAATTTTCAATTTAAGGATTTTAAATGAAGATACGCTAAACCCTAAAAAACTCTAAAACCCTAAAACCGTAAATACCCTAAACCCTAATAAACGCAAGCAAATGAACAACGAGATGTCACAACATAAACCTTAACCCTAATGTATATGCAACAATTCAATCACGCAGTTTGTTTCGTTGCGTAGTTAATTAAACAAAGAAAATTATTGATCGCTAAATTTAAAGTGCACGCGAGCGACAAGTGCGATGGGTTCAACTGAAGCTGGCCCAGCTGGGTTGGGTTAATCGGTAGAGGGTCTTCCACAACTAAGGCATCAAAATCGGCCGCTGTGATTTCATCATCATCCTCACACATCAAGACACGCAACTCCTTAAGCGGGCAGTCGTGGTTTGGAGAGTTGGGTCGCTTGCAACAAAAGCATAAACCCTTTTTGCGCCACTCATTGTATTTGTGGGTCGAAAGGCAAATGATGAACCGGTGATCGATGCGATCGAGGAGGATGTGGCAGCTTGGAGGATGGAGGCGTGGGAGAGGTTCCACCACAAGGGGCCGCGGGTTTCCGTTCGGAAGAAAGGAAACGTGCGGTGAGGAGTAGACAGTGGTGGGAGGCCAACGAGGCCGGTCGGTGGACAGAACTAAAAAAATCCTCCTCCACTAAACGAGCAATTTCCATGGCGTCGGATATGTTAGAAAGATGGTTAGTGCGCGGACGAGAGCGGAGGTGGGGTTGTATACCTGGATGGAAGAAACCCATGTAGGATCCGGCGGAAGGGGGGCACATGGATGGCACTCAATGAAGTAGTCAATATATTGATCCATTGATGATGAATGACAGAGAGCACACAAGCTCTCCACGGCATTGTCAAAATAAAGGTGATCGTAGCGTTTGACTAACACCGCCTTAAGGTCCTCCAATGAAAGGAGCGGGGAGGAATTACGTAACCAACGAACCCAATGCAATGTGGATCCCTCCATTGCTAGGAGTATTAGGGAGACCTTCTGGTGATCAAGTGTAGCATGCATGTCAAAGAAATGCTCGGCCTTGGCGATCCACCCGAGAGGATCCGAGTCATTGATGTGAGGAACCTCTAGGGTTCAAGGGCATGGGCGGTGGCAAGGGTAGCCAAGGATGTGGGCGGCGGAGGAGCCGCAAGGTTCATAGAGTTGGAAGGGGGAAGAGTTGGTGACGGCGACGACGCGTGGCTGGAGGCGCGCCTCGCGGTCATCCATACGTCGGAGGGTGGCCTGTAGGGAGGCGAGGATGAAATTATTGGCTTGGGCGGAAGATTGCAGGAAGGCGAGAGTGGCGGCTTGCTCGTCGAGGCACTGCTCAACATCATTCATGTGATGCTCGGCCATGGCTCTAGTAATTGGGCGGCAATGCGTTGGAGGCGCCAGGGCCGAGGTGGGTGCGGCTGGAGGAGGAATGTCGCGCAAGGGTTGGGAGCGTAAGGAGTCGAGGCGCTGAGGTCGAGGCACCACGTAAGAGCTGAGGCCGATCGCAGGGAGGCGGGATGCCACGCAAGATCTGAGGTCAAGGTACCACAAAAGAGGTCACGCAAGAGAAGCAGAAGCCAACACGCGAGACTAAACGGTGAATAGGGCTCGCAGAGGGAGTTGTTAAGGCGACTAGAGGAAGACTCCCGACGGATGCAGGCAGGCAGGACAGCCAGGTCATTGTTACCCCTTAGGGTTTGTCGAAAAGAGATATCTGAAATTACTTGCAAAATGTTCAAGAGGTGAATGTACAACCCCGTATTCACCGAGTGGGACCCCCCCCCCCCCAAAGAAGCTGAGGACCTCGGGTCCAGATTGATCAAGACAGCCAGATGGGGCAGGCGAGAAGACCCCCACCAGAGCAGGCGAACGAATAGGTAGAGCCGCACTCGCCCCCTTTAGGCAAGTGGAGTCTTCAGGGGCCACTCGCCCAGGGGCATAGGACCCCCTCCCGCAGCGACAGGAGGCGGGAAGGTTCTCCAGCATTCGCCCCCTTTAGGCGAGTGAAGCCTTCAGGGGCCACCCGCCCAGTGGAGTCCAGAGGCAAAATTACCTAGATACCCTTAGAGGTCTGCATTTAGCTCCTCAGAACAGCGAAGTTACGTTGTTGGCAGACCCGGTTGGGTTGCATATAGCCTTTCAGGACAGCGGAGCTACGCTGTTAGTAGACCAAACTCAGAAATCTATAAAGAGACCCACAGGGGTACCTCAGAAGGCAAGGCTTTTCTCATTCTCAGGTCTTATAGCGCTCTCTGAGATAGTCTTAGCTCAGCAATGGCTAAGGAGGGGAAACGCTCTGAGATCTTCCGGTTAGAAGAGGGACTTCCGCTGTAGCCTTGGTCAGTTTTTCTAGTTCCGAGCGGCTGGTCAGGGGGTCAAGTTCGGGAGAAGTAGGTGTTAGCTACTCTCTTGGGTCCGAACTCATTGGAATCAAATTTTGGTTCCAATATTTTTGGTGCGGTGAGCGTGGACCGTAGCTTACACAAGAAAAGCTAAGCTTCATGGCCAGAGGCGAGGATGAAGGAGCTGGCTCGGGCGACTCGCCCCTCTGGCGAGTAGGGTCACGGTTGGAATGCTAGAAGACTTCAAGCGGGAGGTCCTACAAACCATCCACCTGGCTTTCGCCGCGACAGGCGAGTGGGTCACGTCTTTCGTTCCAGTTGTTGTAGCCCCATCCTTGCGCGAGAACGCTCCTGGACAGCGCCCCGGGAAGGAGGTCCCGACCGAGAGTGGCGAAAGGGATCTCGGTGGACGGGACTCTCCTAGGGCAGGCGAGTGCTGACAGGGTCAGCGAGCCGAGGGTGCGAGAGGGATCCACTCTCCAGGTTATTGGAGGAATCCCTTTCAGGGAGCTGATTGTCTCGGCCCCGGTTCCTGACGGGTTCAGAGAGTCAGAGATGTCTTACTACACGGGCAAGGATGACCCGGTGCAACATGTTCAATGGTTCGAGGATGTCGTTTCCATTAGGCAGATGTCAGACGCCTTCAAGTGCCGACTCTTTGTCATCACCTTGAAGGAGAAGGCCAGGGACTGGTTTCACCAGCTTCCCGCAAGTTCCATCTACTGCTTTGAAGACCTACGTTGTGGGTTCCTGTTGTGGTTCTCAACGTCGAAGAAGAGGAAGAAGGGGGCAGAGTGTCTGTTCGCATCAAGCAGAAGCCGGAGGAAACGCTGTGGCACTACGTCGATCGGTTCCAGGAAGAGATTCTTCTGGTCCAGGAGGTTCCGGGGTACACCCTGATGCTCGCTTTCACCCTGGGTTTGAGGCAGGGGTTCTTCAACATGGAGCTGAAAAGAGTGCCCACCTTTCTTTGAAGAATTGATGGAGAGGGCGGCGAAAGAAAATAGAAAGTGAGATGGCCAGGTTGGTCGAGGAGGAAGTGAAGGAGCCGGGAGCAGGAAGACAGAGAGAAGAGAGGGGAGAAGAGCCCTGAGGTCAAAGGAACCAAGGGCAGCAGCAAGGCTGGGGACATCGGGAGCCGAGCAACCGGTTAGCCTGGAGGCCTCAGGAAGGTCCCCCAGGGGCAGGTGAGAGGATTCCAGGATGGGGGAAACTTTCGTGATCAGGGACGTTCAATCCGCCGGCATGGAGGCAGGGGCAGAGGGCCCCCTCCCGCAACAGCAGGAGGCGATGACAATCACCCGAGGAAGGGGGATGAGAAGGGGAGCTAGAGGAGGGGGCAGGGTGGCGTTGCCTTTCTGTGACTTCCATCAGGAGGAAGGACACACAACGGCCACCTGCCCGGAGTTTCTGGAGGTGAGGGAGGCCAGAGGGCAGGTTCAGCAACAGCCGCCAGTAAGGATAGAGGAAGTTCTGTCGGAAGGAGGGGAAGACAGATGCGAAGACAGGGCCGACGTGGGGGCTCGAGGGGGGATCAGAGTCATCCACGGGGGAGTAGGAATTGAAGCCACCCGAAAGGGGAGCTTCCAGACCATGTTCAGAAGGAGTGTCGCCTCGACCTCCCAGACTCCCCCCTGGAGGAGAAAATCACCATCTCATCAAAAGACATGTCGGACTACGAGGACCCGTTCTGCGACGCTTTGGTGATCCAGACGGCCGTCGAGAACTTCACGGTCTCCCGAATACTGGTTGACAACGGGGGCTCTGTGAACGTGATCTTCAAAAAAGCCTTCGATGAGATGAAGGAGGAGGATAGGAGGGTGTTAGCCTCAGATGGACCCCTATTCGGGTTTTCAGGGAGAGGAAAGAAGTTGAAGGAGGAATTAGACTCCAGGTAACGCTCGGGGGGTGTCAAGGAATTGCAGGTTCGTCATTGTTGACGCTCCGAGCAGCTACAATGCCATCTTCGGACGCCCCCTCATCAGCGCCTTTCGTTGCATCCCATCCTCATTGCATCAGGGGAGACCCGAAGGGGCAAGACAATGCTATGTGACGGCCGTCAACACCATAGCCTGGATGGCGGGGGCAAAAGAGTGGGAGAGAGGGCTGGAGGCGCAGGAGGAAGCCAGAAAGGAGGGGGAAGTGAGCAGGGAAGAGGCAACAGAGAGGTCGGAGGCATCGAGGGAGGTGGCGGAGAAGGATCAGGGAGAAGGTGGAGCGATGGTTGAGGTCCGGGAGGATGGAGGAGTGGAGCCGCAGGAAAACCAGTCTGAGGCGATGGAAGTGGAAGAAGCCGAGAGGGAGGAGGTACTCGAGCAGGGGGAGAAGCTGGGGATGTGCGGGAATAGTCCCGGTTGGAGCCGGCAGAGGAGGTCGTGGAGATGGAGGTCTTCGTCAATGCGGGGAAGACGGAAAAGGTGCGTATCAGCGGCGGCCTGAGCCCCGTGGAGAGAGGATGCGGGAGTGTATCCAGAAGAACATCGACGTCTTCGCTTGGAGTGCGGAAGACATGTCGAGCATCGACGCAGATGTGGCATGTCACCGTTTGAACCTCGATCCCAAGACGCGCCCCATTCGCCAGAAAAGGAGGACCGTTGCCACGAAGGTGGAGGAGCCCATCCGGGAGGAGGTGGAGAAGCTCTTAAAGCAGGTTTTGTATCAGAGATCCAGTACCCAGGCTGGGTCTCCAACGTGGTCATGGTTAAAATGAGAGATGGGCGGTGGAGGATGTGTGTAGACTTCTCACTTTTAAATAAATCATGCCCTAAGAATGACTACCCCTGCCTTGGATCGACGCGCTGGTTGACTCAGCCGTCGGTTTACTTTAATGAGTTTTTTAGATGATTTTTCAGGTTATCATCAGATCAGGATGCATCCGCCCGATGTTAAGGATGTCTCCTTCATTACAAGAGAATGATGCTTCAACTACAAGATGATGCCCTTCGGGCTAAAGAACGCAGGAGCCACGTACCAGCGCATGATGGACCGGTCTTCCAAGATCAGATGAGGAATTTGGAGGTGTACGTCGACGACCTCATGGTGAAAAGCAGAGATGTGAACTCCCACTTACTCGACTTGGAAGAAACGTTCGCCACCTTACGGAAGTTCAAGATGCGGCTAAACCCCGTGAAGTGTGTCTTTGGGGCAAGCCGGGAAAAGTTCCTAGGTCACCTTCTAACTCCTGCAGGGGTGGAGCCTAACCGGACAAGGTAAAAACTATAATGGAGTTGGAGTCACCACGTAACACCAAAGAGGTTCAGCGCCTAACGGGCAAGCTCGCCGGGATAAGTAGGTTTCTCTCCCGGGCTGGGGAGAAATGCTCACCCATCTTCAGGGTGCTGCGAGGAAATCAGAGATTTGAGTGGACGAAGGAATGTGAAGAGGCTTTCCAGGCGTAGGGTCAACTCTCCCGAGCGCCGCTCCTTCAGGGACCTAAGGAGGGGGAGGATCTGATTTTGTACCTAGGAGTGGGGGCCGAGGTCGTAAGCTCCGTCTTGGTCAGGGAAGAGGGAAAGAAGCAGCATCCCATCTACTACGTTAGCAGGATCTTGAAAAAGACGAAACTTCGTTACCCCATCCTGGAAAAGTTGGCATTCTCTTTAATCATCTCGTTAGAAAGCTTAGGCGGTACTTTCAGATCCATTCGATCAAGGTGGTGACGGGCCATCCTCTGCGCAAGATCTTCGAAGGAGTGAGCATTCGGGGCGATTGGCCAAATGGTCCATCAAGCTGAGCGAGTTCGACGTCTCCTTTGTACCACGACTCTCAATCAAGGCACAGACGGTAGCCGACTTCTTGGCCGACTATGTCATCGAGGTCGAGGGGGAGGGGACACTGCAGTAGGTTTCCTGGAAGGTGTTAGTCGACGGAGCTTCGGGGAAGCATTCTCTGGGAGGCGGGGTAGTGCTGGTAAGCCCTCAGGGGGTCACAATAGAACAGGTCATGGCCTTACACTTCCCGGTCACTAACAACCAGGCGGAGTATGAGGCCGTGATAGCAGGACTACGCCTGGCCAAAGAGCTGGGGGTGCAGGACATGGATGTGTTCACTGACTCGTTGGTGGTGCATCACAAATTAAGGGTGAGTACGAGGCAAGGGAGTCTACCCTTACAAAGTACTTGACCAAGGTGAAGGGGATCATTGAGGGGTTTCGAACGTTCTCCATTCATCATGTTCCCCGGGAGGAGAATACCGCAGCTGATCGGTTGGCCAAGTTCGGACCCCGGGCCGGAGATACTCTGACAGAACTGTTTCACCCAGCAATCAAAGAGGGTGAATTGATGGAGGTGGATCGGCGCCCTTCATGGGTAGATCCCTTTACGACTTTTTTAACCACAGGCAAGCTCCCGGAGGAGGTCAAGGATGGTTTTGCGAGTTCAATTGCAGGGTTATTTGAAAAGACTGGATTTCAAGCCATGTGAGAAACAGTACTAGGTCACCAGTATTGGCCTTGGGGACTGCTATTTACCCATATTGTATGGGAAATCTGGCTCGAAAGGAATAGGGTTTCGTTTAGGCAAGACCAACCGCAAAGGGATGTTATTGGGATTGCGATTCAAAGAGCAGGGGAATTTTTCGCTTTAGCTTACCATGTTCAGACCATTTCCCTCCCAACCTATGTCCCGGTTAAGTGGAACCCGGTGGTTCAAACTGAATACGGATGGGTCTGCTATAGGTGGGAGAAGTGCACTCCGGCGAGTGCGGGAGCCACTCGGGAGGCCGGACCTTGGAAGCAAGGGTGGTTCGACAGGCATACTTTTGGCCATATCTAAGGAAGGATGCGGCGGAATTCGCAAGGAGGTGTCAAAAGTGTCAACTATATGCTCCACTCCAACTCTTTCCCGTCCAAAGGCTTCGAAGCATCACGGCACCCTGGCCCTTCGCCATTTGGCGGATGGATTTGGTTGAGCCTTTTCCCCAGGCGAGTGAGCAGAGGAAGTTCCTTTTGGTCATGATCGATTACTTCTCGAAATGGCTGGAGGTCAAGGCTTTTGCGAATGTGACCTCCCGAGTAATTCGTAATTTCATTTGGGGGAAATCGTATGTCGACATGGGCTCCCACAGGCCATAGCCACTGGCAACGGACCCCAGTTTGCTAGTGAAGAGTTCATCAACTTCTGTACTCAGCTGGGGATAGACCTCAGGTTCGCCTCCGTCCACCACCCCCAGGGCAACGACCAGGTGGAGGCGGCTAACAAAATCATTGTGAATCTGCTAAAAAAGGTGGAGAACCTAAGGGGGAGTTGGGTAGAGCAGCTTCCCTCAGTACTATGGGCTCTGCGGACAACCCCCAACATGGCCACCGGAGAGACCCCCTTCAAGCTTTCTCATGGTTGTGAAGCGGTCTTACCCGTGGAGTTCGAGGTCAAGTCGCCGCGGGTGACGGCCGCCCAGGAAGGGGATGAAGAATGGAGGGCATAAAACGAAGGGGAGTTGCGGCTCTCATTGGATATGATAGAAGAACTCCGAGACATGGCAATTGTCAGACAGGAGGAGATCAAATGGCGGATGACCAAATACTTTGATAAGCATGTCAGGATCAAGCAGTTCGCGGAAGGGGATCTGGTCTTATAAAAAAGTTGACGCAGCAGGAAGGTCAGCGGTCGTGGGGAAGCTCAATCCTAATTGGGAGGGTCCTTACATAGTCGAAAAGGCCCAAGGGACGGGAGGATACCGCTTCCAGAATGTGGAGGGGGTGTCCATAGGTCACACTTGGAATGGTGATGACCTGAAACATTTTTATCCATAATTTGAACAAGATGTATTTTTTGTGAAAAATTGTTTAAAACTCATTTTTCTCTGAGTTGAAGTACTCTCATAATAAAGCGAGGATAAAACATTGGCCCCGAGCAGACCCGCTGACCAGACTCTCACTAGCTGGCAGGGCCGAAGGCTCACTCAGTGATTGGCTGAAAAGTTTATGGTATTGATCGACCCCGAGCAGACCCGATAATCAGGCTCTCACTAGCTGGCAGGGCAGAAGACTCAGTTGGTGGCAGGCTGAAAAGTTTATGTTATTGATCGATCCCGAGCAGACCCGCTAACCAGGCTCTCACTGGCTGACAGGGCCGAAAGCTCACTCGGTGGCAGGATGAAAAGTTTATGGTATTGATCGACCCTGAGCAGATCCGCTGACCAGACTCTCACTAGCTGGCAGGGCCGAAGGCTCACTCGGTGGCGGGCTGAAAAGTTTATGGTATTGATCGACCCCGAGAAGATCCCGCTGACCAGGCTCCTATCTAGCTGGCAGGGCTGGAAGTAACTCGGGAGTGTTTTGAAAACCGAGTTCCGGGCAGTTCCCACTGTAAGGCTCTCGCCTAGCTGCTAGGTCTGTTGGACCCTCGGTGGACGTTGTGAAATGCTGAAAACTAAGTCCCGAGCCGTTCCCACTGTCAGGCTCTCACCTAGCTGACAGGTATGTTGGGCCCCCGATGGGCCTTGAAAGCTTCGAGTAGTCGCTCTGGGATACGATGCTTGTTTAGAGGACAGGCCTCTCGGCATAGCCCTCTCGGCGAAACCCTCTCGACGAAACTCTCCCAACTCTCCCGGCATAGCTCTCGCAGCAAAACTCTCTCGACAGCGTTTTACAGGCAAAACATTGGCCCCGAGCAGACCCGCTGACCAAACTCTCACTAGCTGGCAGGGCGAAGGCTCACTCGGTGATTGGCTGAAAAGTTATGAGGTATTGATCGACCCCGAGCAGACCCGATAATCAGCTCTCACTAGCTGGCAGGGCCGAAGACTCAGTTGGTGGCAGGCTGAAAAGTTTATGTAATTGATCGATCCCGAGCAGACCCGCTAACCAGCTCTCACTGGCTGACAGGGCCGAAAGCTCACTCGATGGCAGATGAAAAGTATATGGTAATGATCGACCTGAGCAGATCCGCTGACCAGACTCTCACTAGCTGGCAGGGCCGAAGGCTCACTCGGTGGCGGGCTGAAAAGTTTATGGTATTGATCGACCCCGAGAAGATTCCCTGACCAGGCTCCTATCTAGCTGGCAGGGCTGGAAGTAACTCGGGGTGTGTTTGAAAACCGAGTTCCGGGCAGTTCCCACTGTAAGGCTCTCGCCTAGCTGCTAGGTGGTCTGTTGGACCCTCGGTGGACGTTGAGAAATGCTGAAAGCTAAGTCCCGAGCCGTTCCCACTGTCAGGCTCTCACCTAGCTGACAGGTATGTTTGGCCCCCCGATGGGCCTTGAAAGCTTCGAGTAGTCCGCTCTGATACGATGCTTGGTTTAGAGTACAGGCCTTTTCCGGCATAGCCGCCACTCGGCGAAAACCTCTCGACGAAACTCTCCCGCATAGCTCTCGCAGCAAAACTCTCTCGACAGCGTTTACCAGGCAAAACATTGGCCCCGAGCAGACCCGCTGACCAAACTCTCACTAGCTGGCAGGGCCGAAGGCTCACTCGGTGATTGGCTGAAAAGTTTATGGTATTGATCGACCCCGAGCAGACCCGATATATCAGGCTCTCACTAGCTGGCAGGGCCGAAGACTCAGTTGGTGGCAGGCTGAAAAGTTTATGTTATTTATCGATCCCGAGCAGACCGCTAACTAGGCTCTCACTGGCTGACAGGCCGAAAGCTCACTCGATGGCAGGATGAAAAGTTTATGGTATTGAACGACCCTAAGCAGATCCGCTGACCAGACTCTCACTAGCTCTGGCAGGGCCGAAGCTCACTCGGTGGCGGGCTGAAAAGTTTATGGTATTGATCGACCCCGAGAAGATCCCGCTGACCAGGCTCCTATCTAGCTGGCAGGGCTGGAAGTAACTCGGGGGTGTTTTGAAAACCGAGTTCCGGGCAGTTCCCACTGTAAGGCTCTCGCCTAGCAGATAGGTCTGTTGGACCCTCCGTGGACGTTGTGAAAATGCTGAAAATAACTAAGTCCCGAGCCGTTCCCACTGTCAGCTCTCACCTAGCTGACAGGTATGTTGGGCCCCGATGGGCCTTGAAAGCTTCAAGTAGTCGCTCCGGATACGATGCTTGTTTAGAGGACAGGCCTCTCGGCATAGCCTCTCGGCGAAACCCTCTCGACGACGAAGCTCTCCCGGCGTAGCTCTCGCAGCAAAACCTCTCTTGCAGCGTTTACCAGGCAAAACTACTTAGCGACCTGCCCCACGAAAAGGTCAAGGTCATCGCTCCCCCAGAACGTGATTCGCGAGCGCGAGTCGCGATTGTCGCGGCAGTCACCACCTAAGAGCCTAAGGTATATGTGAACGCGAAAAGACATTTGAGAATGAATTACAAGAAATAAGACCAGGAACGACAAGCATCTTGGCAGGAATGAAAACTCCGTTCAAAAGAAAAAAGAGAATCTCATATATATATATACATAAATACATAAGGATCTCACCCATTACATGTATTTCAAAAAAAAATAAGGGAAAATGCAAAAACTAAGAGACGGAAGGTCTTCAGGGAGAATCGCCAGACTTCTCGCTAGAGGGACTTCGCTCAAAAAGTGACTCGAGTCGTCCTCGCGTTGCAAGTCTTTTCGCCCTCGGGAACTTCAATGGAGTGAACAGCCAGGGCAGGACGCTGCGCACGCTGAGTCTCTCGCCCTTCTTGTTTAGCAGCCCGACATCTCGCAACACCTCGATCGTGTGCGCAGCCTCCCCCTGGGCATTCCCTGCATCATCACTTTCAATTTCAGAATTGCTATACTGATGTCGTTCGACTTTCTCGCCCGGGGGCGACGGGAGAAGGGTCTCTTGCAAGCGTTTGACCTCGGCCTTCAACATCGTGATCTCGCGCTCAAGACCGGCCTCCCGCATGCGCGACAGCTTGGCGCTTGCGGAATCCTGCTGAAAGCTCAAAAAAACTAGCTAGAAACAACAATAATGTGGTAGGAAGTTAAAACTTCACGCACCACAGGCGCCGGACGACTAGCGAGAAGCGTCTCGGAGGTCGCCAGTTGGCCTTCAGGGAAGTCACCTCTACTGCGACGAGATCCCACGACTTTGAACCTCATTTAGGTTCCGTTCAAGGTTGAGGCTCCGGCGCGACGTCATATGCGCGAGCTCCAGGGCGCGCAACTGGGCCCGCGCAGTCTCGTGCGCAAGGGTCCGGGTTGATTCTTTATCGTAGAGTCTGGCATCCTCCCGGCTGTACAACCCGAAGGTGAGTGTGAAGGCCTCGCCGCTGGTAGCGTCTTGCTCCATCCACGTTGGCAGGACGTCGAGATGGAAGCGCGATTAACCTCGAGGTCCCACTGGAGAAGAGGCGGGCCCGTCTCGTCCAGGTGCCTCTCGCCGAGCCGAAGTTCCGTGCCCTCTCGGCACCGGTCCACCGGGAACCCTCTCCACGGCGGCGGCAATCTTCACGATAGTACTCGCCGTACCCGTTGCGGGCGGGGTCTTGGCAGGGGTTTCGGCGACGGACTTGCCCTTATCCGGTGCGGATGATTTGACTTCTTGGAAGATGTAGGGGGAGGAGCATCAGGCTTCCTCTTCTGGGCACTCGGCTGGGACGAGGTACCCGGCTCCTCTCTCTGCAGGCAAGGGCCGCGGATGGGCGAGAGACAAGGCAGGGGAGAAAGCCTCGGTTTCCTCGAAAGGATGGTAAAGGGGACCTCCCGCTCACCTGCGAAAACCATAAGGATAAGCTTCTCTTAATCTGAGGCGGTAAGTTAAACATAGGAGTGAGAAATGGTACCTTCACCGGCGAGGACCGGTAGAAGGGAGTCGAGGTCCCGCCGCAAGAACTTGACATCAAAGTTCTTGTTCCGAAGAAGATAAGGAGGGCGATCTTGTGCCCCCAAGCGCGCGAGGCCTGTAAGTCGCCTCATCGTACTGGATGGGCGAAAGGGGAACGTTGTTGAAGTTCCCGGAGACAAAGATGAACTTCTGCGGCCAGTGGTGGTTTCTTGTTGGCGAGACCGCTCGTCTTGATCGTCTGGCCCCGAGAAGAAGACGATCTCGCTCTTGGCCCGGAAGTTGAACAGCTTCCGGAAAACCGAGAGATGGAACTGCATGTAGCAGGCGAATGCCACCAGAAGCGCGACGGAGTTCGGGTTGAGTTTGGGCCAGAACAACTCAAAGTACCAGAGGGTCTGGCGCACCTCCGACCAGAGGGGGAGGCGGAACCATACCTCAAAATGCTCCAGGGGGATGCGG